>CM040762.1:10112552-10462552 GCA_022829145.1 Albula goreensis
GCAGCAACAAGAACATGCACCTTGGAGACACTTCAGTACTGCATTGTGTATGCGTTCTAGTTCTTACCTTCCTCTCCAGACAGCACAGCAGTTTCTCCAGGTGCTCTTTCTTCTGACCTGCCAGTTCCATCCTGTCCTGCAGGGCGGTGATGCACTCCTGCACACGCTGCACACCCTCACTGTATGTGCTCTTCAAGCCCTTCAGATGGGCCTGAATGTCCGCACCTGTCAATGGCCCACACAGGGTGCAGTGTTAATCTCATTACCTTCACACCCTCTGTGCAGAACTGTCTTGAGCACAAACATGCATGCTGCTGACTGTTGCTCATTTGGTGCATTTCATGTTGTGGCTGCATTATGGGTGGCACAACTGTAAACCCTTGCAGAAGACTGCCTTGGGGGTCATGCAAGGTTAAGTGATGACACTGCAAGCCAGGAGGAGTTTAAACTTTAGAACTATGAGCTAACATTTTTATGTACATTTTGGAAATCTTTGAATGTGCATTACTATGCAACATTATCCTTTTATGAGAGTGTCAGGAGAGCTCTATGCCCTTTATGGTCCTGTCTGTGGAGGCTAACAGGCTTTGTTAGATGTCCTGAACAGTACAGTGACAGTCACAGATTCTTTGTTTTTATGTACTCTGCTGTTTGTAGTTACCGTTAATTAAAACACACATACAAGCAAATAGACCCAAAAAGCTCAGTATTACAGTAACTAATTACAATTTGGCAATCTAATGCCCACTGTTTACATGGACATTTTTGAAAAAGCAAACTGAAAAGTGTGCATGTTAGTGCCATTGAGCAGGCTACTGTTTACTCTTCTGGCACTTGTATTTGTATGTCAGTGAATCCTTATGGTATGTCAGTGAAGCCATATTTTTGGAACATTTTGTTGGTATCATACTTTGTTGGTATTCATACTATCTTTTTAATCTGTTTGGGTGTGAAAACAATGACGCTGTTACCCACAAATAGGCTAGGATTTTACACGGCTTCTGTCATCTCCACTAATTTTAGGACACCAGAGCAATTGTTTTATTGTCTGCATTCTAGTAGTACTTGTATGCATGTTCTTGTCAGATTTCTTGTGCCTAAAATGCATGCATACGTAAGCTTTACAGGTCTTTCAGGCTTATGGATCCTGCTTTTAATGGTGTGAGTGTTTGTGCATCTCTAGCCTGTCAGAGTAATGAGTGTTTGTAGAAATGTCTCACTACGCATATACAAATACCTGTGTCTGGGACAGAGGGGCTATTGAGTAGATCAGGTGACTCCAGCTTCTCCAGCAGAAGCAGCATTTGATCCAACACACACAACTGCAACTGTGTCATCTTAAGCTTCTTGCGGCTATCCTGGAAACATGGCCATGCAAAACAAACACACACACACACACACACACAACACACACACACACACACACACACACACACACACAAAGACTGCGGTCATTTCCTACCCACCCCCCAAATCCCCATCCAAAAAGACAGGGTTAAAACCAGCGATACTACACAGTCCAGCAGCTCTGCTCGATATCCCCATCTAGTGGATGTACAAGCAGTTACATCTGGAAAAGTGTTTCCAAATGCATGAAAGAATAATTTCATACTAAATACATATATGCTTTTACAGATACAATATTCAGCAAATTCACATTTTCATAAACACAACATGAACGGCCTGCATTTCTATTATCAATTATTTATCTCTACTCTTCGTTAGATAATTTTAAAACCTCCATTCCATGGGTGAGACGCAATACACATCTGCATCTGTACATACACAGTGACTGTATGTCTTCATGGTGTTTGCTGTGGAGACTTAAAACAGTTTAATCCCACTTGCTGAAAATCAAATGTGTGTGTGTGTGTGTGTGTGTGTATATATATTCTATTGTATTCCCATGTTTGTGTGAAAGGTTGTAATTACCTCAAAAGCAAGCATATTTATACTGGGTGTGTGCTTGGAAGGCTGTTACTGAGTGGTGCAGGCTGCACAGCATGGCTGTCTTACTAGGACAACTGTATGTTCAAAAGGTTTTGAACTTCTCATGAAATTGTCCTGCAGCATAGCACCTTTGAGCCATTCCAAATCTTTCTATGAGCAGGTGACTCAGTTCACTGCCTTCAACAAGCTCAATAAAGTCAGCTGCCCCAATTAGGGTCTGAAATGGCACAAACTGCAACGTATTAGCAGTGTAATTTCCATCTCAGAATCTTGGGATGAAAGACAAGCATTTTCTAGACATCTATTCTAGGACATGCACCAATGGCATTAGGTGTACCAAAGGTTGTGGTCCATGTTCCTTATATTCAGTGTATCCAGTTTAAAGAAGGCTGAAATACACTTTCTCCTTTCGTGTGAGTGGAAGACTTTACTTACGGTAAGGTAGGGCACCATCACTGCAGCTGTAAGTTCTGCCTCTCCCACATCTTGCTCAGCGGAGTTGAAAATGTCTTTCTGAGCATCCTCGAGCCAGCTCAGCAACCTGCCGACAGAGCCACATTGTACTGACAAAGGATGACACGGGAATCACCGTAAGTGAGACTGTGTGGTACTGTGTAAACTTTGTCAGGAAGCGTGATCCACTCACACACATCGAGTTAGTTAACGTTGTATATAGACTTCCGGCTCCTGAGCAACACAGATGTAGTCTAATATAACCTCACAGACTCAAGCTTGTGCAAACAGATAGGTAACAAAAGTGTAAGCTTCTGTTTTATGTAGCCCAGGTACTATACTTCAAGAATACCGACCCGCAGCAAACGAAAATTAACTCTTAAAGCCAGCTAGTTTAATCCTTGTTTTTTTTTACATTTTTAGCAGTTAACAGTAAGGTCCTTCAGATTTCGTAGCAAACGAAATGTGTTGTCTATTAAGAGATAATGGAGGGTACAACAGCAGTATAACGTGTATGGTTGGAATACAGTAGCTAACTCGGGTAAGTGATGTTAGGAATGAGGCATAACGACCAGCGGAGTTGTAGCGATATCTGCCTTACATTTGACATCTTTATATATAATGCCAGATTAAAACCACATTTACCTAACTAAAGTAACAAGCTAACGTTACCCATGCATGATGAAAACTGAGGAACAGTTGAGCAAATCCCTAAACCGTGGTTGCTGTTTTATGGGCTAGCTAGGCTAGCTCCAGTTGGATTGAGATGAACGAGTCATTAGCTCGCTACCATGTTGCGTGATAATTCCCATGCTACGCTGATTTGTAAAGTAATTTCGCAAGAACTCTTTTTCGCAAGAATTTTGCACACAGATACTCTAGTTAGCCAATATGTTAGCCTAGTATAGCTAGATAGTGAAACCCTGTAACCCAGCCAAAGCACAAAGCGAAGCAATAACAGCTGTGCAAGATAGCGAAATGTGGCAGGACTGTAACCAAAGCACAGTTTTGGAAGTTTAAGCCCACTTATGCTTTTTCAAGAAAGCACATATTAAACAGTTTTGCGCTACATAATATATGTAATAGAAAACATTAACTACTTACAGCTGAGCCCTTTCTGTCGCCATTTTTCACTTTCAAAACGGAGTTGAAAACAGCGGTTTAGCTGCCGATTGGTCAGATTTCAGCCTATCGGCGAGTACGTCATTCATTTCCCTCAGAGAATAACGAATCATCGTACATTTCTCTGTTCAATTTCAGCATGTTACATCCGAAAATTATCGCTTCGTAATACTTCAACCTTTGTTGTAATGAAAATATTTTGACCACAAGGACCTACCATATACCAGACATTCCATAATGCGCACGACCCACATAATATATTTTAAGTGTCATATCATATTATTAAGAATAAATACATTTGAAATAATTTACGTGTGGTTACCTGAATTGCTTTATGGGTCAATTTTCTGAAAGTGGTGGCTTTGGGTTGAAATGAGGCTCAAAGGCCTGGGACAATCTAAGCCAGTAGTTAAACTAATCCACCAATATATTATTGGAGCGAGGCTGATTTTTTAAAAATGTAAACCGTAGCATTTTTTCATGTAATATACGATTACAAAATAGTTTTGATTTGATGTTTTGCACATTACAAAATTAAAGTCACCAACCAGGTTTGAAAATGTATCTGGCATGTCTGTGCTGTTGCACTGTACTTGTAATTACAAAATATTTGTGATGTATTATGGGGAATAACAAGTACACTACACCCAGCACATCCTTCTTCCTTGGGAAATTCAGACACACCACAAAATTGCTGACAATGTATTGTGCACTATATAGTGAATAGTGAGCGATTTTGGACCCAGTCCAGGTGTAGACTCTGTGGATCTGGTGGATGAAGGACTTAATAAATGCTGAGGAGGGTGTCACAATCATGCATTGTGTGTAGAAAATGTAAATTGGGTGAGGTGTTGCTCTAAAATGTGGATGGTTTGCTTTGTTCATTGCTGGTTAGGTAAGTTACATTTTTATTGGAAATTATGACATGGTCTAAAAGTACAAACATTTCCACATTTTACAATGCACTGTGACATCACAACATATGGGCTACTGGGCACCAACACTAGTAAGGTGAACCCAGTAAAAATAGAAGTTTAACAATTATTTACTAAAAATGTTAAATATTTACACTCAGCTTAAAACCTTATTTTAAAAATGGTCAATATATTGCTAGAGCAAAAAAAATGTTATTTTAATTATCTCAGACAAAAGCAGTGTTCCATATTCTATCCAAGAAAATATGACAGCTGGATAATAAATGTTCATGTTAAAATGGTTAAAATTCTGTAAAATGGGTTTTAATTACATATAATTTATTCTGTGCATGTCAGATCATTTTACTCATGCTTTATATTTTTAATTTCCCTTTGCAGTTACTGTTTTTTAGAAAATGTCGGTGTATTATAGCCTGAGCTGTCAAAAAAAGTCTAGTACATTTTTCCATCCATTTAATCTACAAAATAATTATATATAATAACTCACTGGCATTTTGTCTGATACCAGGGGCTTGAATTTAGCCATGTAAGTGGTAGTCTTAGATGGTAAGCTTGGATGGAATAAAAACCACCATCATTCTTGGAAATGTGGACCAGGGTTTAAGATTACAAAAGTTTAACTTCAGAGTGATGTAGGCCCAAACAGGTAGGAAAACTGCAAAAATGAAGCACAAATAATGACACAAAATGTAACAATGCAGACAATAAATGACCCACAAGGACACTGGAGTTCCGGTTTCTCTTCTTTTAATAACACATTCATTTCTATGGTCTGTTTGCTTACAAGGAGTTAAAAAACAAGTGATGATAAAAACTAACAAAGTAGGCAGAAGGTAAAGTCCAGAGAAGCTGAGACACAGAAAGACAAAAGGAGGCGAAATAAGAGCTTCCTCTCCAGTGTCACAGCAATTAATTGGATCTATTCTTTCCAAAAACAAAACTTTAAAATATCATGCTGCTCTGAAATATCTTGCAGAGTATTATGTTGCAGTTCACAGAGAGTTTTCTAATGCATCCAACACAAGAAATACAATCCCATGTCATTTTTTAAAAAGCAATCAGAAACAAACAAAAGATGAAGGATGTGAGGTTAAAAATATAAGTCTAATGAACAAAATGCATTTGAATAATGAAATATAGCAGTTCTTTCTCTTTAAAAAAAGACTAATTTTCAGCTCTCAAATTTGAGTTTTTTTTTGTCATTACCTTTTCAAATCCCTAATAATGGAGAAAAAAAATCATCTTTGGAAGAAGTAAAATCATTTTATTTTAGACTATAAACTACAGTATATGGAAATGTCACTACCCAGTTTTCTTATTTATTTTTCATTTTAGTTTTTTTTTATTTTTAACTTTTTTGATGTTTTTATTATTATTTGACTATTTTGCTATTTTCCCTAAGAGGTAGATCAACAAAAAAATTACACGGTTACAGGTATTGTGCCCCTTGATTCAGGGAGTGAAGACGAAGAGAGGGATTATGGGAAGGGGGAAGGACAATGAAAGGGAGTGTGGGAAGGGGGTGAGGCTGGCAGAGACAGCAATCGGAGCAAGGCCAAAATCATAGCTGTGGGACCCATTTGGGTTTCCACACACACCAACGCCGAGCTCCATGACATGTCTCTACATTCTGTGTGTGAATGGGGGGGACTGCACATGCACTGAGAGAGAAATCACTGGAGGAATGGCATGAGATGTTTGTGGCAGTCAAAGAGTTTACTCACCAAATGTTTTACGGCAATGAACAACAAAATCTCAGCAGCATGGATGAGTAAAAACGCATGTATTTACATCTTTTATTGTTTTAGCCAGCTAAGTGGTCTTAATCTTAATTGGCTAGCTGATAAATTCTAAAGTAAGTCAGTTAGCGAGCTACTTGGGAGTTAGATTATGCTGCCTAATAGTTAGCCAAGATAACTACTCAGCCATAATACCCCAGCACATTAATTGCAGCTAGCTACAGGTATGCTTCTTTGCTTGCTAGCCTTACAGTTGTAGTTAGCAAGTCTGACCAAGAGAGGTCTCCACCCACTTCGGGGCACAGAAGGGAGTATGGGAACAGGGCAGGGCTGGGACAGAATTGTGGGAAGGGGGCACAGCCAGAGCGGGGGAGCAGCTGATAACATGGGATGGTTTGTAAAATATCAAGGAGGCATAACAGGCAGGTAGTGTGGTTTTACTGTGAGGTATTAGAAGCATTAACGATCTTCATGTCTCCAGCATTTATATTACATGCAGATGGCTGGCTAACATCACAAAGTGATTCTGATGTATTCTTCCAGTGCAAAATGTTCAGCTCAATTTGGAGGTGGTCCAATAAAGCGTGAGCGACCACCATGAATTAACTCCAGCGTAAACTGCACTCAACTCCTTCAAGACAAGTTCTACTATTACTCAATTACTGAATGTTATTTGACTAGGGAGACCTCCATCAGAATGACTACCAGTTTTAGAAGTTCTCTATTTTTTAGTTCCTCCATTTACATACCATACCAGCATTTATATAACATTCCAGCCAACCCTACCCTCCCAGGACTTCATTCCACTTCTCTCTTCACCTCTCACAAGTTACACCCCCTCAACCCCTCCTTAACTTCATTGATTTTTACAGTCCCAACTCTGAGCTGGAGAGATAACTTAAAAACCAAAAAGAAAGAAAAAATATAAATAAAAAGGTACTGTAACATGCATTATCTGCTATTGTCCGGCTGAAAAACAATATTGTGTCTTGAGGTAGCGTTCCAAGTTATGTGTGAGGTTTGGTTTTTCTTTGTAGCACCTGTTACACGTCTGAATGTGACATCCAGAGTGGAGAGTGAACGGATTTAAATTTCACTTTGAGTAGGAGAGGTGGAAACTGTCTGCTGTTTGGTGGACCATTCATTTCTTTCTGGGGTAGAAAAAATACATGCTCTTACTGGTGGATTATGTGTACCTTTTTGTGAAAGTTAACTGGCTGTTAGGAGCAACAGCCATTATAAGCATGTCACATGTCCACAGTTATTTGTGTGACTGCCACTCAGATGCATAAAAGACTAAAGACCTTATGAAGAAATTTTTCTTGTCGCAGTTACAAGAAATACATGGCGTTCACAAGCCAATAAATGAGCTCTCGTTAATTCCTGGCTGAGGAACGCAGTCAGCTTCACGCTTTATGGAATCCCGGCATATGGGATGAGAGCATGCTAATCACAATTTGAGCACAGCATTGCAATTCATCTATTGCAGCTCAAACACGATCCTTTTCTTAAACATTTTGTTTGGCACAGTCACTATTTTGCCTCGCATCTCATGTGCGAGTCACTCGTTAGTAATTCATTATAAGTAGCCATTTTAGATCTGTGAATTAACATGTAAAATAGGAAAATGATTGCAAAACTAATCCAATTCACGATAAACAGAAGTCAAATAAAAAGGTCATAATAAACGAAAACAAAAAACACGATTGAACGGAAAATGAGAAAACAGGCACAAATGAAGCCAAGCAGAGAGGATGAACTCAGTAGTGATCCACTACCCCTGAAACAACTCTTGCTCAAAAATAATATGATACTTAGTTCCAATTTCACGGTGTACAGAGGAAAATTTCCAAAGGTTTGGGGATAGGTTGGGAGGAGTGCGAGTTTGGCAGAGGATAAAAGGAAATTAACAATGTTTCAGAACCAAAGAGAGAGAGGGAGAGAGCTCATCTTTCACTCTAGGGAGACAGGGATAGTGGTAACAAATCAGGACTTTTCTTGGCATGGGCGAACCAATCCGAGAACTGTGTTATCAGTGCCCTGATGTGTATGCCAAATCTTTCCACAAAATTACTGCAAAGAGACTAAGAACTGCACATCTTTCGCTCGCTCTCTCTGTCTCATCTATTCTAAATCATGAGTCAATTCCCTCTAAACTCTTGCCAATTTCAGTGTTACCCCTCCTCTTATTCTCATTGTCACTCCTCTCCCCCTTCTTCTAAAAAAATCCTTCTCTGTTCTTGTGTTTTCATCTTCTAAAATTAAAGGACTTTTCCAGTCATTCATTCCCCCACCCCATGTAGACTTTTTTTGTTTTTTTTTGTATATTTTTTGAAACAGTAAGTAACCAGATGTCATATCCAAATAAAGCTTGCTGTGTAACAAGATAACCATGAAAAAAAACATGACAATAGACAAATAATTAAAAAGGCTGCAGTCTGAACAAATTAAAGTATGTCTTGTTGTCTGTGAACAGAGCTCTATGGTTTTGAAGAGACAGACACTTCTTGGAACAATTTGTTCTGTGGGCTTCAGTTGCTTATTACTTTAGGCTGTAGCTTGTGATTGGTTGGCTAATATAACACAACCTCTGTTTTTAAGACATTTTTGTACTGCAAAGAACAAAGGAACAGTGATTCAAAACAAGAATTCTCCCTATGTAACAATATCTTGGAGTTTTGAGATCAATTAGTCAGTCATATTTTTGCTATATATATGAAATCTGTATGAATGTGTAAGCCTAGATTGATGTACTTGTCAAAAATTCCTGAGAGCATATCGATACCGAAATTCAGCCAACTTCTTCACAACAAAAGGTCCCAAAACAAGTTCCTGTCTCTTCAAACAAAAAATGGAATCACAAACATTACAATAGACTTTTACCTGTTGATGGTAAGCAAGCACATTAAAAGCTGTTAGCCCAACCTGTGATGAGACGATGTAGCGCAGCAGGCTGTAAAAGATGCAATCTGACAGGGTCATGTGGTGGTCTGTCGCGTTTTGTCCTAATATCTTTCCTTGTCTTTTCATTTTTATGACTTTTTTTACAGTAATTTTAAAAATACAAAACTTTTCATCTTTTTAGCTGCTCCTTTACATCTTATATACAGGTTAAATCTATTTACTTATTTTATTCCATTCATTCTTTATTTTTTCTCTTTTTTCTTACGTTTTGTAGCTAGTTGCTCCCATTTTAAAAAGTTTTAGAATATCCCCGGTTTCTTTTTTAAAAAAATCATAATAGTAAAAAAATAAAAAAGGAAAACCAAGGCCATAGGTTCTCTTTAAACTTTTTTCTGTTTTTTTCACCCCTCCCCAATGCCCCCACCCACTATTTTTAAACATTTATACAAATGAAAAAAATGCAAGCACACTTTTTTTACTCTTCCTCTCAGTCACTCCTGCAAACACACACACACACATATACACACATACATATATTCAAACACAAAACGGCATGAGCCATTGGGATGACAAAGCTGCTAGATTGGCCAATGATGATTCACATTCACTCTGTAGAATTTGGTGGAATTCCACAGTAAAGTCAAGTGCTAACTATTCCACACTTGCTCTGTGTGAAGGATGGGCTAAATATATATATATAAATATATGACACAGGCCAGTAATGCTCACATGCACCGGCTATCTGCAACGCACAGCTCTGCTCCCCATTGGCAAACGCACTTGTTTCAAATTCAACTCAGCATACTTCAGCAAGAACCAGAAGCCACTCCATACTGGCATTAACAATGTGTAGAGCCAACACCACCATGCTCCACACCATTGTAATTAGCATCTGGGTTTTACTTGGGAGTTAAACTTTGGGGGCATTCTGATTGAAACAAACAGACAAACAAACCAAAGAAAAAAAACAAAAAAAAAAAAACAGAAAAAATACCAAAGCAACAAGACAAAACCTAAAAAAAAAGATACTTCTCATTTTTCTTAAAAAAATAAAATATTCAAGACTATCAGCTTTATATAAAACACCAGCAAGCGAAAATAAAAGGAACAAACACTGAGGTAACTTTACCCTGAGGTAGGTTTTTTTCTTATTTCTTCTTATATTCTTATCGTATTGGTGAAAACTTCCAACAACTGCACCCTTTCCTCCTTTCGGGAGCTCACCAGCAGAACTTTGGGAGAGCAGGAGAGGGAAAGAAGAAGCCATTTCCATTCCATTAATTGTCACCAAAGGGACAGCGACTACTCTTTGCTGGGGGAGGGCAAAAAAATCATGGAGAAAGTGCATCTATGCAGACATTCACGACTTCAAGTCAAGGGACCCTGGTCTGCCGACCATTTAAGGCAAACGACGGGCTCATTTTGGGTCACACCCATCAGGTTAAATAATGTGTAATCACCATAGAAACCATCTTTCCTCTGCCTTGTTATGAGTCTGGAGCCGGTACAAATTCTTGTAATTCAAAAAGGAGGAGCACAAATTTGTCCTTCAGTAAAACTGGTTGTCAAGGTTGATGTTGTAGCCTGGTGGCCCTTAGAAACCACAGGTCCTCATGCATGGGCAAAGACTGCATGGGGAGGCACTTCAAGGGGGAGAGAGGAGTTCCCTGAAACAATAGTATCCCCCAACTAAGAGAATGAGGTAAGTTTTTTACAGTCTTCCTCACAAGTTGCTTCAACAGACAGACAGACTGGTGCAACTGAAAATCATCCAATAGGAGTGTTGTTTTGAGAGAATGTATCTTCTAGGTATGGGCGTTGGGTAGAAGCCAAAATCAGGCAGAGGAGGGGTGGAGTCTACCCCCAATCCCACATCGTAAAATGGTTCAGCCCAAGTTGCTGAAGAACAACAAGGTGGCATCAACTGGAGTCCCATTGGGGACTGAAATCCCGTCATTTGGCTCTGTGCCTCAAGGACCAATGCACCATGACTAAGGAAATGAGCCCCGGATTGGCAGCCAGGAAGTTCTATCCCATTTCAGGAGACTTCCTATTGACGCTCATGGGGCTGACACTATACTTTGTTTAGTATATATAACATCTGCTGCTTGGGTGGCAGTCGCTTGCCAGTTAGTTCAATGTAGTTTTACTGAATGTTGTTTCCTCTTGGAGCTGGCTCCTGCAATAGAACTGCAAGGCCAGCTAGGCTGCGACCTGCACACTTGCTGCTCGGACCATCAGTGGTACCGAAATCAAGGCCCATGACGGAACAAGGGCTAAGCCACTAACAGCCGCCAGCCTTGGGTCATGCAGCACTGTACTTTCCAATTCATTTAGATTATATTTACAGAATCTTTCTCTCAACATCTCGCTCTCTCTTTCAGCTCCTGTTCCTTTTCTCCTCCCACCAGCCATTGTGAGAGGGAGCTCAAGAGCAGCAATAAAAGCTGTGAGCCATCCCCTTGTCTCTGATAACTTCCGGCAAATCACCTGATCCCTGACCAACCCCTAGCAATGGCTTCTCCGCCCCCTCTCCTATCTCTCCTTCACTGCCCTTCTTTATATAATAGTTCTCTATTTTATATATGAACATACAACTACACATACATGATCACACACATTCATATATATATATATATATATATATATATATATATATATATATATATATATGCGTGTCTGTGTGTGTATGTATATTTGTGTGTACTCATTATCTTTTAAAAAAACCACCCTTGAAATCAAGAGTGACTGGAAATGGCCTCTAGTAGAGGGATTCAGTGGTGCAATAGGACCACTCACAGTGTGTGTTTCAGAGCTAGCTTCTCTCCTTTCAGATCCACAGGAGTGTAAAGTCCTCTAAGTGGACTTGACAAGAGCGACATCATCATAGGCACATGCGGCTTGTCTTCTGAAGCACACACAAGAGGGCGATGTACTCTGCTCCTCCAGCCAATCTCCTAGGAGCTCCTCAGCCCCTCCCCCCCCCTCTCTCTTTCCATTTCCAGTCACTCTCTGGTCTGGCATCTGGTCTCTGTTTTCTACCATTTTTGTATTAATTTTTTTTTCTTTTATTTTTTTTGTCCTCTCTCACACAATTCCCCCCCCTCTCTGTTTGACATGCATTCCTCCCTGTCTCCCAGTGGGTCTGCGTCGCTCTCCTCCTTCGCTGGCTGCTGTCCGTCCAGAGGGGCCCGCCCCCTCATTTCCTGCGGTTGGCGGGCTCCTGGGCTAAGACCTGTGGGGCCCCCGGTTCGAGGGGGGGCTGTGGATGTGGTGCCGGAGGGCCGCCCATGCCCCCCTTCTGCTGCTGCTGTTTGACCTGAGTCAGAATGTCCCTAATCTTCCTCTGCGCCAGCTGAGAGGGACAGATGGACAGAGGGTCAGACAAACAGATAGACATTTGTACAGGCACACATCCACATAGATACTTGAGGGTCCAGGCATAGATCCCATTAATATTGAATAAATGCTTTTAGATAGCTTTCATGCATGTCCTATGAAATCTTTATATATGGTGATATAAGTGTTGGTGCACTGTGCATTCTTGTTTCTGAGTGGTCTCACCTGACTTGCATAGAAGTGTCCGATAATCTTGACAATGACCTGGTCATTCTCATCGGGTGTCTGTTCCCGTGGGACCACAACTTCTGCAGCTGTCAGGTTCTGTAGCTCGTTAACCTGAGGGAATGGTACAGAATACAATCTTTAATTAAACAACACTGTCACACGCTACCTCTCATATTTATGCTACATAACCTTAAACTGTCATTAACATACAATCAACGTCTGACAAGGGTGAGCATGCAGGTAGACAGCCAGTTCAACAGATTTAATGAACCATGGCCAAGAATCAAAGACTCTCAGAGTAGTAGTACAGATCTAGGTTCAGGTTTCCCCCATCCACATATGAACCTCATCCTTTATGAGCTGCGAAACAAAGCTTTGTGAAATGTGGGCCCAGGTCTTGTCCTGGCAACCCGTGTCTCACCGTTTTCCCACCCTTTCCAATGACTCGGCCAGCAGCTGTGGCGGCCACTTTGATGTGCGTCTCTAGCTTCACCTCTTCTTTTGGCCCAAAAAAGTTCTCCTCCTTCAGTTTTCCATAGATCCTTCCCTGTGCCTGCAAGGAGCAATACAGAGGCGTTTTCAGCAGAGGAATTGGGAGAGACGCTAAAGACACTTTCTATCTGTGCATACATTTTGCATATTTTTGTCAAAGCAAAAAGCATTTTATCACTATGTTTAAATTTGAATATAAATGTGAATAGAAAGCTTGCATCATCGGTCGCGCACTGAAAATGTTCACTTGCACCATGAATAAGAATGAGATGTTGAACTATGACTCAAACCTCTCTAATATAATGTCATTTCATAGAACGTACAACATGGAAGTAACAAACGTTACCTTAAACTGGGCCTCGGGGGGCCCGGTGACGATGACCATGCGCATCTTTGAGTCGGGAGCTTCAGCAGGAGCGATCTGGAGAGGGATGGAGACCTTATTATGGCACACACCTACTTCTACGGTTTGAATTTTGTACAGGGGCCAGTCAAAGAGCTGTGCCTGCGGTCCATTAGTTGTATGAGAATGGTGCATGAGGAGAGCTGATGTGTATAGCTGTGTGTGCATGTGTGTGTGTAGTGGTACACTGGGTGGAGTCTCCTCCTGGGCCTTGCCTTGATGGAAGCCCCAGCGAAGCGGCTGAGCTGCTTGATGTGCTGGCCCTTCTTGCCGATGATGGCACCCACGGCCTGGGCTGGGATGTACACGTGCACAGTCTCCTGCTCCGGGGTCTGCAGCATGGAGGGAGGGAGAGGGTGAGAGTGAGACTGTAGTTCATAGACATGACCCTGCAGAGTAAGCGTATACAAACCCAGACCCCACAGCATATAAGGATTCTTATGTAATATGGATGACACCAAGAACTGCTGGTTGTGTACCAGTCATCCACATTACATTAGTATTCTTATATCCAACGACAAGGATAAATACTTAGTTCTGATTGTCCTGAGAGGGTATTACTTGTTTTGCAATAACCTGTACAGAGAAATGGTGCATATTGGAATTCATAATATTTCAACTGATGGCAACTCTACTTGACTCTATTTGTCACTATTTGAAAAACTGCTTCAGTTGAACATTCAACTTGCACCTGAAAAAAAACAGCCACTCCCCGACATACGTCCGAGTTCCATTCTGACCAACCGGCCATATCTCGAAATGGACATATGTTAGCATGGCATGTAGAAGTTGTATACCTGTACAGCATTCTTTTATCCAACTCAATTTATATCATTGCTTTTTATTAACCAGCATTATTAATTGACATTTTATATGATTCTGTAGTTTTTTCCCTTTTATTTCAGATTCTTTAGATCATATTTCATCATTGTATTATTTTTTTTGGTCATATATACGGATGGTCATAAGTCGGATAGGTCGTAAGTTGGGGAGAGGCTGTACTGCCAAAATTCAAATAAGCTAACAAATCATTAGATTTACGGTGTAGTTTGAATTGTACTTGAACACTGAATTATTTCTGTTGCCAGTAGCTGTGGTTTTGGTAGAATAAACTATTTTGAGTGGGTAAAAGTTATGAAAACAAACCCCTTCAGGGTGGTTAACCCCTCAGCTTTGCCTTAAGACCGCATCACACCACCCTGTCGTGTCTCATTTTCAGCCCATTATGGTTAATTCCTTACATAGGAGATGCTGTTATCCTGAGTCTCTTGCAATGCATGAGAACATAAGTGTATCCACATGAGACAAATGAGCATCCACACAGGGCTACGCTAAGTAACTGTGGCTAGCAGCTGTTCCTCAACCAAAGGCACAGCCCTAGAAACAAAAGCAGTTGCAATATGGCCCTGCCTGCTAGACAAATGTCTGACAAACCTGGGAGACAAATGGACTGATCTAGCATAAAAAAAATTCATATTTTACCATCCATCTATAATATGCACTCCATTGCGTTCTTTAACACCAGTTAGATCTGAACTAAATTAATTCAGCTCATCATTTTAATCAGAGTCAAAAACTAAAAGCAAACTTTTCAAAAATACAGGAATCTGACATTTATGATTCATTCTCAAGAACATGATTACGGTGAGTCAGTAGTGTCATCGTGACACTTGTGACCAGTCACAAAGTGACAAAAATTACCAGTCTAATCATTCCATACCTGGTATTAAGCCCCTTTTATATCAAATGCATAAGTATACAGACTGTCAGACAGCACATCATCCAGGGCTCTCTCTAACAGTTTAAGACTACTCTGTCTGCCCTACAGAGACATTTTGTCATCCTTTAAAACCTATCACTGGTATATAGGGCTTTGAGCAGACACTGCAAGGACTGAAAAGTGTCATTGAACAGTATAATTGCAAGTGGTGAAAGAAAAGGTTAAAGTGAATGGAACAAGTAACAAACTTTAATCTTTTTATGTGTTCCGAGGTATATGATGACTTGTAGACCATTGTGGATTTCTTTGTGTGTGTGTGTGTGTGTTGCCTCTATCGCTCCCCTGCTGCTGTAAGCCTGAACTCTGGCGCCACCTACAGACATGCACTAAGTGATCAAATTTTAGCTTGGTGAGGAATATATGTGTTATGCAGTACCAGACAAATGATATCCTTCATCACTCTTATAACTTTTCACACATATATCACCTCTGTTGATCAAATGATTCAACATTACTTTGATAAATAAATTATCTTTTTTTAAATAGACCTGGAAGCACTTACTCCAAATGAGCCATAGGGGGTTCCAGCAGTAGAGTTTCCAGGGGGAGGGGGTGGCATGGCAGAGGAGGGGGGGAACAGCCCCAGGGCGCCAAGGTTGAGCCCAGGAATCAGGTGAGTCTGTTGCTGGATAGAAACGGGTGGGGCGGGTGAATGTCAATCAAAGGTAAAAATAGGTACACTGGAACAGAAAAATAGCATTGGTACTATGCAAATGTATAGCAAAACAGCTTTTTAACGTATGTTAACCCCCACTGAACATGTTGTTGAATGACGGTTAAAATACGCAAGCACAAACATACAAACAATTGTACCCAACCTCCCCACATATGCATATACTGTACAATACTATGTAAATTATCCAGATTGCAATATGAATGGTACTCTTTATCTAAGGCGTAAGCAACTACCTCATTTACCTATACAATGTGTATACCTGTTAATAACGGCCAAAAAAGACAAAAGAGCATTCAGGTACCAGCCCCTGGGAAATAAGGGTGCACCACTGAATCAGTGTGCTCATGCTATCCCCTCATTACCCAGTGCTGGGCTGGGGGAACACATTTTCCAGTGGAAAAGACTGATGGAATAGTAAAGAGAATGGTTCAAAATAATGGCAGACTGCAGACTGCAGCCCACGAGGCTGAGAGAATCAGCCAAAGATGAGATGGGGTATCTTCACCAGAAATCACAACCTCCCAGAGACTAAACATCTGTCACTCTTGAGCTTGTGTGTCCCGGGAAGGTTTCCCCTTCTCCAGCTAACACTATTCCAAGAAAGTATTCCAAGAAAGAGTCCTGCGGATTGTTTAAATAATTTGTGCAACTAATTTTGTGTCCCAAGGAAAGAATAAAACAATATCAAATACCTGGGTAACATTTCCTAAATGTTGCTCAGCTCTGGGACTGAAAAGTTACTTTGTTAATCAGTGAATGTCAGTGGATCTCTGGGTGTCTATGTGGATCTAGGCAGACTTATCCCTGTTTTACAGGGCTTGTGTCCAGGACAGGTTTGCCAGTAAAGACTGTTCCCCAAAATACCATGAATTTTTTTTAACCCAAATTATCCAATACCTTCATGTCTAACATTAAAAACTTTTTGTCTAAACCTTACCCTGGGATTTAAAGATATAAATACCCTAAATGTATGGGAAAAACACATGGCTTGTCTGGCAGAGGGCCGGACTTACGTTCATGGCGGCGACGTCGTTGTCGTAGGCCTCGCGCACTTTCTTCATGATCTCCTGCTCAGCCAGGCAGCAGGCCTCGATGGGGCCCTTCACTGTAATAGTCCTCTCAGGGTTGTACAGGGTCAGGTCCTGCAGACTGACAGTGGCAGAGGGGGAAGTGATGGGGTATCCTTTGTTTAGCACTGGCCTCAAAATGTGCCCTGTTGTCAAGTTATTACACAGCAAAATGTCCGATAAGGATCACATGCACCTTATGAGAGTAAAATGCGCTCAAGTTGACTTGACATTTTACTGTGCACACGTCATTGCCATTGTAAAAAAGGGCAACAACTCCCATGACCATATCTCCATATATGTTTTTGTGACTAATAAAATGTATTAAAAACACTGCATGATGGAAATTAATGTCTCATTTCAATAAGATAAGATAATCCTTTATTAATCCCTCAGCAGGGAAATTTGCAGCAATAAAGAAAATGTTACCACCAGTTCCTGTGTTGAGTCTTCGGGTTGTGTTTTAAAGCAGTGATAGGTTTGCATACACATCACTCTACGGGACTCTTACGGGGAGATGGTGATCTTGGTATCCGTGTCCTGCTCCACCTTCTTCAGGTTTCGGCCCTCCTTGCCGATCAGCCGCCCCACAAAGTTGTTATGGGCCAGGATCTTCAGGGGCACCTCCTCAGCGCTGCGGCAAGAAGACACGCCCTCAGTCCAATCAGTCACCCTAAAATCCACTCAAGTACCCCACGCCACTGCCTCTTAATCAGCCCCGCCCCTGTGCCCCCAGTCATCTGTGCAAAGCCACGCACTCACTGAGGACTACAATGGCATTACAGAAAAATGCCTATGCCAGTTCGTAAAACGACAGACACAAGCATTGGTTTCAGCAAGGATGGATTGTTAGTTTAGCAGGCCAATCAATCTCTTATCCAATATATTGTGAACGAGGCAATCAAAGGTCTTTCAGATCATAGGTATGCTCTCTACAGCTAGTTCTCCTTATCAGTAGAGGGTCAATGTGAATGCCAGCACGTGTTTTAGGAGGGGGGAATATGAAGCCTGTAGGTGGCAGAATCCATGCTGACTAAGCATCCAACTGACGTTTTCCTCATCAGTATCTCACTACCTCCTTTCCCATATATGATGTGTTTAAGTCCCTTGATAATTTATTTTCCTTTTATATTTGGTTGAAAGAAATTACCAGTATGCAGCTGTTTTGTAAAATTATTTTTCCGGGTTTGCAGATACATCGGTGCTAATCAGCTCCAGGGACGGCGGACAACAGGACAGGTATGCGCAGATTTCCCCCTTAACATGATTGCAACATATCTCTTATCTCACGCTCCAGCCAATTGCCCTTCATGTACAACAGCCATATAATGCAAAGCTAGCTAACTAAAAAGAAGATGGGTCCGGCGCAGGTTCTGCATTTCTGCACATCAGTTCCTGGTAACTTAACTGTTTCATACACACAGATGTGGATCCTGAAATTTTAGGGTAAGTTGGAGCGGGAGTGAGAAAGGTGATTTACCAGGATTTTGACACTTGATACCTTTCACATAGAGCCCTGGAAGGAGAGGTAGCGAGAGAGGCGACTGATGCCACATGGTACTTTTGCCCGTTTCAGGGCCCCCAGCTTAACCCCCGCCCTGCCGATGCCCTCACTCACGTCTTGGTGTCCTTGGCCTCCTGGTGCATGATGTCCAGGATCATGCGGCAGGCGGACGAGCAGCCCTCCGGGGTGGAGTGGATGCTGATGGGCTTCTCCGCTGCTCCAGCATTCTCCTTGCGATGGACGTCGATCCTGATCGGGGGGATTGACAAGACAACATCTCCCATTGGTGGGGGCCTGCTCTTCTACTCACGACAATGGTACGTGACTCAAACACTTCATTAAGGGAACAACCACGGAAGAGGCCGACGATTTCTAAAAGGCCAGGAGGGCGGGTTTTACAGTGACATAGTGATCAGCCATGATAGATCGCTGGGGTTCAGAGAAGTGATTGGCCTGTTCGAGTCCAGCATTCAGGAGGCCATGGGATTGGATTTATGAAGACAAAAACACTTCTCATTTTCAAAACTGTGACTGTATTGGAGATTATAACCACAGAATGCAGACAAAGATGGCTTACATAAATCAGCAATCATCCCCTTATTCCACTTCAATGATGTATAGAGCCAGAAACTGTTCCTTCAACTAGCCGAAGTGAACATAAATGAAACAATCACATGAATTTGAGTCGAATGTGGCAATTTATAACCAACTTGAGGGAAAATCTACCCTCTAATGTGGCCCTTGGCTGGCGTTAAGTTCAGCCCCTTGTGATATATAAGTACATTCAACTGTCAAATTCAAAGCAAGACTTTCGGCTTGGACCAAACTGGTGTTCTTACATTAATACTGAGAGCTCAAAGTTCAGACTGGAAGTCCCCCATAACTGTATAAGCACAACCGCTAGAGCAAGTATTTCCCTCAAGCAACAGCCTTCACTTTTACTGACAGACAAGGGTGCTGGGAGGGTGCCTCACAGACCTATAAGTCTATGTTATATGAATTCCCTAATCTAATCACATGTCCATTATCACAAAACATATGGCTAGGTACAATAGATCTGTTATTTGTGTGTAGCTGTTTAGGTTGCTTTTACAATGGAGCCATCTACCCAGATTTATGAGTTACTGAAGAAGACAGAAGAAGGTGTCCTGGCTCCAAAAATGGATGAGTGTAATCAGATGTTTTAATTGATCAGTTCACTGCTGTGTAACTACAGGAATCAGGACAAAACGTTACAAAACCCAAACTAGAATGTCACTTTCCTACCTCCCTCCTCTGTGGCTTTGTGTTTGGCCGACCCGGACATGCAATATTTAAGTCAGGTTATGATCTACACTGTTTTCTGTTCATTTATTTTTATTTGGTCAGGTGTTCCAATATTTACTCTGCCATAACTAAATCTGGTCATACTTTTGTCAACAGCCTTGGCATACAGCATTGCTCTTAAATTCCTGGTCAGAAATTTCAAACCAGTCAAGAGTCAAGAAGCCAGGTGATGTGAGTTAATGTTTAATCAATTGGTTATTAAGTGCTGAGTAACAACTAACACAAGTATATCTTTCAGCCCTTCAGCACCAGAACTGAGGGTCATTGCCTATGTTGTATTGTGTCCCATGAGTGAATCAGGAAGTACTCACTTGCTCTGGGTCTGCTTGGTGATGTTTCGGATGGTTGCCCCCTCTTTTCCAATAATGGCCCCCACGTACTGGGTGGGCACCAGGAGGCGCAGGGGGATATCAGCATGCTGGTGTTTGGAGGGGCCCCCAGAGTTGGGGGAGCCCTGGCGAGGGCCACGGGGCCCATATCCGGGGCGCCGGCCATTGTCAAGCCCCCGTTGGCCATCCACCTCAGAGGTCTCATCGGGGATGTAGGAAACACGCAGGGCATTGTTCTCAAACTGGTATCCATTCAGCTTCTGGATGGCCCTGAGGAAAATGCAGAGAAACATCTGCTAGAAACAGAAGTGTGGTGGCAGTGAAGTGTAATGGAGCTGGACTTGTAACTAAGCTTGGAGTTAACACATTTTAAATTACATTCACTAAAATCAAATAACTGAAACTATAACAAAATAATATCCTCCTGATGATGCAAACACATGCTGCACTGCAGAAGCGAGCTGCGATAAGCACTGACATGAAGCTGCAATACTACTAGAACACCACTAGAGGTCAGTGACATGCTGTCACCAGAGATGGAGAGAGAAAAGTCAGTTTTATACAACTTGCTCAAGGTGCATGGACAGATGTGCAAGAGGGGCAATAATCAGACAAGCATTGATCATTATCCCAGTAAGAGCTATTTAAACTGCAGAGAGCTTACTTCTCTTCATGGCTGTGACGAAACGCACAAAGCCCCACATAACCACGGACAGTAAATACTTTGAATAACTAGGCTTAGCATACGGTGACCGGTGGGCTCATGTCAGCAGGAGATTTAGGTCTAGATTTGATAACAGGAAGGCAGAGGGGGGAACCACTCACTGTCTGGCTTGTTCACGTGTCCCATATGTGACATTGACCACTGCGGTCTCACTTTCCGTGTTCACTGTGAGAGAGAGAGAGAGAGAGAGAAAGAGAGGGCAAGAGAGGAGGGAAATAGGGGGCAGGGCAGGGAAGAAGGGGAAAAAGCAGTGACAGAAAAAATAGATGAAAGAAAGATGGTTAGGAGTTTTGGTATGCAGATATGGCAGAATACAATCGGGTGGTTGGGCCCCGTTACCTTGGTTACCAACCAACACTTAAAGTGTGACCTACAAATGGCCAGCCCCCATCGGGGCTAAAGCTCTTTGTGTAAGAGTGTTAAAGGCATGCAGATCCTGTTAGGAGGTGTAAGGGGGGAAGGGGCAGACTGTATGTAGTGATTACAGTGCATGTGTGTCAGTAAACAACTTCCTAATAGGCCAGTGGGCTCTCCTTCGGCCGGCAGGCTATCCATGAGTTACATGTTTTCTAAACAAACACGAGGCTGTAATGTTGTGAACAGACACACCCCCTGGGCTACATTCACTTAACTAGGGAATGCTGGGTAGTTTGGGGGGGTTCTCAAAATGGTGGGTTTTTATGTGACAGCCATGGCTGTCACAATCCTGGCTTCTACTACCTCTCTATATTGTACTAAATCAAAATATACTTAATGTATTAGCTTAAATGAACTAGCATGAGGTTCATAGCTGGTTTTTAAAATATTTACTTTGATAATAGGGAAGTTAAACCAGAACTTGTTGTGTTCAAGCAAGATTTTTTGCTGCCTCTTCTCCACTGGTTTTATGCTAATCAGCAAGAATACCCTTACATTGTACAAATTAATACACTGTATTAACAATTTCAATTTAAACTGTATTTTGAGAGATACATGTTTCCTTTCTCTCTTTCCTCATTCCTTTTCTTTCCTCCTTATATGCAAAATTTCAGTAAGTTGAGCGTGCTATCAGTTGTGACACTTTTACATGCTCTTTTCATTGGCCTTGGTCTGAGGCCGAGGCCGAGCCCAAGGTGACCACCAAATGTGTTTTTCACACGTCAGTAACTGCTCACATTTGGCTCACATCTGGCACATGCTGTGAATGTCTGACATACCTGTCTAAAAGTGCCCGGTTTTGTTAATCCATGGCAAATTTGATAGGCAACATTCTCCTCTGTACGTTTCAACAAAATTGTTTGACTGGGTTAAACCCTTGCACATTTTATTGTTTGCATTGAGTCTTGAGAGTCAGATTAATGGCATATCATTTATATGCTGTATCAATTATGGTGAACAAACCTGTTTTAAAAAAAAGGCTTATGTCTTGAAAACACTTTCATTTGTCATTTCAAATGAGGCGCTTCTTTGAAAGAAGCGGCCCTTTCTAGCAAGCTACAGAGCTCACTGCATTGCCAGAGAATCTGTGCTAGCATTCTATATCTGGAATTCCCATAAGCATCATGTGAAATTGTACATCAGCCCACAATTCAACGCAGAGTTTGAACTCAATGTATTTTGAAAAGGAGTACTTTTGAACGACCTCGGGACTCCCCTTCCCATCGAGCACCTCTCCCACAAACACCACAGAGGTGTTGGCTGTGTCAATTGCCTGAGAGTCTAGTTTTCAAAACACAGTGTCATGTTCAGGGAGTGCCCAATCACAAGTCAGATTCACCTTTCAGTCCGTCACTGATCAGCGCGGAGAGTAGCAGATGATTTCGATACCTGGACCAATCAATGACCATCTCTTTTGTAATTAACACCCCAAGAGACACAAACCGAGAATCACCTGTGGCACTCCAAATGGACTGTCACTCCCCTCCCCAGGAGTGGACGGCTCACTCTTAGTATCATCTAACCCCCCACGCCGCTCCCATGCATTCCCAAAGCTCTTCGACTCATCACCAGCTAAGCGGCGGTTTAACCTGATCCAAGCAATTAGCTTAATGGACTTAGAGGTCATATTTGGCTGTTGGTCAAAAAATAAGTCTTAAACCTGCGGCAATGAACTTCTGCTGAAACTGTCAGGCTGTGATGTTTTAAGGAAGGGATGCGTGTCCAGAGTGAAGTGGCCACTCCCCTGCTCATCTTCCTCTGCCTCATTATCCTCAGCAGGACTGAGACGCGGGAGCTGAGTGTCTGACTATTCACGCGCATTTCCACTTATACTAGTTGCAGTAATAATTACACTGGTAATTGACTTAATTCATATAGTGCCTTTTGCAATTTGAAAACACTACACAGTGAAGGTAGAAGTCTCATCTTAATCACTATTAGTACACAACTGGACAATGCAATGCACTTGTGTACATTGTACAGGGCAAATGCTACTTATTACAAGTCAGAATAGCCTAGAATGGTTTCCTGTTCATGGATTTTTCCTTTGACACATTTGTATTGTAGATTGGCTGGCCGGTAAGGGGATATGGAAAGGAATGATTGTGTGAAGGGACTTGTGTTGTCTCATGCTACTGGCAGCCTAGTTGACTGTATGCTGCTGACAGTTTTGCACTGTTGTGTTTTTTCTCGCTCATGCATCAACAGTTCCAAATCAGATTTCTTACAGACACTTTGAATCATCAAGTATGTGAAGGTGAGAAAATATTTCCAGTGCTCTGTTATGAAAACTGAAGATGAAAAAAACTTTACCTTGTTCACAGTTCTCGACAGTTCCATACTGGGCCAGAAGACCATCAAGAACCTGAGAAATGAACACACATATTTACACAGGCCTCCACTTAAAGACCCATGAATACAGCACAGACGCATAAATAAGACTATAATGCTCAGACTAATGGACCAATAAACCACAACTTCATATGTAGACCGGGGAAAAGGTGGACAGCGGGATTATTTTCAAATTAGATTTCATTTTGAGCTCACTCTTCAAAACATCATAAAGCGATAGATAGACAGACTGATGCAGATAGATGTACAGTATGTATCTAAAGATAGAAAGTGTATATAATGCATAATGCATAGCGTAATAGCTGTATAAATCAACAGATGAATTGGAGCATGCAAGCCTCACTGCAGAAAGCGTGTGGTGTCAGTGTAAGCCCAGCCTTGTCCCTGGGCCGCTCATGGCCGTGGGGAACGGTAGCCTTTACAGGGGGGATTTAGGGAGACCTGCTGAGCCACACCTTGGAAGCTCAGCTGAGTGTGATCTTAAACACGCACACATGCACTCATACACACACAAACAATGGACACACATCCTCAAAAATACATATACCTACACACCTGTACACGTACAATTAAACACTCCCATACACAAATGTACGAATAAGCACACATACCCACACACAGATACATAGGTACACACACACAAAAAACACACATACATACATACACCCAAAAACATTGTATGCATGCACACTCATATATACACAGCCCCACCCCAGCTGTAGTACACAAATAAACAAACATGCACACACATGCAAAAAAAATGCCTGCGTTCGAGCATGCACACATACACACACACACAAACACACACGCACACACAGTGCAGCAGACCTTACTGAGTCAGCGGGAATCGTCCCATTTCTGACAGAAGCCAAAGGGGGTGGGGGTTGGGGTGGGAGATCTGTGGATTCCCCCCCCCACCCCTTACTTCACATCACACTAACCCCCCCACCCACTCACTGTCACATGACAGTGCGCCTCCTGACTGAGGAGGAGACACGGGAGGTGCAATGCGCCCGGAGGACCTTAGCATCTGACCGCCAGCATGCTGCTGTCCCTCCAGTGCACCAACAGGGGCTGTCACAAGCCACAGGAGCCATCCCTGCCTCACACAAACTGCCTTCACTCCCAGGAAGACCCCCTCCCCTCAAACTACAACAGAAACATTAACATGCATCTGCCGATGAATCATGGGGGACAGGTAGCATTGTTTTCTCTTCTCACAACGCTAATATTCCAATAATCGTATGTAAAGTTCTAATCTTAACTCAAACTTAACATCTTAAAAAGGCCCTTAATGCTCGCTCTGAAACAGGGTGTACAAAAGGTAAGTATTACGAACATTTGAAATTCGCATGCACTCATAAAGCAAAGCTGAGGCATGTTCGTAATCTGTGGCTCCAGACTGGGCAAGCCTGGTTCCAGCCCTACAGAGGAAGAGGGGTATTAAATGGAAATACACTCACCTCCCATTGCAAATGTGGTGGAATGTTTCTAATCTGGAGTTTTCTGGTCCTGGAGTAAAAAGAGAAAGAAAGGAGGGGGAGGGGGCGTGGAGTGAGAGAAAGAGAAAAGGACAGTCAGTAACTGCTGTGCAGTGATTCAAGCAATTTCCCCAGATATCAATTTAAAACCTTTACCATTCGCCTTCCATTATTTACCTTATTTATTTCAAATATTACAGCTATCCTCATTATGGGAAGAGATTATGGGTATCATTAAGGACAGAGACAAGAAGTGTTTTTTTAAATAAACAGTTGCTGTAGGAATGCTCTTCATTAACAACAAATCATTGCCTTTCTGTAAGCATATGATTATTAATTGTGTTTATCTGAGAATCATGTGCAGGAACTAACTTTTTAACGTTAAGTACTCTGTTAACACATTGGCAATGTGCACAGAAATGTGAGTCATGCCAGCGAAGCAATTTGCATTTGAGATAGATGGGTCCCAATCACAGAGGGAAGCAATGAGAAATGTGGAGGGACTTGGAGGGGGAGTACAGGTGCATGGATTGGAGACACACTATTGGTCAAATGCCGCATGGGAGTGTCCTGACTGGACCCCAAGCTAAGTTCTGGCACATGCTCTTCTTTGTGTCATCTAGAGGCATAGCATTGTGAAGAATGCAAAGCAAAAAGATCACATACACTGTAATCAATCTTGCAGCAGACAGGATGAATTTCAAACATACAAGGGAGACAACATCACCAGAAGCCCAAAAGCTGGTTATCAGCCCATGAATTTATTGCTGCATTTTGTCCCTGCTGGTACAGTGTTTTTGGACATGCATGCACACCAACAAAATCTCTGGATTGAGACAGAGAGCCTCAGCTGCTTCCATTGCTTGTGACAGCATAAATGGCGGTTGGGAAAAACCATGCAAGCAAGCCTCATCGCAGAAGCCCCAACGCATGCGATGTGTGAGGCCAGCTCGGTTGCGTGCCACCCTCGTTCGCTCGCCACCTCTGCCGGGCCGTCTCTATGCACGTGTTAGCACACCGTGCAGCCCCTGTGTCATGCCGTCGGCGGGAGAAATCAATAATTGAGATGGTGTGCAGCGAGAGGCAGCTTCTGCCAGGGCTACAGACTCGGCCCTGTTGTTACCGTGTGAAGGGGATCACTGTACACTGCGCGAGCACAGGGGGGTGGGGCGTGGAGTAGCTACATTGAAATAAGACACTGCCGGCTGCTGTAGTACGCTACCAGCTGCCTTGGCACCCTCTGAATTGCATGGGCTCGGGTGTCTTTTTCACTATTTGGAGGGGGGAGGAGGAGGGGATAGGAAGAAGGGAATGGTTGGATGTGGGAGACCCTGAATGAGCGGCCAATGTCGTTAACGGCACACCTCTAGGGCGGCCCAATTCACCACAGCCTCTCTGAGGAATTAACCAGAGCCACACACAGTAAATCATTCTGTATTAGCATTCTCTTTTCCATACGCGCATATGCTTTACCAGAGACTGTGCGTGTGATTCTCTCAGGCCAATAAAGCAGATTGGAATTGAGAACTGAAATTGTGAGACTCTGAGAAAGAGAGAGTAGGTGAGGATAGTGAAAGTCTGAGCGTGAGTCTGAGAATCTTTACCATTCAAAATTCATTTTATTGTGACCATTATGTGATTTTCTGTTATATGAATGTGTTTTGGAAATACAAATATGTATTTGTCACACTAATAAAGCAGACTGAAATTGAACTGAATTAAAACTGAGACAGGAAGATGGAGGTAGTGTTTGAGACTTTAAATAGCTCTTCTTTAAACCACAATTGGAAAACTGAGCATTAAATGTTTGGGATCCACTGTAGTTTATTTTTCACCAGTTAATTATGTGCGTCTTAAATTCCACAAGCTACATGCATATCCAGACTGCGGTTTGTGTACAAACACTATTTCTCAGTAGTTAAACACAACTGTGTGTAAACACAGCTAATAAACAGAGCTTTTCAAGCCTCATCGGCTTTACAATGACAAAAAGCTGGAAGTTTATTATTATGACCGCTGACATTTTTAGTTTACATTTCCAAAAAAGACTAAAAGAGAGATAAATGGATATTTGAAATGACTGGTTTAGTATCAACATCAAAGTGTAATATCACAGCCGCCTCTGTAACTGGACTGTACAAATGAACTGATTCGTATTAAATTTGTTTCAGTGTCACAATTCTACGATATCAATTCAAAAAGAGGATCAATTAGCATCATTGATTTGAATCAATATGCATTAAGTTGTTGAAAAGAGAAAGCACTATCATCTATCTCATCCAGCTCAACTAATGCCGGCTAAATCGGTCTCTCCAGTAATATGTGAGAGTTCAAGAAACATTTTTTTTTGGGAGGGAGGGGATCATTTTGGTCCAAATAAATTAAACTGCATCATAGTAAAATCAACATTTTATGTAATGTTATGATGGACTGTCTCCTTTCTTGAGAATAAATATTGAATTGTATTGTTGATAATGCAAGAGCTTTACTCTTCTACTGTCCACAGTTCGCTTGTTCTTAATAGAACACTCCTCCACTGCTGGACAGGGGGAAGAGATCTAGCATTATCCCTTATCTGATTAATATTTCTGCTGGAGAGCACTTTTTATGCCTAATCCTCCAAATATGGAATCAAACCAAAATCAACCCAATAACTGGCTACCTGTAATATTTTTTGAACAGACATCAGACACAAGAAGTGTCGTCATGTACTCTTGATAACCAAACCCACTGCCTTCTTTGCCAAAATTAATTATCTCACATGCATTCAAATAAGCACACACACACACACACACACACACACACACACACACACACACACACACACACACACACACACACACACACACACACACACACACACACACACACACCTGCCTGCCTGCCTCGATGGCCTCCAGCTGAATGTGGGTTAGCAATGCTGTTCTTCAAAGAGAAAATTCTCAGACATACAACTGGAATGCCAAAGACCTAACCATTTATAATCTCCAAAAATGTGTGAGAAAACATTCTAACATTTATTTTCTACATTGGGGGCAGAATGTTCCCAGTAATAAAAGCCAGTAGTGCAGACATGTATTGAGCCCACTGCAACAGGTCTGTGTAAGATTACCCAGCAGGCTGGGCTCAGCCTAACACACACTAGCACTTCCTTTTTATTTTGCCTACACTTATTCTAGCGCACAAGGTCAACAGGTGCTCTGTCCCTCCATGTAAACAAATTTAGCTGTGCAGGCCTGGATACATTTCATTCCTTGAATAAATGATTGCTGGTTCATGGAACACTACAGAAGCAAACAGGTTGTTCTGAATTCAAAACTTCCGGGGGCTTGGTTTTGTGGAAATAAAACCACCATGTTCTCTTTCACTGCAGTATAGGCTATGTTCGTTCAGAAGCACATTGCTGACATCCAAAGGGAGAGTACCGCAGTGTGTGACCTACAGGCTTCTTTACACTGTTTACCTCCCCTCTTCACCATCTCTTCACTTACAGACACTGACGTCTCCTGGCTACAGTTTCACGGACCTGTCACCTGCCATGTTGGTCCCACCCTCTGTTCTCTCTGATCAGATTCCATACATCCCCTCCCTCTTTAATGTCGCCATAACTAATGGTTTTTCTTCTGCTTTCTAACAGGCAAGTGTAGCCTTTATGGAAAAAAAACAATAGACCTTTTCTGTTAAAGTCTCAAAGCTTTTCTTTCTGTCCAAATCACCAACATTCAATAGTTAAACAAATGTACAAATTTATCTGTCGATCAGAAATTGTGGAAATGGCTGGTTTCTTTCTTCTGCCATAATCATTTGGGACTTGAATACAGTGTCTGACACAGCAGACCACCACATTTCCCTCCAACAGCCCGAGCAGTTAGAGGGATATCAGACACTTCCCTCAGCTGGACTGCATCCTATCTCTCGCATCGCTCTCATCAAGTCACCACAAGGGGCTTTATCTTGACATGTCACACTCTCTGAAAAGGAGTTCCTCAGGGAACAGTGCTCGGTCCACTTCTAAATCACTTACTTGTGTCCATAGATTTGCTGCTATGGTCATGCTGACTACGCTTGATTATATCCATTTCCTCCCCCCTTGCGTCTCACAGGCCTACATTCACAAAAGTGTACGCTTGGTAAAGTATATTACCTGAATGCCGAATCAGCATCTTCACCTTACTTTCTCAAAGACCCTCTCCAATTTGCTGCTCACTTGACTCATCTTGACATTTTCCAGCTGTGTATCAGCATATTGTGGTTTGGAAATGGTGTACACAATCCAAATCCAAAAATGGACAAGTCAGTAAAACTATTAATATTTAGAAAAGGTCAATTATTTACTAACTCCCAAACAATTCCCCATGTGGCACAATATATGTTCTTGCATATATTTTGTAAAGTTCCTGAGCAAAGTAGGGGCCAGTAACTTTTCAAGCCAGTTCCATGAACTCCCACATCACAAGGCTCTGCTTCAGTATTTCTTCAAGTAAGATCAGGAGATGTGATTGGCTGGGATAGGCTTTTAATTTCCAGCGTTATTCTGGTTGGTTCTACGTCATTGTACAGGTCACTGATGATGCAAGGGGAAAGCTGTGAGATTGCGGTTTGCTGATCATGCCCTATCAGCAGCCTGAGCAGAGCATGTTATCCTGAGAGATAAATGTTCAGACATGTCCATCTTCAAAGTTCGCAAGGTTGTATACTAGCAGAATATTTTCTGTAGTCAGCTCAATGCATGTATTATGCGTCTAGTGGCTCTGTACCGGTCCTGTTTTTGTTTGCCACTCAAATGATATGTATTTAATGTTCCTTGGCATGATTACCTTTCATGTCAATATGGACTGCCTGCCAAATAATAATAATGTACTTATTTTACTTGATTACATATCCTTATTTACATAATTATCTTAATTACTGAATCTTTTCCTTCCTTCTGAGAAGGACACGAAGACACCTTCAGGTGTCTCTGTCCGCCCTTGTCTTCATCCATGTTATTCAATCTCAGTCACATCTATGTGTTGATTGGGAATCTAAGCAAATAGCAGCTTCATCAACAGTACATATTAGCGATAATAACCTGCCGGAGCTATCACACCATAAAATGTTTGTCTCTCCACCATTTCATGAGCTACAGTCTAAAATTCTATGAAAAACATTGCTGTTGCCTGTGATTTTTCAGTGTGATTATTTTGAAGGCGGTCAGAAAGATAACATCCAATAAAAGACTATTCCACAGCACAGACTTTTTTATGCATTTATACTCAGTGAAAATGACTTCCAGATTGTTCTGTTGTATGTATGTATGTATGTATGTGCATTGTACATGAACACACACGCTCCCCTCATCAGATTAGCAGTTAGCTTATGGATGAACATAGCACATAGCAGGAAGGTTTGGGCATCAAAGGCAGCCCTTCAAAAGGATTCAGTCTGTGCATGCAGACAATGCTGCGTGAATAAGAAGGGGGGAAGCTGGAGGGGGGGACACACCATTCCCTGCCTCACAATAAGACATCAGGAAGGAGGGGAGAAATCAAATAAAAAATGCATAAAGAAAAAACACCCAGGAAACGGGGAGCTGACGTCACCCACACCCACATGAAGCATGGAAGATGGTGGTCATGGGGAGGTCTGGGCGAATAGCACTGGGGAATGCAATGGTGGAGAATGGCAATCAGAAACAGGCAGATGAAGAGAATTCGTGGAGGAGAGAGAGGGGAGGAGAAAAGAGAAGACGACAAAACAGGAGAAGAAAGGAGAGGAGGAGAAGAGAAGAGAAGAGAGAAAAGCAGGCCCTGAGAGCAGGAGGTGGATTTGCGAATGCCTGTAAATGTTCTAACCGGAGTGACATCTGGCTCTGGCCCTGCAAAGGGAGGCCTTGTCACCCCCCTGTGAGAAATGTGCTTCCGAGCAAGGGCGCATGTGCAGATGAGAGAGAAAGAGAGAGAGAGAGAGAGAGAGAGGGCGAGAGAGGAGGGGGTGGGGATCTGAGGGCCCTGCTCGGCCCCAGCGTCTGGGAAAGGGTTAAAGTGGAATTTATGGCATGCGGTTGCACCTTAATCCCTGATGACCTCTGAACCCTGTAAGCCACGCCTACTGGAGGCAGGAAACAGGGCCGACATAAACCCTCCCCCCCAGCTCCCTCCCCCAACCCTATATCACACATTCAAAGTCCACAATGCAATCCGTCTGCCACAGAGTTTGTGTATGGGGGGTTTGTGAGAAGATTGCTTTATACTTCGCATTCGGTGGACGCATATAACCACGACTCAGACATTTCCAACCGTGGTGTCACTCCAGATGCCCGCTATTCCAAGCTTTATAAAAAGGGGAGATTTGCAAATCAATTTTGCCAGTTTTACTGATGCCAGTGATCAGATTTCCTGTTTTTTTGGAGGGGAGTGGCGTGGTGGTATAGGGCATGCATCGGGCTGGAATACCACCCAGTCGGGGGCTAGCGGTGGAGGTTTGAGGAGCACAGTAAAATGGACCCTGACACCCACCCCCCCATAACTATCTTCTCATCCCTTAATTAGCACAATCCTAAGCAATGTTCTTAACCCTCCCCCCCAACCCCGCTCCTGTACCACTAATGTTCTAATTGGTGGATGCAGTGCTAGCACCATAGCAATGGGGGAGGGGAAGAGGGGGATGGGGTGGGGTGGGGGTTGTAAAGGGAAAGAGTTACTGCCTTGCAAATTGCTACAGAAAAAGACTGTTGGTTGAGTCGCTAGTGCAAGGTAACGCACACGTCACTATAGAAGCCATTTTTGAATATGCAGATTTTACAGAATTACAAGGTACACCTGGAAAAATCAATTACTCATCCACTACATAAAGTAGAGTACACAATATATTGAATAAAATAGAATTATGTGAATGTGCAGAAACTGCAGCATAATATGGCCAGAATATGGATCAAAAAAATGCATCCTGCTACTACTGAGGGTTCCCCCAAGAGCCATGGCTAGATACACCTCACCAGTTCACCTCAAGTAAAGTCAGGGAAAAAACACCCTGACTGTGTTTGAAACTGAGGAATAAAAGGAGGACAGTGACAAGAGAACACACTGCAATGAGCCAGTACTTCATTCAGACAGTTGCCTATTTCATCCCCCCAAGAGGTCAAAGGTGAAGAGCCCTGAGGACAAGGTCGGGGGAGGGGGGGTGTGGTATTGTCCTGGCGGATGAGGTTATTGATGAGGCTGGGGTCGAGTTGATGGTGGGGGGTGGGGGTTGGTGTGGGCCAGGCATTTCAAAGTTTAGCTTCTTCATGACTACAATGGTCAAAGAAAAAGGGGTGGGGGAATTAAAACAGCACAAAGAACCACCCAGAGAAAGACTGGCAGGTTGGCGGCCAATAAGAGGGGTCAGAGGACGGCTGAGTAGATAGGGAGAGAGTAGCGGTTCAAATTTTAAGACTGGGAAAAAAAGATCAGCTCAATGAACTTTCAAGCATACTGCCTCCATTTTTCCTCCCTTCAGTTTTTTCAAGGCACAATTTTTGAATTTTCTGCACTAACGTAATACTTTAACCCCTGTTCACTTCCCCTCCCCCCCTTCTCAACTGAAATGGTGGAGGTGAGTATGCTGTGCATTCAGACCCCTCCCCCACGCCAATACCCTGCCGCCTTTCCCGCTTCCTCTACAAAGCCCCCCCAAATGCTCACCCCCACGCTGAGAACACACACACACACACACACACACACACACATACAGCTGAACAGGAGCTTTTCGTGGAGTCACATGAATAATAAAACTTGGCCTTCGAGAAGTTCTTCATGCCACCAGTCCCCCCACCAACCTCCCCTCCCACTCTAGGCCTCAAAAACAAACCAACGGCACCTGAAAATGTGGAGACGTCTGTGCTTTGAATGAGAAAGGCTTGTTACAAATGCACGGACGCATGACAGGCTACCAGCGGAGACTCGGGGAAAGGCACAGAGATGGGCCGAGCAAAGCAGCATACTGGCCTGCATGCCTCAAACAAACCACAAGTTACACAATCATTCCTGTTTCACAACAAGGAGTTCACTAACAAGTCACTTATCACAGCAAATAATTTAAACTGAAACGGTGGTCAAAACGGACATGGCCAGGTGTCCAATTAAATAGCGCAAAAAGCAAAAGTATTATCAAACAAACAGAGCAGCAATGACCCTCTGATTTAACACACCCTCAGCAGAGCTGTATTCCTGAGGCTTGTGTATTCCCACGACCACCTCTGCCAAATGGCCTCATCCCATGAACCACGTGAGGCCAAAGGCAAAGGTAAGAAGCCAGACAGGAAGCAGCGCACACAGGATGTCCCAGCACATTTCGGTTTCTTTTCACTCTTTTGTTCCACCTCAACTTCCTGTCTTGTTCTCCTTCCTACCAGACACAGCCAATCAGCACTGACACTAACAACAAAAAAAGCAGTACGGACACAAGACTAAATACAGAAGAGGAAACAATAGGCTTCTGAAACACCAAAGTCTGCCCCACCTCAACTTCCTGCAAGTCTTCTGCAACTGCACCTCCGCACTGCCGGCCCCTTGATCCAATCCCACTTCCTCTGAACGATGAGGAAAGGTGCCTGCTTTTAGATAGCTAAGAACTGCATTTCTGACATATGGTTTAAGGCAATTGTGTATGAACACACAATTATTGCATTCGTTGAAAGGACCACTTCATTTGCTAACAACATCTCATCAACTACGGTGTCTTGATTGGACATGGACACCGGGCATAGCTAACGAATGTTCTGAGAACCACAGTGCCTCCCATTGTAGATAAAGAAGGCATGTTTGGATATGAAACAATCTTGATTCAATTCCTTGCTGTACGGCTACACATGTGAGTGTTAAAGAGCACAACCAAAATAGCATTTCTGGATCTGTGGGTATGTTAGCCTTCCCTGGCTCTACAGCAGAGCTCAGACAGAGAGGCGTCAAGCACTCGCTTCGTATATACTCTCCCTAAACCTCCTGTAGCTGGTGCTGGTGATTCATTTGCATTGTCCCTTATGAAGAGGTGCTTATGGTTTTATGAAGATTCACTTGACATTATTTTAACCCATACATCAAGTATGACATGAAACAAGTATTTTATAGAACAAACAATGTGTGCAGCATCACAACAGAAGGGACAATCACAGCACATCAAAGCTGATAAAAGAGGCACACAACATGAAAACCAAAATGCTAAATAAAACATGAAACTAAACTTGTATCTTAGGTGTATTTGATACATCTCATACCCCGGATTGAAAACCTAAAACCTGTCACTAAGAGCAGTGTAATGGAGACCAGAACCTATCGGTGACTAAGGGTGGAAAACAGTTGATGCTGACAAGCTAAGAACTATGGGTCTACAACCATGGATGAAGAAAACATCACCAAGGTCAGGAAGCAAGGCTTAAATGCGGTGATCAGCAGTCAGTCCCCACACTGACTCGCCTTTCACCAGCCTTACGACAATGACGGTGACCAGTTTCTCACTCGGATGCTGAATAACCTGGCCCTACTTGCAGTTCTGTGCCTCACTAATACACTAATAGTTTCTTACTGGTTCAGAAAAAATGAGTCTTGAGAAAAGGTGCAAGAAAGGGCAAACTGCCCAGCCAATCACATGCACTCTAGAAATCTGAGGGTACCAATCAAACTGCAGGAAGTGCTGAGTTGAGAATTCATACTGACAAAATGAACACAACCTTCCACTGATGCCAGGGTGGAAACCGCTCCAGTTGGAGTTCTGCCTTCATAGAAATTTTGGGCACGCAAAGGATCGGAACAGCAAAAGGAAGCAAATTGAGTGAAAATATTGTTAAAAAGGAAAAAGATAAATCAAAGTGCATCCAATTACATAAAACAGATGCTGTCATATTTGCCATTGCTCAACCCCTTAGGGGAAGATGAAGTATTTGTCACTTCAACTTTATTCTGCCAAATATGTACATGTGCTTTTTGGGAGGTGTGTGTGTGGTGGTGGGGGTGGCTCTGCAGCATGGCACTGAAGCGACTGAACGCGGAGGTTGTGAATATTTCATGAATACGGCATGATTGGGTATGTGCAAGGAAGCACGGACACATGTGTGAATGTGCACCAGTATTCCCCAAAGATGCGTTGGTTGCAAGTCGGAAATTGCTCGGGAAGGACAGGAGTTGCTCACCATCTGCTTTGCTTAGATGCTTCTCCCTCAAAATAATAAAAGCAGAAACACAGCCAATTTAATGTGGTCATGGTGGACAGGACCAGCACTAAAATTATGTATTCACATCATTTTCCCATTTTTACAGCATAAGGGGTTGCAGTGGTAGTGGAAAATCATGGTTACAAGGGAAGCATTTCATTGGTGCAAGAGACAGTGAGAGAGGGCACAGTGTTGGCTAGTTTATTTGCCTATCGTTACACACCCTTTCAGAAATAATTTTGTCACCAAGGGGACAATTGCACTAGCCCTACCCCTTGTGGAAGTTACAGGACAAACTAATGATCCTGGTGACAGCAGATGGGGGTGGGCTGGGGTTTCGAGTATGTGTGTGTGTTATGTGTGTGTGTGTGTGTGTGTGTGTGTGTGGCCGGGATCTTGTAGGATGTCCGTCTCTGGAAGGTTAAAGAGGTATCCACCTGGTCTGTTTTTTTACACACATAAGCGGTTTCTACAGACCTGCCTTCAGTTGTAAGACAGCTATACATGAGGTGAGCCTTAGGCATTTCTACAGTAAATTTACACAGGCTCCCAGTATGTGGCCTTTATGTTGACAACACACTGGGTTTCCCTAGAGGTGTATTTATCCTGTTTAAAATACCACTGATCGAGAGCCTGTTTCCAAAGCTATCTTCTCACTAAGTAGCATGATCTTCCCCTATCATCAAGGATTCACTTTATAAAAGAAACTATTTCAGATCTGGGTATGATTATTATCTTCCACTGACACCTTTTTTCCAACATTCAGGATCCTTCCATCCATCATAAGCTAGGCATAAGTGATACATATTAGCTTTGTGATTTGGATATTTATTTTCAAACAAACACAATATGGGGTGGGCGCAGGCTGTGCCAGGAAATTTTAAAGTTCAAAAACGTTGTAGGGATCTGCAGCATGCCTGCTGAAGGCACGACTGTCTTTTAAAATGCGCACCACAATCTCCGGTCACCTTGGAATCAGGTGCTCACTTACAACGCTGGCAAAGACAGATTGCAGGCACCTGATCAACTTGAGGGATCAACTCTTGCACAGTTATCCTGCTGACTGAAACCCTCCCCTTCCTGACTGCAGTTATGGCTGTTTACGAATGTGTTACAATGCAGGGCTGATAGCCACACTCAGGGCAAAGCTTTGCCGACGGATCTTTCCTGAGTCCACCATGAGTCTGATGGGGAGCCAAAATCAAAAGGCCACCAGCAGTGATGCACCTTTTCGTCCCTGCCTGATTAACCCACGGTAGATAAACAGCTTTAGAACAAACGGTGTTCATACTTCACACTCTATGATAACAGACGTTTCGGCAATTAATGGGAGTGGCAAAATGGTGCAAGAGGTCTTTTGGATTTTTTGATGAAATTTGTTTACATGTGTACTACAGTATGATTTAATTAGTAAAATAATGTATCATTTAAAATGCAAACCTAACCATCTGCCAATGTTTATATTTGAGCATTTATCATCTATGCAAACGCCTTGCACATTTACCTTCATTTATTTTTTCAACAGTTGTTCACATTTGGACAGTGAGTGGTGAAAGCGGCGGGATTCTTTCCTGCTCTTGTATTTACCGCATGCAGAACTTTATCATATTGTATTAACTTCATATAGAACTTCTAACAGTGGTCAAATTTCACCCTCCTGCACTCTGATTGGCTCAGTTGTTAAATATAGGTTTGTTATGGCTGACCATGATTCCACAGACAGAATCTGGAGTGATACCTCTGGGCCGACATTGCACACTAGGCAGATCTAAGTTGGATGTCTGGTTTCTTACAGGGGGCTTAATCTTCAGAGGATTTAATATGTTTATTTTAATCAAAGTGGTACAGTCCTTCGCTTTTGGGCTAACCCACAGAGTGTTTTAAGTTTATGTTCTCTAAGAAAGGGATTCCCTGTCTGTCTACGAATCCAGAAATCTAAATATGATTACACCGGAGTCCATTCCAGACAGATGGCCAAAATATATTTGTTTCTGAAACAAGTTAACTTGCTGAACTCAGACAAACAGAAATGTAAATTCTGGATATCTTTCACAGAGGATGATACTGAAAAGTCTCATGGAAGGTTTGGGAGTGTGAAAACAATAAAATGGAAAAGGCAAACATGAACATGCTAAAATGGCAGGAAAGAGTCCAGAGAAGGGCACAGTATGGACAGGATGAGGAAGATCCTAGGCCCCGCCCCAGAATGACAATAAAACATTTTTATCATCCAAGATGACCTGTGATGCTTCTGGTTCTCAACCTTAAGCATTCTGTAACCCAAACAGATGGATTGTTTCCTGCAGTAAATTATACAAAGTACTTCATTGCTAAAACTTGGCATCTAATTCTATAGCCCTCAGCTCCAGTTTTCCGACCACCGCTGGCAGGCTAGGAGTATGTTCGCCAAACTCAGGTACTAATCCTGGGATAGCAGTTTCACTGCAAGCCCAGGCGAGTCTAACTGAAGAATGCATGCTCATCCTACATAAACTATAAGAGCCAGAATGGGTTTCTAAGAAGGCTTGCTCCTGACAAGGTAGCATGGTCTTGTTCAAATATCATTGATTATTCCCACAAAAACAAAAAACAAACATATGCGCGATGCACACATAATCAGCACCCATCACCATGATAGCTTATAAACGGCTGACATGTGCTCACTAGTACAGCTAAGGGAAGTACACAAAAAGGGATTCACTTTCCAACACAAGCACTTGAGAGCTGAATCCAGGTAAGAAGAGCAGTATTTAAGTGGAGGCTGTTGGAGATAATGTGGAAGAAACAGGTTTTCCAGATGGAGAGGTAAGAAGACGGTGGTGAGGGGAGGGGGTGTTTGAATGTTCAAAATGGTGTCAGACATGGGATTTTTTATCCCACAGGCTCTGGACAATAAAATGCACTGCTAATCCCTACATCTGACCGCGACTTGCTAGACTGCATCAAATGAGAGAAGACCACCATATGATAACCATATGACAGCACTTGCAGATGGTGGAAAATATATATTTACTGCCTCGATCCAGAGCCAAAGTAATAGGCCCAATCCAGGTCAACTGCCAATTTGTCGTCGGGCAGGCAGTTGCCGGAAGCTTGGAGATGCTGACCACGGCAGAGGAGGAGACCTACAGTGGAAGTTCTAAGCTGATTATGCCTTAAGAGACAGATTATGGACTCTGAAGTTAATGAAAACACTGCCAGTAGCCCAAAAAACCAATGGGATCAACCACCATGTTTATGCACAACAAGACAGGAGATCACAAACAATTACAAATTTTAAATAATTAAAAATTCTCCCCAATAATGAAAAATATATATCTTTCGATGGAAACAGACTGAGCTGATCAGTTAACACATCAGAGCAAATGGTTGGGAAAGACTACTCTCTCAACCCTTAGCCCTTCGTACACAATTCTCCACTATCTCTCTCACCCACCCGCCCTCCCTCTTCGTGTTTTTCCTTTGGAATTCCTGGTCAGCCCATCCCCCTCTGGCCTTTTCCTCACGATGGGGTGAAAGGTCATTCCACAGAACGGGCAATCAAAAGATGCTGATGTGACATTAACCCTTTGACTGCCAGAGGAGCTTTGTGAGAACAGCAACACTGTCACAGCTGCAGTGTTCCACGGTCATAAAACAGTTGTTCATATGTTAATATTCTTATGAAATATACACAAATCAGTAATGTGTGCTGACACTCTGGTGACTGTTAGCAAGTCAAAGTGCCATCTTTCATTTACGTTACACCACCTCTATCCACCAGGACTTCAGGCTAAGAGATCCAAACAGCTACCCACAAACCAATATACTGCACTCCCACATGAAACCACAAAAAATTTCAATATGCACAAAAACAATCTTGGTGGACAAATTATATTGCAAGAAACAGCAATGCATGTGTCAGATCATCAACTGATAAAAGGCAGGATTGCAACAGAACTACGTTTCAGAGTGAGTGACCTGAAGATGTGTTTCTTTTCACTGCCCATCAGATCAACCATTGCCTTTACCAATGTTTTTTTGGCAAACTTTATAAGTTTGGAGAAAGAGATATTTGGTAATTTTACGTTTATGGATCTTTTACACAGCCATTGATCACTCTCTTTTTCAGAAAAAACTAACCAGAAAACAACACAAAAAACACCAAATACTCTTTGTGCCACTAGACCACTCTAACAGATAACCAACAGTTACATTCAATGTATTTATATTATTGTATATAGCAAAGAAAATTAAGTAACTGTAAAAGTAATAAAACAACTGGAGTCATTGCTTGTACCAATCTATCATGTTTAAAACTGTGATAAAAACCAATGGAAGAAAATGAAATCATTGAGATACAATCAATAACTGTTCCCAAAACATCAAGCATCCATCTAAACAAACCCTCCCACGGCTTAGGAATGAGGGGTGGGGGGGGGGCACATCCATTCATCATGTAGGGGCCTCCAGTGAACCATACAGAGAGGAGAGACATGGCTGTATCTCTTCTCCAGCCGTTCCCAGAAACAGGCAACAGCAGCCAGCTGATTGGGAAGCGTGTTACTCCACCCAGCGCCCTGGTCGCGAGACAGGCATTCCTCGAGCCACACTTCCCACGAGCCACGGTAACGAGGACTGTAATTTTGGTTAAGGGCTTCCCTCCCTATCGCCCGCTTGAACCATCCCACGGTCAAGGCGAGCATGGGAGGGAGCCGAAATGTCAAGTGCAGGACCACTGGACCCCTGAACACCGAGGGTTAGAGGTCAAGCCCCAGGTGGTACAAGGCCATTGTAGCATCATATGAAACCTTTAACTCAAACTGCCCCAATTCAAAAAATTGATCCCGAATGTGTTTGAATGGAGGATCAGACACTGGCAACATAAATGGAGGGCTAAGGAAATACATAAAACAGAGGAGATCCATAACAATTAGCAGAGAAGAACATAATTCAAAGCCCATACAACAAAGGAAAAAGACTGCCCAACACAGAGAGCCTCCATTTCCCCCACAAAACTTCACTTTATGATTTCTGCCAACTGGAGATGAAGAATTATCCAGCTACACTGATGCTGGATTCCCTCCATTTGTCAGGAGAAATTAAATCTGTCTTTAGCAATTTCAATCTAACACACATATAGAATATAATTTCATGAAATCTGCATGTTTATCATACAACTAAATATCTCAAAGCAAGCAGCTGCCCTGAGATTAAAAAAAAACATCTCATATGAAAGTATAAATAGGTGAGCAGAGGCAATTTTGGGGGTGCATTGGGGTGTCCGAGAAAATAAAGATTCATGTTACTATAAAAATTACATGTATGTGAAGGAGACTGGTTAATATTTAATAGCACTATCAAGAAACCAGTCACCATAAGATAAGAAATTAATATTTCATAATAAGTGGTAAGGTGTAAAAAGGCACAGACTTAAAATATTTGGTATTTATGTAAACGCTGAGGTAAAACAGACAGGAATGTGTATATTACTGTAATTCTGCTCTAAATGTCCCCATCAATAAATATTGCTTGCATACCATTAAAGGTGTGCTAATGCAACAAACTAAGCCACAGTTAAGGGGGGTTGGTTCTGCCCACTGATCCATTACTCGTGCAAGAAATAGATGAGAGAAACTGCAATTGACAATGTAGGCATGTGCAAAACAAATAAAAACCCAAATAGTCACTGATACACAAAACTTTAATGAGGAACGCTGGTCTTTACATACAGTTTAGAGTGAAGAACTGCAAACAAAGGCGTGAAGATTGAAACCTGAGACGCATATGAAAGTGTAAATAATTGGAACGATCCGTTCAGCCCATCTAGGCTTATCATTTTGACTAAAGTACACCCAGCCCTGTGTTTAGACTCTGACTTTCAGTCTTTCCTTACAATTCATAAGTGTGAATAAATCAAAGTGGTTTTGCAGCCCATAGCCATGCTATTTAAATAACTTGTAAAATGTTCATTAATAGATTATAAAATGCATTGTGCAAATCTCCCCTAGTACTTTAAGTCCTATTCTCCTTTCTCCCACTACAAGATTGAAAGAAAATTAATACAGAGGTTCTATGTAAATGTGATGGTCTTCTTGGTGTCATATATGTGCAAGTGATACGAGCATGGCTTTACTTGCTCAGAGGTATTATTCTAACGATTTCTACTGAGTTTGTGTGTGTACATATACACATACACACACCATACACATATTGATGCTCACACTCACACATATATACACACATACACATTCCCACCCTCCCACCCCCACCTTCTTTCTGCAGATTCCCAGCCCCCATCCTCCCAAAGCGCCTTATGCTACAGCCCACCCACCCCCTAAACCCCCAGTGTTTTCCTCCTTCGCATTCTCCCTGCCTGTCCCTTTCCACCACTGTCAAAAACAAGTGCCTCAGTTTGGACTCCTCCATTATCTATCATCTCACAGCCACAGATCGACTCTGCAGGTCTTACAAAACAGAATAATACAAGAATAATCAGAACACAGGACCAATCACGTAAATGGCTGGGTTTGATATGTTGCATGAGCAAAATGAATTCCAACAAAACCCCCCTTTGATTATGATTATAAATAATCGACTGAGGGTATAGAAGTGGCGCACCACCCAGGAAATGTTTCCATGCCTTCATTTCATTCAGACTAAATGACCAGTCTCTTGTCATAACTCAAAATTCTATTTACAGGCTGTACTTTAAACCAGGATATAAAAAAAAGCATGGCAAGAAAAAAGTGTCAATTTCACTCAATCCACCAGTTTCATAAAAGGCTTTCACTGAATTGTAAACTCTTTACTTGTGTGGTAAGAAACACATTAAGATTTCCACTGCTTGCAAAAATTGAAAATGTATAGTTTTCTGTCATTTTTCTAGTTATGATGCATAGGCTACTCTCAGAAGCCCATACTTTTGAGAACCTTGGGGACTCATTGAGGTCTTAAGTCACTAATTTCCCCCACTAGCCTCCCTCATCCCTTGTCAAAAAATAATACAATAACAAAAACCTTCAAGGGGCCCCTGCTCCATGCAGCTTGGAGCCATAATCCATTTTTCAGATCCCGTTTCCCCATTTCTCAAACCGCAGGATGAGCGTGAGCAGGATCAGCAACGCCAAATAACAGAATACGATTTGACAACATTTCCCCACAACATCGGGGAGTGCCATTGACGGACTGCGCATCTCTGCTGCTTTTCCACGCGCTTATTATTATGCGTGCAGTAAAGCAAACTGATGATTTTGGAATGCCAACTAGGTCGGACTGAAACCATGCCCTGGCGAGCAACGGTGCGGTTTCTCGCGGTACCGTGGCTATCTGCGCTGCTCGCGGCTCAACTGAGGAATGTCACCCCGCCGCAGCAGTGAGTGTAGAAGGCAGGTTCTCTCCTGCATTGTTACGTCACAGCTCCCCACCCTTCCCTAGCTCCCCCCACCTCCCTCTCGCTCGCCGAATTCCACAGCTCCTAAAAGAAGAAAAAGGAAAGCCACTGCCCATAAATTGGAAGTGGGGTTCCCTGCCATTTCTTCTACCGTGCTGGCTGATAGTTCCCAGCCGCACAACTCGACCCCTGACCCCCAGCTGGGTTTGAAACCCTCTGGTTGGAGAGTCTGAATGGGCCAGAGGGCAGTCAAGGGCAGGGCTGTGAGGGTAGAGCAAACAACTGGACCTTTAAAAGGGGCTGCCGCAATAGAAGTAAAATTACCATGTTGGGGGTTGGGAGGGGCCTCTCTGACACAGAATCTGGTTGAGACCAAAGCAACAACAAACAAATCACGACCAGTTTGACTGCCTATCAAATTTTTGAAAAAATGTGTTCATTATTGAACATTATTCGAGTTCTTCATTCTCATACGTAGCTAAATATTTTTTTTTTTTAAATATATGTGCATTAATAATGGAAAGAGACCAGCAAACAACTTGGAAACACAATATAATTTAAAAAAGGATCACTGAGCAGAGAGTTTTGACAATAAAATTAAAGCCACTTAAATAATTGTGTTTAAACATTAAGGTCAACTAATATAACACCATAATGAAGTTATCAAGCCAGTGCAATCTTGCCGAGATCACAAAAAACATAGCCAAGCCAGAAAATGTTGAGTTTTTAGACTTTTGGCGGGGCTTTCAGTGCATATTCTTAAGTTTAATCAGAATTACACAAATAACATCATAATGTAACGTGCCATGCGTAAATCTATGGACAATCAAAGCATTACAAAGTTCAAAACACCACAAGGTGCAGCATACATTTAGAAAAAATGTAACGAACATGTCGAATTGAAGTGCAAGTCATTACGAGGAGCCTATGCGGAAATTAGAGACGCTTAAAAATAACACTGAAAGTACATTTTTCCTGCCCTCTTGATTTCACATAAGTGCAGTGTGCACGCGCCTCATAAGTTTATGTGGCATGTGAGGAAACTGTGCAAAATGTCTTTCGCTATGCGGCCCTGGGTGCATTTTTGGGGCAGAGTGTGCGCATGTCTATTTGCCTGCAGATGTATGTGTCATTCGCCTGGAAAGCCTGAAAGAGGTGGGGTCGGTGCTCCGGGTGATGCAGAACGAAAAATGACGAGAAAAACAACTAAAAATCCATTTTGCAGCGAAGGGGATGTGCCTTAATTCTGGGCCAAAGTTCACGTTCCCTGCAGTAAATGACCTGCCCTGTGATGGGAAGATGGCAGTCGGCGAAGCCTCCATTTTGTGTGATGTCAACAGCACGAGGTTAGCCCAGTCATGATTATATCTAAATGGTCGCGAAAGAAAGAGGCGAAAACACTGAACGCAACACAAGTTTTTTTAAAAAATAAATAAATAAAAAATACCAAGACAATAAATAAAACAAAATCTAACTGATAAAAGTTGGACACTAAAAAATAGGCACAAAACCTGATAAACGGTGCATATATGTTGTTAATGTTAAAAAGGGCTGTCCTTGCCTGCGACCGTGGCATGAAATTGGGGCCCATTCGGGAGCCAGTTATAAACATATTTTAATATGTGAATTAAGTTGAAATTTTCAGATATACTTATAGGCCCTTCTTCGTAATGCTGAAAATACACAGAAGATTGTTGCTCACTCCCTTCCCCCGCCATCCTGGGCGCATTCGCCATTTCGCTTATGGGAAGAAGCTGGCAATAGACTAATCTTGGTAGCCTAAAGCACAAGAGTATCTCCTAACACTCATTTTGAGGCAACTACAATAAAAAAAAATGTTGAAAAATTAAAGGCAGATTAAATGTATGTACATTCACTGCCGCATATACCTATCCAGTTTTAACTAAAAACTAGAAAAAGTATATGTGGACAGCCTGTAATTGTCAAAACAGAAACCCACATTTCCAATTTAGTCAATTCTTTGGGTGGTGTTTTGGCTAATTTTTGGTGTTTATAAGGTTTCATCGACATATCTGTCATGATGAAATTAGATGAAGAGCCTGTAGCCTCTCGCTTTCTGCTTGCATTAGTATACGTCAACTTCTGTGGCAAATCCTTAACATTTACAAAAACAATTTTGGCAGCACTGTATTTAAAAAGTAGTTTAAAATTACATTTTAATCTTTAACATGTCTTTGAAGTTCAGATGTTGCCCACGGTCTTGTCTTGAGATTTTAAAACATACATTTGTAACTATGGTTGTCTTCATAAAAAATATAAATCTAATTCCCACTTTTAAACCTTATTTTTATGGGGGGAAAACAAGGCGTATTCCTTTATGTTCGCATACTGTCTAAAATGTATGTAGTTGGTGCAATGCTGCCCGAACATTTTCAGTGTGAGAGCTTGAATGAACTGACACTTTTAATTGCACACCGAGCGCTGCTTTAAATCATATACAAATAGGACTACGATTAACGTACTTCATAAACTATGACCTTTGTTAAGTATGTTTCTCTGAGGCAAGCATTTATACAGGGAAACTACAAAATGCACAGCAAATTACGTTTTCTCGTGGGCCAGTTTCGTAGGGTCAGTCGCTTGTGACATTTTCTTTTAAATTTATTTATTTTTATCAATTTACAGGAACCTTTTACAAATAAAGCAGGCAACGCCATTAAATATTACTGGAAATGTCTACTATTTTCCTTCTCCAAGGTTTACCTGACCACCACTGATTCTTCCACGTCTGCGTTTACAAGCATTCTATTGAAAATGTGAAATATATTTATTCACAATGGTGTTTTCCGTAAAAATCAGAAAGCGCGAAACTAAAATATAAAGCCAGCTTTTGGTTAACTTTGTCATTTGAGAAAAAAAAACAAAAACATAAGCTCACATTCACCAGATGAATGAAACTCTTATAGTAACAAGGTTTTGTTTCTCATAAGGGCCGGGTTAAGCGTGGCACAGATCTGGTATGTCACAACCATGTGAACGAGAGAGAGAGCAGCCATCTTGTTCTGCCAACGCCCAATTAACACAATGAATCACAGTTCCACGTGGTGGTACAGAACAATCTAGAAAACCATGAGTATTTAACATAAAGGATCCAGTATGCAACTGCTACGTCAGAATATAAGCTTGAGGGGGTAGACTTAATTTCTTCCAGATGAATTAACCGTATATTTCATGTAGGCCTGCTACAGTACCAAACCCCTTTTCTGTTTAAGGCGTATGATTCATACCAAACCATGCTGATGTTCATAGACTGATATCGAGGCGTCCAACACTACTGCCATTTTGTAACAAAACGAAAGGGTTGAAACAACAGATAGACAATCGCCGCCTTAGACTACTTTAAATGGCTGCTGGCAAAAGCCTGTGGTCGACAATTTTTTTTTCTGGCACCCCCATTACGTGTATATAGAATTTCAATGTATTATCAAACGTTTATTTTTATTTACAAATCATGGACATGGTAACATGGGATGATAAAATCAATGGAGGATAAAACTGATCCTCCCTTTTTATTTAAGCGGGTAGTAAGGCCATATCATGTTTAAACTAAGTTTATTCTGAAATTAGTGAGGATATTCCAGTAATTTTCTTGAACTGCAAGCCAGTGGTCCCGAGACTTGCAGTGCTAGCGAACATTCTCGTGCCTGGCTCTCCAACTCATGCTGCGGTTACTCCAGAGCGCCTCCCCCCACTGCTCTGCCCTTCCTAGCAAGCGGATCGCTGCAGCCTCACAATTGCGATGAGGGGAAACCTGCCTTCATTCATAAAGTCAGTAAACTACTCCAGAGTACTACAGCTCCGTAAAGAGGCGGCGCCCAGAGATACCTCACCGTCCAACCAAGAGAGAGGGAGAGAGAAGAATCAGGGCGGGAGTGTGACGAGTGCAAGCCAACACGTTTCAAGAACACAGTAGTAGAGACTAGAGTAATAGTCATGGTCGAACACAGCAACAAACAGAAATTCTCCAAAAATTCTGTCGATATCACCGCACGTAACTATAAAACGAACACTATCTACACAGAACGTAAGGCTGTTTTAAAACCTAATTTTACATCCTTTTTGTTAACATTTTGCACTTTACATCAGCGTGGCAAATGTTACATTAAAATAGAGGCAAATTCTTAAGAATGTACACACCTTTTTAAATATATAGAACAAAGACTAACCAGTTACTCATGAGGAAAAGCCAATGGAGATTTAAAGACATAGGTATACTTCGTTTTCCCTCGATTATTAAGTCTGAAATACTCAGAAAAGCCCACAGAAACATACATGACTGGAGTGGTACAGTACTGTCATGTGCCAAATTAGGTTTAATATAATAGGAAAACAAACTTATTACACTTTATCACCATTCCTAAATGACCAATGGTTAGTTTCTGCAGTATGTTTTTGGTGTTGAAAACTCCTGCAGCCAATTCAACTGATGTAGCCTGAAGACTTCTTCTGGGACAGTTTTCATTGATAAATTAAATGATAACAACTGAGAATTTAAATGGGGTTTTCAGGTTTTTTAAGCTGTAAAATCTTACCTTAGTCAACTAATGCACCATTATATCAAGTAAACATTCCTAAATATTGGTATAAATCACAAACGGTGATATATCTGTTCAACTGATGACTATATTTAATTATAAATTGGATGTTTTGAGAGAAGAAGCCAGTTTAAACACTGCCTCTCTTCAACTGTCAGGATACATTAACACTGAGAGCACAATGACCAGAATATGATTTAAAATGAATATAAAATTAGTTAAACACTGTACAACAGTAAAATATTTGTATTTACAGACAAAATATGAACAAGTATGAGTAATTTCTCCAGATTCTTTACTAAAGAAATTTGACTTTTACTTTTTCTCCAAACTCATTTCAATGTGTTCCTGTACATGCAAACATTAACTTTACAATACTTCATTACAATATTTCATCACCAGTGTCATCAGCAAAATATTTTTGACTAATATAAAAAGCCAGCAAGTGCAGCCTAAAGAAACCAAAAATTCTCATTTGCACAAGGGCACATGCTTTTATACAAATACTGCTTTTCTACAAATGGCAGGAACTAGACTGTAAAAACAAAATCAGAAAACAGTGGTGGCCATTTGCTTACCTTATTTGGGAACCAACTGTTGTAAGTATGATTTGAACTGAAATCATTTAAATTATAGCAGATGAAACCTGATATAATTAAAGGACAAAATCATGATTGAAGTAATCAAATGACTGTAGAATTTCTAACAAAAAAAAAAACATTTCTCTGTATTCTTGGAATGCAAAATCAAAATTAAGTAGGAAGACTACATATAATCAATGTTTTGAAAAACATGTTTTTCACTATATTTTATGAATCCTTACGAATTTACAACTCCTTTTGCAGTTCTTCCAACATTTACAGAACTATGAATAAGATTTGTATTAACTAATGTAATACAAAGTATTTGTTACAAATCCCCAATCACTTCTTTTAATTTACTATTCATGTATGAACATGTTGCCACAGCATCTTCCTGCTTTGGAAAAATACAAAATGATTTTACAATTACTGGCCATGTGTCTGATTTTACAAATTAAGCAAGAAAAATAACTGTCAGTTCACATAATTAAGATTTAAACAGATTCAGCATAAAACACATTTGTTACCAAACACAGTATTGATAAAAATAATATGCTGTTCGATGTGATTAAACTGGATACAATCAAGCAGGTGTCCACTAACATTCAACAAAACAGGCTGCATATAACATGAAGCATATTTCCAATACTGCTGTATGAATCAAAGTCTCACATTCAGTGTAACCAGTGCTGCACTGCTTCATTTTTTGACAACATTTTTGTTATGTTATGGAACTGCTGTACTCATGATTTTTGTATGAGATACAAAAACTAAAACAATTAGGAAATATTTATTGTAAAGTAAATCAAGATAACTTTTTTAAATAAGACAGTACATTTTTAAGGGATAAATGTTAATTTCATAATTTTTAAACTTCCCTTCTTAGTGGGTCAAACAAAATAAGAAACTTTGTCCTCTCTTTTTAAAAATTTTCAGCTTGTCATGAACTAGAAATGTGGGAGGAACAGCAACTAAACATAACTGCTTTTTTGTTTCTATTCAATTTCACCCACATTTAAAGCTTATGAGGAATCTTTCGGGGACATTTAACAAGCACAAACCAAAACACAATGTGAACATTAATGTAAAGAAGGGTATTCACTGTCAGAACCCTTCTATCCTGCTTTAAAGATATCTGTGGTTGTAGTCCTCTGAGTTTGCTCTTGGTTTGGCATTTCTAACCACAAAATTTCCTTTGGTTTAATTTTCAAATATTTACATTTATGGAGCATTCTAAAGCATTTAAGCTCCAAACATGTCCAGCTAGATCTTAAAATGATGTCAAATGGTACAAATCAATGTTTTACAATGAATTTTAAGTAAAAATACTTCCAACTTAAATCCTTTTCTGATAACAAAACATCACAAATTCTCCTTAATTTCTTTCTGCCTTGCATTTTGACAAAATGTTTTTTTCTGAATACACATACCTTTTAAATTAATTTAGTTTAAAATATTTTTTGAATTTCCCAAAAGTTTCTTCAGGCATGCTCAACTACCAGAATATAGCTAAACATTAAAAGACTAAACAAATGTTTTGCAATCCAGACCTTCACTTCTCTGATGGATAAGTGTGAATTCAGTTGTCAATGACTTCTGCTGCAAGAGCAGTAAAGGGGGGTTCCCTTACCCGAGGCCATGATGTCACAGCTCGCGTTATTTTGAATCAATGAACCCCAAGGAGCCATAGAACACAGAGAATATACCGCCATGCAGAGGGACAGCTGGTAGCGAATGAGGGGCTTGGACTCACAGTCAAACAGGCTCCCTCCATGCTCCACTTGAGACACGTGTAAGAGCACTGGCTTTCCCCCTCTGTTGTATTTGTTTGCAAATAAACCTGTTCTAGATAGAGTGTGTTTGTGTTTTATAAATTCTACAATTTGAGACAGATACATTCCTCTTAATCCTGGCTAGAAATTTGCAGATAGTTGTGTAGAACCACATGTTTGAGTTCAAAGTTCCAGTGTGATCATGAATGAATAATTACCTCTACATAATAAAAATTCAAAATGTAACATTTGGTCATGTAACACACAGTTTAAAAACAGACTAATTCTATTAATTAATTTTTATCAATACACAAACTAATGATGCAGAGTAAATTTTAAAGTAACCAAATAATGTGGTTTAAACAATGAATCTTAATTAAAATTATAACATGTGAGATCCTTAAATTCCCAGGTTGGACGGGAAACACAAAGAAAAACATTTGTGTTTAAAATACTGTACTATTTTATTATCAAACAGACATCATCCATTTTCAATAGATGATAACCATAGGTAAGACATGTTTCATAACATCTACGCTATTCTATGTTCTACTTAGCTTATCATAACATCTTGGTCATTACTTAATTCTGTAAAGGACTTCAGTTTTTAAATGGAAAAAAAAACATCTTAGGGTTGTGTATACCACATTATTTGAAGTGCACTTTTACCCTTTAAGAAGCATTTAAAACATACATTTTGATTGTTTTACTAAATATTTAAATATAAATAGATGGTGTGCAAAACTACAAATATAACATAGTAGAAGCACTGTATGAGAAAATTTCCAATGATCACATCAACATGGCCAATGAGACAGGCCTGCTTGCACAAAGACAGGAACAGCAAATGGATTACTTTCTATAAACACATCAGTTTAACCTACACATACATGCACCACACTTGCATACAGACATGATAACATATCTCTACCAACCATCTTTGCTCTGTGTAAACTGGCATTTTGTCTGGGGTTGACCAAGTTCTTAAGAGAGAGGCATGATTACATGTGGGTTGGGGGGAAGGGGAGGGTCACATCTTTCTCTCTCTCCCTCCATCCTTCGCTGCTCTAATGTTTGAGTGCATGAGACAGCATGGCTATACCAGCATATGCCTGTCTGACAGACATGTGACTTTGAGTCTCCATTTTAACTGGCAGAGAGGTGGGCTGGTGGAGAGAGAGCGAGAACAAGTAGAGTGAGATTGTGAGAGAGATCTTGCCTTAATTTTGTATGGTTATGTAGCCTCATGAGAGAACAACAGAACACAGAGTACATTGCGCGCACACACACACACACACACCTGTTTTTCACCAACCTTTCACCCCAAAATTTTCTGCTGTTGGTTACCTTTCGACATGTGTGAAAACTGAGTAGAGTGAGTGGTTTTGCTGTAAACTGTAGTTCTAGAGTACATATGCATCCTCTGCATTCCTTTTTTATCCATTCTTATTTGATTTATTCTTGTACATTTAATTGAAGAACATTTGTTACCATGGTTAAAGATCCCCTAACGAAGCTGGTCTTACATCAGCAGAGAGGATGTACATCAATAGATTTGGATTTGTGGGAATGGAGTAATGTTGCAAAATGTGTGCACAAACAAATGGATGATTTAACAGAAAAATTAAATCTGGACAAATAAACAGAACGGTTCAGTTAAAGTAGTTTCCAAATGCTATGTTGTGGATTATATTTAGTTAAAAAGAAAGACTACTGCTGATCTTGAGTGCAGACATGATTCCTAGAGCTACAACCCCCACAAGTGACACATTAAATACATGAGTAAATAAGGGCTGTATATTTTGACATTCTAAGCAAACCTTTCTCACACATCTTAACCAAAACCCTTAAATGTTTAATGTTGAAAGTCCTTTATACATTTGTGTTTCCAAAAACAGAAAACCTGAACAAGAGCAGAACAACAAAGTGAACAAAGGAACACACCAGGCACCTTTTACATGCAGGAGGAACCAAACCGAGGTAAATACTGACCAAAACACAGGGCTACATTTGGTTATACCAACCTGTGATAATTTGACAAACAAACATTAGTTTGATCACAGCACTAATCACAGGGATTCTCCTTGAAGATGCAAGAAAGACGGTATATTTTAGAGAAAAATCATCTGAAAAACATTTTTTCATTGAAACTTCCATTTAAACATTTGTATGTTTATGTACCCATTAAGAAATATCCATATATTTGTACATTATATTTTATTATACTTTTTCCATAAGAAATGACAAAAGAGTGTAAGGATTTTACACTAAAATATTTTATGCACAAAATTAAGATACTCTAAATGGCATTCAGTTGACAGGAGCTAATCTCATCCAAAAACCAAGTGTACTGTAAAGTTTATGATTATGGTGTCCAAAGTTCAGTTTGCTTTCTTTGTTTCTTATTTAAAATAACTAAAGATAAGACATTAGCTTAATGTAAGTACTATCTGCAGACGAGAATCATAATATTTAATAACAGAAGGAGCCTAGCTGCATTACATGAATACTGTGGTGTATTATGTTTATTTTCTACTTTGCAAAGTTATAATTTCATATAAAGACAAATGTGGTCAATATTATATCATTTCCAGTTAGCTAAATGTTTTCATAGTTTTATATAAGTAACTATGTTTTTTTACTAAAATTTGAAAGCCTTTAGGCCAACCTGTTGGTCTTGCTGAAACCAAGAAGCAGGTTCTTATTTTTGGGAAAAGACAACAGTGGAAACCATGGACAAATGAGGACCCAAGGTTTTTTTAATTTATAAACTGTGCAGGTTGGGTGGCAGCTTTTACATTACGCTTTTTAATCTGGTGCAAAAGAAACCATTTGGAGCGGGACTTAAAATGGCAAGTTGTAGTTCCTGTAACATTTGTAAGACTCTCCCACGCATTTGTGCAGTCTCAGGCAGAGGCACAGATACACGCTCAAAGACACACAAACAGTCTGGCAGTACAACTACCAAAGGGCACAGTCAGCGCAAACCACAACTTAAGCAAGAGAACATGGTGTTTTTTAGAGCTGTGTCCCTTCACAGTTGCATTTTGTGTTTCAATGCAATGACTTCTGCCTGGGTCTTGTTTCAGCTGATTGGTTCAATTTGTTTGACCAAACAAAAATACCCAACTAGGAGGAAGCATGAGCTTGATATGCATTCACTGAACCACAAAAATACTGTTAGTTTTGCATAACCTCTAAAATCACACAGCCTTTTACAATATTTAAGAATGAAAAGTAACAATACGTGCACTTTAAAATGACCTATTTAGCTTTTTTATACAAACATTTCATATTATAGAAAAAATGGGAGTAAAACAATCCACTCCAGTGAAAATGTAGTGAAATGTGCGTACTACCTGCTTAAATTACAAGTCTATGTTTGTTGACTTGCATCATTCAAAATGGTAATTAGAATGGACTATTTAAATACACATACCAAAAGCCTAATTTATAATGTCATAAAAAGTATTTAAAAGGGCCCATGTAAGATACCTTTGCTATATAATCATTTAAGTAACCTGTTGCAGAAATACAAGTTGAGAAAGTTAGAGCTATTAGTTGATGATTACCTTACAAAGGTACAAAACAAAGGGTAGAACACTTATGCCAATGATTATACTTCATACTTTTTCCCATTCAGTCCCAGTTTAATACGCACTTTATAAATACTGGTTCACATTATTGCACGGTGCAACAGATTCACACTTAAACAAGGCATTTTGTGGATGCCAGAAACTGCTAGACACTGTATCAAGTTTATGTTTGTGTGCCATGTGGGCTAACACATTGAATGAGGTTAAATAAATTAATAGGATGTATATAAAATCCAGTATATTGCAGCATTTGCCAGGCTAACAAATATACAGTTGTATGAGTTTAGCCCTTCAAAACCCCAATGGATTGTGCTGTAGAAAATATTATTGATGGGACACTATTAACAGGAGTAAACTGGATGCTTACCTCATCATCATACAACACAGATTTTCAGTGGTGAGCATGAATGTTGGTCAGCTGTCCTGGTCAAAAATGATTGCATAATAGCATACATAATGTTATAAATACCCAATTCCGTTCTCCTGGGTCCAGGACAGGCCTACCACAGTGTTCAGAAAAAGTCTCTCCTGTGGTTTGAAACAGTTTCCTCAGGACTACAGTAAGCTTCCATTCATTATGCTACAGAACCCCCACAGAGCAACACCTGCATTCACCTTAAAGCGCTGCGTCCACTGACAGAACTCTGAGCGGAAGAAGAAACGGTTGCTCTTCCTTCACGAAGCCACCTGCATTCCCCGACACTGCTTAGTTCCAGGCTAACTGAATTCTCGACTCAGTAAACCAAGGGCACTTACATGGTTGACACCACATGGTCAGGTCAAGATGATTTCCATGAATTCCTCTGACAAATTTGTAGGAATGCCCCCTCCCCCCTCCAGACTGTGTTCCGATGCTCATGAATGAAGAGGCTGAAGACTGGCAGAGGTGGGGGTGAGAGGGATGGCATTGGTTCTCATAACCACGGGGTATAGGGTCGGGGGGATGGTAGGGTCTTCATGTGTCACAGCTGTCTTAGAACGCATTCCTGTCTCCTGCCTGTCCTCATTTCCATTAACAGTGTAACATATTTACAAGCCACAGTGCAGAGACCTTTCATTTCACAGAGCGGTATCAGTATTTGGGTTAAATGGGGAACCTTTCAATCTTCCTATTTTCCTCATTGAATGTACTGTTTCAGGAAGTTTCACCATATATACAGTAGGTCTGCTAAAGGTGTTGTTATTCTCCATGAATAGCTACATGTTGGCTGCATGAAAATGCATACTTTTCTGCGAGGTGTAATATACTGCCAGAAAGCAAGGGATTCCACTGTAACATTGGCTCCATCAAACCTGAAATCAGTAAACAGTGGTGACAAAACTAACCTTTCAGCATGAACTACAACATCAAAATTGGTGGGTGAACTACTAATACATGGTATATACTTAACAAGAGGTGGGTGGGACCCTTCAAACCCCCAGAGTTGCTGTGACTACCTCTTCAGTTCTGGACTGACCAATCATCTTTACCACCCAGAGTTCCCACCTCAAATACCAAGCAAGAGCCTTCCTCTGTCCTGATAATAACACAAGATGACCCCAATTTGTGAATATCTCTCTCTTATTTTACATCATAACATGTAAAATAATTTGTAATAAATTAAAGGTTGATCCCTTCATCTACACAGGATGAGTGTTCTGGGTACATCTCTATTGTGAGATATTTTCATAGCAGAAATATGGATAATTTCTGTCAAAATGCTATGGCTGCCCTGGTGATGCTATGCTAATGCACATGAAAAGGCACATTTCCTTTTCCTAATCCAGATTTGTGCTATGAGATGCCCCTTTATTTACACACAGTAGACATGAACATGAACTGGGAATGGAGGTCTTTGACATGTAACTTTGAAACTGATGTAAATGCAAATAATTGGGTTGGAACCTTCATTAGCATAACTACTACTTTATTTTTTAAAATGGGTGACTTTCATTTTCTACATACATGTCTACATATCAAGCATTAACTGACCAAAAAACAAACAAGTAGTCGAATGGTTATTGTAGTGTCATGAAAGAACGCTCCCAGCACTGTCAATAAATAAATGTATCCTATATTGTATCAAACAATGCATCAAAACCCATTACAATAGGTACAGTTACTGTAGGTACCATTGTTTTGGGCAAATTCAATATATGTTTTGTCAAACATTCGATAAAATTAGTTAGTTCCATTATGGTATAATTTTGATTGTGTTTCTGCTCTCTCCCCCCACCCCTCCCATCTGCTCATTGTATAAATGACAGCACACAAGAGTCTTTGACCAGTTCAGAGTGCTGTCAATGGAATCTCTTACCTGCATACCTGAATAAACGTTTCAGTTTCAAACTCTCGCTATTTGCTATCACTCACTTTACACAAGTTTTAAAAAGTACAGAAACAAAGCCAATGTGATCTTCAGAAATGTTGTCTCACAAAATTGTATCTACTGTATCAATTTTGCAACCTTCTTTGTAATTTTATATATAAAAAAAATGACACAAAATTTTGGAGGAAGTAGTAATTGAAACTTTTTGGAGATTTGTGCCTGCTAAATTAATGTGTTCATACACCAGTGTATATTAAACATTTGAACCTGAATTTGTAACACCACCTATCACACTGAGTGTTACGATAACCAAGCTGGTAAAATACTAGTTACAATATACACTCATAACTGCAACTATGTTCCACCACACAAAATTCTGTGTGTATATTTAACACATATGCAGGTATTTGGCTTTAAATATGATACTAGAATGATTGGATCTGGATGTGGTGAAGTTAAAAAAAATGTGAGGGAGGACGAAGTAAATAGACTGGGCTGTGTCCCAACCCTCATCTCCCCTCAGAAATATGTTTCTATTATAATAGACTGCAACAGAATGAACATCCAATGTATATAAAGCCAAACTGGCAAAGTATTTGGGGATTATCAGAGCACATTTTCGTGAATGAACATATATGATATTTAAAGCCAAATTGGCTAGATATTAGGGGACAGTCTGGGTCCAACTGAGCACTTCATTAAGTGCGAATTCAATGGGAGAACTTGTGGCTCCTGCCATTTGAAATTTCCCAAATGCTAATCTTTCCCTCCCACTCAGCAAGTGGTTTATTTAGTGATCTCAGTTCTTAAATCTAGTATTTTTACATGCATCACCAGAGAATGTCTAGCCCAATTCAAATGCATGATGTCTTATCATCTGTATCTGCTATGACAAATGCGGATTCTAACATTTGAAGAGTTTTATTTCGGATGTAAAGTGCTCACACATACAGTGTATTTAGCAGTACCTGGCCAACTGCAAGCAAACTGTCTTACTTAAACGGCTTGGACACAAGAGGCATCTGCGCTAAAATATACAATAACAAAACTGTGTTTACTCTGTTTAGTGCATAACTTAGGCTAAAGTTCTAAAAGCTAATAAGCTAATTTTGTAGCTTCAGTAACAATGTAATAACCCTGCAAATTCAACCTCCGTACATTCGACATGGGATTATCCATCCCCTCATGGCCGTCACTGCATCCTCCCCTTTGCTCAGACGCTCTCACTACCAGAACGTTAACATCTCAGGTATCTAAGTATAAGCCAGGCATGTAAGGCAACAGCTCGAATGTCAATGTCCACACCATAATATTGAAACCCAAACCTGAAAAACTGTTTAAAAAATTGTTTAAAAAATAGAGTTAAAAGGTTTTTAAACTCTAGTATTTCCAATTTTGTCAAAAAATATTTAATAAAAATTAAAAATCTTTTATTTTTTGGAGGAGGTGGTGAACAGAGATAAGATACCTTAGGTCAAAGAAAAGGACACTGTGAATTACATTTAAAATTCAGCAGATAAGAGAAGAAACCTTGCCTTGAGTGCTGGACCCCAGAGAATAGGTGGACTGCTCAATATTACTGTGTCATTAGCAACAATGACTTAAATTGAGGAAGTCAAAAAGGAGAATGATGAGTTATGGTATATTTGATAACCATGAACCAACTTTTCAAAATGTTTTTATTTATTAAATTGCACATTCAATGAAGTTTAATGGAAAAATATGGTACAGCCTCTGAGTACCATCTAATAGTTGAATTTTGTTAACTACTATCTTGCATGTTGATCACATTATATAAATCCATAAAATGTAAAAAAAAAAAAAAATTACTATCAAACAATTATTTCAGTATCTGCCTACTGCTGACTGTGCTGTTTACGCCAATATCATACAGATATTACAGTTAATCTGAATGATAGCAGTACTCTAATTTCAAACAGATCACTGCCTGGTGACAGCCCCTTTTCATGCAGCCGAGAAAAATCTCACATTCCAATTTATATTAGTTAATAAGTGATCTTTTTAAACATGTATTTTCCCTCATTACATTTTCTTTTAATCTGCAATGCCAATCTAAGACAAGGAAGATTTTACTTTACATGATTCTAACAGAAATAAACATTGGAAATTAAAAATATTTTTAATTTAACAATTAGTTTAAGTTACAACTTTATTGATCTGTACACAAAAGAATCGGATTTTCTTATGTATTTTTGTAAATATATCATAGGGACAAAAACATAACAATTTGCATTTAGTTGTACATCCCAGAATCACACAGAACTGCAGTGAGTTTATCTAAGCACGCAATAATCTCTAAGTTATCTTTACAACACAGAGCTACTTAAATGTGTTACCCAAAGTGAAAGACACATTGGACAGCTGTCAGACTTAAGTCTTAAATTGAACACTAGACATTTGAAAAAGATTTACAAGACAAATTAAAAGTTACTTAGGGGTGATTCAATCCACATTTTGTACTGAGCTCATTTCCAGTTACATTCAGAAATTTCTGTCATCCAGTTAGAGTGTTTAAGTCCACACCACATAATACTTACTACTTGTATTTGCATAAAAGTAAAAGACCCTTTTCTATCTTCAATGGTATTTGCATTATTCAAAATCAAACAAAAATCTAAATGTATTGACTTTTACTTCAGATTGAGTAAATTACATATTTCACTTACACAATTAGAAAAAAAAAACACAAACACATGACTCAATTTCCATGCATTACTGGTGTATTTACCTGCCCCGATTTTCCTCCATTGATAGCCAACTGTTTACAAAACTAACTTTGCTAACACCTTAGGTGGTCTTAACTTCAAAAGTATGGCTCATTGTCAATGACTAAGGCCTTCGGCCTAAAGGTAACACATCCTCAAAGCCCTTCAGCCTTAAAAGCCTTTTCCTTCAAGAGAGGTTCCAATTCTTTGCGTACTCTAAAGCGGGCTATCAGGTGTCCCTGACTTATTTTCTTTTTCTGTTGTGGTTCTCTTTCACCAGCTTCCCAGACAAACATGCAATTAAATAGAAGTGGTACAGTCCACATGCATAGGTTTGACTAGATCTTATTCAGACCACAGTCACAAAGAACCTTCCATTCAAGACCAAACCAATGAAAAATGTTTCCCCCCCCACATGCTTCCTTCCAGGTCAGTGAATTACATTTTCAACAATTTTCAAAGAACATGTCGCCAATCAACAACCTTTTTTTTTTTGAGGTGGCGGGGGGTGGCCCTGATGGTGGCTGAGAGCCGAGAGGACCCCGGAAGCCAGGAGGAGGACCTGGAAGCTAGGGCCGAGCCCCTTCAAAAATGGGACAGATGGTTCAAACCAAAGAGGCGAGAGAAGGCACGTTTTGAGGGTTTGGTGGTGGTGGTGGTTGTGGAAGAAGGGGGGGTCTTAAAGAGACATCACACATTTTTCTCTCTCCTTTTCTGTCCCCTGCACATCCAGCCCCACCCTTCTGCTTGAAGCCCCTCCATTATAAGAAATGCAAAGAGGAAAAGGCTACCAGGAAGTCATGCAATGCCAAAGCGTCTGTTCAATGAACGCGGTCAGGCCCACGTGAGGCTGATCATATGACCCTGAGTACATGTGCACACGCATGCATGTGTGCGTACGTTTCTTCACATTCCACAAGCCCTGCAAAAGTTACAATTTGGGAGAGCAATAAACTGGAGAATATTTCTTTCTGTTATGGGTCACAAACGGCCATTTCAGTCATCTTTGTTATAAACAGTTAGTCATGACTGCGCACAACTGCTACGCTTCCAGGCAGCATTTTTTCCTGCCCTCTCACCAAATACTTGCACCATTAGTATTCCCACTCTAAGGATCAGTATTTTAGCTTCAAAACGCATGTGTGATACTTCCCAGGCAGAAAAACGTTCTGATGGAACCCTCTGAGTTAAGACTTTGCGATGGCCTCGTCTCCCAGGTTAAAAAATTAATTTAAAATGTTTCACGTCAGACAGTAATACACGCAGAGTACTAAAGTACAGTATTAGGCTGAGGAAACTTTTGACATAAATGTAAAATACACCAGAAGCAACGGTCCATACCCAATAATATAATAATAATATCCCAAATGCAGAGGCAAAAAAAAAAAAAAAATGAATCAAAATCAGAACGCACAAGAGAACGGTTTTGATCAACTCCGGTCTCAAGTTCTACCATGCGTTCACTGAACACTTAGCCATCCAAGTTACAGAAGATGGTTGAGAGGCAAACCACTATAATTACAGAGGAGTTTTACACAACAAACAATTACAGTAATGAATGAAAGCAAGGAAAAAGGCACACTTTTCCTCGCGGTGCTTTCAATGAAAAGCTGAAAATATGACAGTAAGCATATCCGCATTAACTTCAGTTGGACATGAGACAATAATGCCCAGAAACAGTATTCCGAGAAAGAGTATCTACTCAAAATGAGCATTTTTTTCTTATGTGGTTTCAATGAGTTGGTGTGTTCAGGTTTTGAGTGAAATATGGTACTTCCAGAGAAGAACCTCCACAAGAAAACTGGCTCCCACTCATCATGTCAAGTCTTTGTGCCTGAAAACAGTCTTGACACACAGGTGTAAACAGCTTGCTCAAGCAAATGAAAAATTCCTCATCAGCCTTAAAGCAGAGGGAAGGTGTGTGAGTGTGTGGGTATTAGCATGGGTACCCTGCTCATAAAATCACAGTAACACTAAATTTATGACCACCACAATCCAGTTAAGATATTTTCTCAGGATTTCATTTTACACTCGTCACTTGACGTGTTTGTGTATTCTGTAAACATTCAAACAAACTCTATAAAAATGTTTCTTTGGATGTGTGAAACACCCACTGAGAAAATATAATTTACATGAGAGATTCAAACACCTCTAACGTGACACTAAGCACAATGCTTTGGTTTTATTTACAAAATACGTGACCAAAAGAGTTGAATATAAATACACAATTAAAAATTCACTGCAATTTTAAGGCCCTGTAAAGATTTTCCTTGCAATACTGAACTTGTGACTGAGTATTTTCTTCCCTGCTACTGCATATACACATTTATTGGTAAAATTGACTCTGATACAATAACATTTTTGTTTTGGAATCTTTAACAACTAAATTCATATTTTTAAAACCCTTCAATCTAAACAAGCTTGCTATAGAAATAGATTTTACCCCATATGTCAGCAGCTGAATAGCGGCATACATGGACACAAGTTCAGTCTCTCATTTATTGCTTCTCTATTTGAAATCCAACGCATGCTGTATTTGTCTAGCCACTGGCTATGCTGCTGGAAGACCAGAGTCCCCAAAACAAATGCCTTTCTTCAGCACAAACCCAGCTCCCTCATTCCCAGTGCATGCAGTCATATCAGGAGGAACAGGAGTGGTAACACATATATGGCGAGAGTGCACAATGAAGAGGCCCTCCCTTGTCAGCTACTCGTTTTCTCACTCTCTCCACCATAGTTCACTTGGTGTGATGTCACTCAAATGCATTCTTTCACCTTCATGAACAGAAAATGTAGTGAGGGCAAAGATTTTCATGAATATCTGCAAAATGTTTATACAAAGAGGAGGATGCAAGTACTGCCAGCAAACAAAACGAATGCATGTACTCAATCAATGTTCATACTTAGGGAAATGGTGACAACCTAAAAATAGATTTGCCATGTGCACAAAATAACATGTAGGCTAAATGTTTCAAAAGTGGAACCTGATTCATTGGAAGAACAAAAAATGAAGAAGTCCACTGTCAACAAAGTTTATAAAAATCTTATGTAACAGAGACCAAAGGTTTATGCAACCATATCTAAAACACTAATGTGTACATTCTCTGTAATACAATATATATAACATTTTTCTGTACCACATTTGCAGTAGCTTTCTCATATATTTGAATGGGACTGAATATGTATACTGGAATTCAACAACAATAAATACAGTTAAAACTTCTTTAAAATGCCATTTGAAACATGCAGATTTGTCATTTTAAAATGAAATTCTAAAAAACTATTAGAGGTGGCAAGATAAATGCATGTAAGACACCCAAGCAAGATATGAGAAGTACTAAAACTGGACTACATTTTAACTTTTGTGTCTAAGTTCCATTTCCAGTAATGGCTACTTTTAAGTCAGCTATATTACCATTTAAACGTTTTATTAACTTGTTCACCCCTTCACTTCTCTCTTAACAAATATTAATTTTGCTTTGGTAGCCAAAAAAATCATGTTATAATCCAGCTTCTCACAAAATGTGACCTTCTCCCTAAAAGTATGAAAGAATATATTCTGTCAGATGAGAGATGACTCCATGCCTTACAGGCAAACACTGAGATACTGTGCTTGCATAAGTACACACAATAATATCAAAATTCCTACTGGTGGAAATGCCGAATGAATTATTTTACATTTCACATATGTCTACCCCAAACTGTCAGACAATTTCTAGAATATAGATACTATAAAAAAAAATTAAATGATCAGGAATGGACCAAACAAGCACATTCCTTGTTTGCACTTCATTGGGAAAGAAAAGTATAGGATGGTAGGTTACTGATTAAGGAGTAATTTGTCATGTTTAACCCAATTTCTCACCCAACCAGTTTTAAGAAGAAAATTGACAGTATGTATTTCTCCCAAACTGAACACATTTTAAACATACCAGTGGGTTGTGAACGCAAGTATGACAATACCTCAACCTATACCGACCCAAAAATTATTGTGAGTGTGGAGTCCTGTGCCAAACACTCACCAATTTATGCACTTAACTGCCATTGCGAATGATTTCTTTAAATTGAAGCCATCATCAAAATTGCAACAGCAATGACCTAAATTTTAGTGAAGGGGATGCAACAGAAGGAAGATGTGGCAAGTCCTAACTACTAGTCTGAATGATGCATAGCCAACTGGGCTCCTGTCTCACCTAGTGTGCCACGGTCTCACAGAAAGGTCAAAGTTGTGAGGTTTTATATGGTGCTCATGGGTAATGGCTGAATATTAACTTATTTTTTCAACAACCAAAAAAAAAAAAAAAAAAGCTAGAGGAGAAACTGAGTGAGTGGAAAGAGGAGGGGTAGCGTGGAGTGGAGAGGCAGCAATAAAGACAGTTGGAGGGGGGAGGGGAAATCACCATTAAAATGTACTTTTCAAAGAGGTTTTTTTTTTTGTACCTGTTATATTCTTAATTTTTTAACATCTCATTCCACACTTCAACCACATTCCACAGCTTGAGGTATTTTCATCAAAATAATAGGCACAGGTATATTTCAAAACAGCATATTGAGTTCAGTGACAGGGCAAAACATACCTTTCAAACCAACATATCTTTCAATCTTTCAAGTTAAAAAAATGAGTCTCCTTGCTCCAAAGACTATACACAGTTAGGACAACAATATTACTTTTTTAAAATCCAGGAGACTGAAAACCTGTTAAGACATCTACAAGTTTTGGAGTATACATTACCATAACAATGTCAATTTGAATCTAATTTCCAAACAGCTTTATGAAGCCTTCTCACAAGAGATTTTGGCTCAATGAGACCCTAACGTTTATTTTAAAATAGATGTATATACTGTACTGCAAACGTACTGTTATATACATTAAGTAGTCCTCGTAGTTGGTCAGCCTTAACTTTTAAGGTATTACTTTTCCAGGATTCATTATTTTAAAAAGAGAATTCTAACGTAACCAACAAAGCACCTCACTTACTGTACCACGATAGGCTATGGAGAAATCCTATACACTAGAAAATGGGACAGGATAATTAAAGGCATGTCAGAAACTCCATACGTTTCCAAACTAGGCCTTGTGCTGCCCTAGTCGAAGGAGCAGGGGCAATTAAAATGGCTTTGCAACTAGTGATCCACTGGTGTTTGAAATCGGTAGAATTCTCTTTTTCTCTCATTCACAAGCAATCAAATGTTGAAAATAGTGAAACTTGTAAGTTCAAACAGTCATAACACACGATGGTGGAACTGGAGTGAACAAATTATATACACCCCTCCTATAAACAGCCAATTTATTTAAGTTTACATCTGAAATATTAACTTTTTTTTTCAAAACATGATTTAGGTTAGTTTGGCGAAGTACGATTGGAACAGGCCCAAGCCGAATACACCAAGCCACTCGACACGTTAACTGAAAGACAGGCACTCGTACCTTTTCTAACTCTTATAATCCGTCAAACAGGACAATGTAATTTCATGCAAAACATGTACTTCGTGATATAAAAGCAAAGTAAAATGCCAAATACCTTTGTTTCTTAGGGACAGAATGTTCGACCTCAATACGTTTGCCATGCAGCTCCACTTTACCTGAAAAACAATTGTTTCAGAAATAAATTACATATATCCAATTATTTACTACTTGTATAAATTAAATCTGTACTTCCCTTTTTGCTTCTGAAATACGAAATTTCACTTCAAATGTTTCTTCAAATAAAAGTTTGAAGAGGGCTACCCTTTTGAAGTTTTTTTCGGCTTAATGATATTAAGTATCAATATACATTTAATAATGTATCATGTGGTATACGACGTGAAAGTGTCATGGTAATATCGACGGATTAGCTAAGTAATTCAAACAATGTAATTGTTTTATATCATCAAAATACACTTAAAGCATACGACTGTTCCATTTCTGTCCTTGACGAACGTTAGTTTATTTTCGATACAAGACTACACAATCAGAAAGGAACTTTTAATAGCGCTTAGAGGTAATATTTGCACAACTTCCCCCCACTCCCCACTCTCACTCTAGTCTGATTTTGTGAATGTTCTCCCTCGAAATATTTTTATCAAATATATTTATCTAAAGACCATACAATCGCTCAGCAGAGTTTGGACTGTGATCTACTTCAAGCGCAACACACGAACAGCATGGCGACCTTCGCGCTATATGGAACACACATCACATGCTACATATGTGCAAAATCATGAAAAGACATTTTACGAAATTAAAGTCAGTTCCCTCCTCCGTCTTTGCTGCTAATATGATCATCATAGTCGGCTTTTCATCGAAACAAACGGATAATATCAGTTCTGATCAATGTATTTGTAAAATGTAACTATAATGCATTTTTCTTCGCTATAGTGGCTTGTTGTCCAAAAGGGGGAGGGGTACTATTTGACTCTATAGCTGATTCGAATATACTGAGCCTACTCATGCAAAGCCACAGTAGCTTCAGCTCTGCGAGCACAACGAAAATGTAAAACTGAGACCAAAAAAAGGCTACTGGATTATTAAAATGTTGCAATTACGAATATCTTTACCACCAATCAAACGATCCCACATCTAAACGAAATATTTCTGAAATGTGCAGCCTTTATTTAATTCATTTATTTATTTAGCTATCCCTCCTTCTCTCTATCTCTCCTTCTCTCTATACACTCCCCTCCCCTTTAAAAGTTGAATATCTTGTTGGTCAGCTGTGGAATTCAGACTTATTAAAATAAATATGTCCTACGTTCCCTTATTCCAAAATCTTAAAAGTCGGATTTACGTTAAGAAAATCCAGGGGTGGGGAGGCAAGCTGTATATTTTAACGCATATAGGACGTTTCTCGACTGAATAAAATCGACATGAAGGTACGGTGGTAATGAAGAACCCATTACATTCAATTAGCTACTTACCAGAAAATGTTTCAATGGCTTTCATAGCACATTGGTCGTCCGGACAGTCAACAAAAGCATAGCCAGTTTTCAAGAGAAACTGTCCAGAGAATGGAATCTTGCAGTCTTCAAAGACTTTAACCAAGTCTTCAGGAGTCACGTTTTCACTAAGATTTCCAATGTATAGCTTGTTCATGTTGAAGAATGACAACTGTAGAGATCCTCCAATAAAATGAAGAAAGACAAAAACTTTTTTCTTAAAAAAACACCAAAATGCGTCAAGCTCAATAAGAGAAAAAGAAAACACACAAAATATTAATGCACAACAAAAACAAAAAGGTAGGTGAAAATTTGAAATTAAAATGAAAATAAAAAGAAAAGTTATGCTAACGGTAGTGTTGTAGTCTGGTTCAGTCCAATTAGCTTAGCGCGTAGAGAGGCGGAGATATCGATACTTCAGCACCTCCGCTTAATGATCGCACACGGCATTAAAATGGTTTATTTTGATTAATATGGTGGCGTTGTGGTGATAGTGCTATGGCGGGATCGGGAAAAAAATTTCCTCACTCTCTCTGCCCCTCAACCTCGAGTCGTACCCAGCACTGTCACAGATCCTTCCTTCTGACTGGCGATGGCACCGCCTCTAAACCGACTCGAAAAAAATGACTACATTTTTTTGTTTGCAAAGAGGAAACCACGTGGTGCTGGAGTAGCGAGAGAAAGGGCTGGCCCTCCAAGGCTGAGGAGCTGAGCGCACGAGACCATCTCGTCTTCAGGAAAAGCGTTACACCAGAGTTGGTGTACTGTAGGCGATATTGCCTGTGCAGCTTACACATGCGCGTCTAAGCTTGCGCAATAAATATGCCTATACACTGAGATTAATACATAAATGCCTGATTTTTTCATTTTACTTAGAAAAGCGCCGAAAACCATCTGTTGGTTTTGAAAGACCAGCGCCCGAGGATGTGGTTATCTTAGGGGGCTAGGGGAGAGATGGAGTAGGGGTTTGCATGGTATTCAGAGTAGTACCCAATACAAAAGAAAAAAAATCTACAGTATTGTGGCTCAGCACAGCTTGCCCATCGATACCCGGTATTGGACTATGCCCTGTAGTGTGAATATTCATTGTGAGGGTCGGTGGAGCATGGTTGGGCGACAATGGCGGGTAGTAGTGTTATTGTCCTGACCTGTGTCGTAATCTCACTGGTTGTTTGGTGGAAAATCGACTAAGTAAATAGTCTGTGGTCACATCGCGATGAGGATACAGTACATTAAACATACCGGATATAATCATTATTTGTGTAGGTTAATGAGTACTGTACCGTGTTTACCATGATAATGCGCAGTTGTGGTTTGGCGTACTTCACTAACTTCGCTTGGTGCATGGTGGCCTTTCTCTCGGATAAATTATTCGCCATCTGCGACTACATTGGCGCACACGCCTCATTCCTGGTTCAGTATTCGGCAATGGCGTCTCTCACATCTACTGGCACGGTAGCCTAACGACTAGGCCCGTAACCAGACTCAGAAGCCTGCGACTTCACAAAGCTAACACGCCTACCGATTAAGGCAACATTCCCCACAGTATCTGTCCGTTGTTTCAGTAGGAGCGAGTAGCAGTTGTTTTTTACGTTTGTAAAACAAATGTCGGTGGAATTTAAACATTATTGTCGCAAGATTTAAGTCTCATTTGATTGTCTAGAACAGACTGCAACAAAATGACAGAAACAGAAACTGACTAGGCCTGTAAGCAAGTACAGAAAACATTAGAAAAATAGAATTTATGTCTTTTTTCGGAACTCTTCTGAGACGAAGAATGTTTTGTGGAGACAAAATACACTTGCTGTCACGTCTTTTATGCTGTTTAGCCGAAGTGAGCGTGGCGTTTGTTTTTTAAAGTAATTTTGTTAAATAAGGAAGGTGGGCGTGTGCATGTTTACATGTCGAAGTGGACTTTGCATTTGTCCTGGTTGTCTTCAAGAAAGAGATATGTGGTCATTTTCAACTTTCGTAGTTGGAATAGTATAATTGTTTCTCAATAATCTATATTTCACTTTTGGGATGAAACATATTGTTCGATTGTTGCAATTCAGTAATCGAGAGAAACAGTAACGGACAATTTGTATTTAAAAAAATGTTGAAAAACGCGATAGGATGCCTGCGCTATATTCATTTAACCAGAGTAGAAGTCAAGAAAATCCGTTACAATATATATTAACGTACAGGGAAATAGTTAAGGTTGAAAATTGAGAGAAACAAACATTTTCAGGTATATGTTGTAAATATATGGAAATATACATTGATAAGGTTTATGTAATGGATGTGCTTCAACATATTTTTCTCCATAGTACACAAGCACGCACATCTTAAGTCTAATAGTTTTGATATTAAATGACGTGACAGAAATCTCTTCATGTATAACTAGATACAGTAGCTGAAAGTAGAGGATGGCGTGGCACAACATCACACACAAACAACACAACAATCCTTCTAAATGTAAACAGACACTTACCTTGGGGCTCAAGAGAACAGGGTTGTTCACAGAAAAGTGAAGGCAAGTACAAATATTTAATACACCTGGTTGTTTCTCACTCACAGTTGAAAAAGTACTGACCTCTCCTTTGAATGCTGGCAATGTCAATAGTATGGGTTTACAGTCCCACATCAACAAGTTCCTAGGCAGCAAAGATTTTTTTGACTGAGACATATAATGCTGTAGGATATAACAGTGAGGCATTTAGGTTATGTTCTGCAATTACAGACTGGAAATGGGTGTGATGGTAAGAGAAATGTTCTGATTTCATATCCTCAGTGTTGTTGCATGGGCCATGAGAAAGATTCAGCCAGGCTTTCGTAGTTCAGCAGAAATACACAGTGCCATCTAATGTGATGAGCTGGAAGTGTGCATTTAAGTTTTCTAAGGAGCTTCTCTGCACATCACAAAGTGCCTCATGCCAAAGGAAGGGAAGCTCACCTCAACCAGCAAAGCGCACTCACCTGAGTGATTCGGAGCCTGAGTGCTGACTGACCATGAGCTGCAACACAGAGGCCAGTATTTATTTCACTTGTTAAACTACTGGATGAATAGGTTGCCAGCCTGAAAGCGTTGCATTTGGAATTCTGCCAATATACTGGAGTCGCCACCCCCAGTCTTTGTGAGGAGTGCCTTTAACAAGGATTTTTTTAATGAGCAGAGGGAGTTAAGGCCACGATTTAATGTCTCTTTGGAATGACAGAATCTCCCACATCCCATAGTCCCGATCACAGCAAAGGTTGCCAGATCCTCAGGATAGCTTTATGCGACATTTTCCCAATGTACCCTAAATCAATTACATTCTATATGCTATTAAAGCTTTTATACTCCTTTATTATATTTAAAATAAACCCGAAGACTCCCATAAGCCTCTTAACTATCCGTCAGACACTGGCATGTTCAGATAACCATTCTATTTTGATGTGAATTTAGTTACTTTTACCTATGTTCCGGCTATACAGCAGAACAGAATGCATGCTTATATCAATGGCATGACAACTGGCATGAGAGTTTTTGTGTTTTATACATGATGGGGAAAACAGGAGTTATGAGGTTTCGCAAATTAGAGTGTTGAAAATGTCAGTGTTGTAAAATGTCAATGATAGTACAGTGCTGAGTACTTGAATGAAAATTCAAAATGAAAAATGTCTAAAAACATTTAAAAAAATGTGCAGAGACAAAAAGGCATAACTGACAAAAATAAAACTATGTTTAAATGGAAATTATGGGGGAACTTGTATGGCAATAGGATTTAGTCTGCTAGAGAGAAAATTCTGATATTGCAGGAGTGTACTATCTAAATTCTTTTGGCAGATACTAGATTTTCACTGAAAATTAAAATGCAGAAAAGTGCAGCTTACATCAAACATTTCAGAACTTGGCATCTTCAAGCTGTTGGTGAGTTTCTTATGAGACATATTCTAGACATGCAGGTTTAGTACAGTTGGCCATATGTAGACATTGCTTATACCTTTCACTACAGATCTTGGATCAGAGTTACTTTTTGGCTCATAATGGTTAAGATTATAATTTGGTTTGAGGAAACCTGATCCTAGATCAGCAGTGACTACCTTCTTAAGCAGATTCAGCTATATGTAAAGAGGTAAATTGTACTTTTTACCCTAAACCTACATTACCCGAGGGGTCGATAAATGTTTTTGATACTTACCTCTGAAATCTCTTTCCACCAAACCTTTCACTGAATTAAGAGAAAACCCTAATTTAAGGTAAAATTGATTGATCTGGCAACCCTGATCTCAGCTCTTGGTTTTTTTTTCTTCTCCATGTTGAGTCATGCGAGAAAAGTGGTTCCTGCTAGCATATCTACCATATATCACTTCCAACAGCACCCCCTATTTCCTAGGATGTCTCAGATCCCAAGTACAGTGCAAGGCCATCTACATTTCTAGCAGGTAAAAGCCACAAGGCATGCAAGCAGACAATGTACAAGTTGAATTATTAATTGTGAAGTGTTTGAAGAGGGCTCTATAACTAGGTGATTTATTGATATGATAATTTGGTAACATCATCTGTTGCACATCTGCGGAGAAAGAGGAAGCTAGCTCCCACCTTGGAACATTAGCATAAACCCCAAACTACATCAACATTCTGAATTGGCAACAATGTTGCCAGCTTGGTTCAAGACGACACTGAACATGTAAACACCCCTTTGCTCCCTGCACAAAGATCCCAACTTCCTTACATCGAGAATAGTTGCATTGCTGGGCTATATAAATTCATGTGTTTACACATTATGCTTCCATATCATCCATAAGTGGTAAATGTCATAAAAAATGCATTTTTTGTGTTAATGGTATTTTGGAAAACAGTGTTTTGATAGAAATAAAATGTAACACAAAGCTGGAGTTAAAGTGCATCACTGGTATACTTGGCCAACATAATATGAGCGCAAGCAAAGTTTTTGGAGTGTATGTAAAGTCTCAGAATGAAATCTAATTTTTCCTCTTTGCTACTAAAGCCACGACCATCACATGTTCAAACCACTGAGATTCATGGTAGTTCTAAAGATTTATATTTTGGCCATAATACAGTCTTCATAGAAAAAATTGAGGCAATGCTTTCAGATAGAGGAGCCTTTTTGATTCCATTGAATTCACCTCAGGCTACAATTCAACCATGAATTGAAAATAATAAGTTAAACCTTGTGTATCTTATTTTGTATCCTCAGATCCATTGAAACCGTACATACTTTGTTCATTTATAAATTTTAGATTAGCCAACCAACCACCAGTAAGATTGAAAAGGGATTTTGTTTAATGGGTCTGATTGTGAGCAATGGGATGTTTGTGGTAAATGCACTCCATTTGCTTTCTATGCAGAATTGTTTAAGCACACATGTCTTTGTAGGGATAAGTCATTTCCATAATTATGTATGTCCTCTCATTGTCCTCTGTTACACTGCAACTCCAAAAAGGGTTTAGGTCAAGGAAAACTTATGCAAGGGAAATATGTTGTTATACTATGCTATTTATTATTTATATTCCAAAATCCATCAAACTGCAACATTTGCAGCCTAAATGTAAAATAACTTAGCATTTGAAATTTGATTCTGAAAACCACAACAATCCTTTGACCATGGGAGTGGAGACTACTAAATTCTGGTCTTGCCAAAGCTCAAATGTTGTGTCACAACAGTTTTACTCTATTAGTCAGGGACTTCTGTCCCCATGAATTTAAAAAATGCTGGGACTGGTAAAAATGAAGCATGGGTGGGACATAAGCATAGCGATGCTGGGAATGGCAGTGACAATGGCAACCAGAGACTTTGTTCTGCACCATGAGTTGTTACATATGTAAAATTGCTGCAGTATTTTTACTAACATGCTCAACATGGGACATTGTGGTTCATGGGAATAATAGCTTAGCTGTGCTGGGGAAACATGCTAAACTGTACCCAGCTTTTTCAGTCTGGAAAGACTGGAACATTGTTCTGCAGAGGCAAATCAATGTCCTGGTGACGTCTGTACCCAGTCAAGGCTGCAGTGTTTCACACTAATGGAGGACATACAAAGCTGAAATGTAATATACAGATATGGACCAGATCATTGTGGTGATTTTTTTAATGTTGAAATTGGCAAATAAGAATTAGGAAATTAAGTTTTGAAATGTTGTACAGCATAAACATTTAATGCTTAAAAAATTTTTGCTGTTGCTTAAAAATGATGCCATTTAGCATTGCTAATGTCTGTCTGCACAGTTACACTGCAATATTAAAGATATTCAGCAGGACTATTGTCAGGATTTGTTGTTAAAAGCAACATTTTGCAATAACAGTCCAGAGCACTGGAGTCCGTGATGAACCATATCAGTATCTCTAAAAAAATATATATATATATATACATATCAATATATATGTGTGTGTGTATACATATTACATAGTACTTGTTTCTGTAGAACTCTACTTACAAGCAAACTGTTCAAATTCAACACAATGTACCTAAGAAAAAAATGTAGCCTAGTAGTTTGTGTCATATGAACTGATTTGATTGGGAAATTTGATCAAAATGCAAAAAGTTGTACATACATTTATCATGTACACTACATTATCATGTGTACTTCATAATCAGAGTCAGTATATTGTCTAAACAAATAATAGTTACAACAATAATACAATAATAATAACAATAATACATGCAATACAAATACATCTTTAGGAAATTAATGGTTCTTTGGATCAAACTGTCTTTGAATTGAGAACAGGAAAATCTGCTAGGTTTTTTGTTCGAAAAAGAATCGATAGCTAATCAATCGTTCTCACCAAGTATGCTGATTTACAACGAAGTTCCGGAAGTGAAATTGTTCGGCTGCTTTCTTTTTAGCATGAATTTTGAAAGGGTGGAAATGAGCATCTTTTGTCATAAATGTTTGACTTCACTTTTTTCTTGTGGGAAGATGAAAAACTTAAACTTCTCCAATAAACAGATGGAAGACGTAAATAACGAAAACATCCATGAGCGGCAAAAACTTGTGTCTTCCACCTAATGGGAATTTTGTGTATGTCTTGAGATATGTTTTAGTTTCAGCAATTAAAACTCTGTCCGTTGCTGTGAATAAATTAGCGAAAATTAAAGGGTAAACACACATAGTAATTGAGTCTTGAGTGCACTGATAGATATTTTAACATATGTTTCATTTATCCTACATATTTACTCTCGAACACTGTCAGTTATTATCGGTTTGTATTTTTAAAAGCTTTAGGTAATATTTTAATGCCTACGCCGTAGCATTAACTTACCAAGCAAAGTAAGACAACACGTTTACCACTTAAAAAGAAAAAAAAAAGAAAATCTTCAGCTCCATATTCGATTTGCTTTCACTTCTGTTACTCTAACCACTTCATGATTCACAGTGTCAATTGATAGCTTCCGCCATTTGTAGCTCAGATTGTAAAAATAAAAAAAGATAAATATATGCATAAACATATATAATATATTAAGAAGGCTTGTCTTAGTTTGCACCAATTGATAGCACCTTTATTAAAGAAAATGTTAAACAAAATAGCAAATCCAAGCCTATCACGCCAAATTCCAGTTAAAATGTTCAATCAAAAGCATTTACATTCTAAATCACACGTCTAACTGTCCTGGCGCTTGTTAGGTTTAAAACACAATTTAAATATTTGGTATTCGTTTGATTAGTTTATACGAAGTTTATCAAATTCTTCGTGACAGTACTGACATCTACCGTTCCAACGAATAATTACAGCCAATCAACCATAACTACATTTTCCTGTCATTGTGCTCCAACAAAATGTCTGATTGATCAGGATTGTCCTCTGTCTTGTTAAAACAGAATCAATGCACCCAATGAGCTAAGCGTTTAGAAGATTGTAGAATACTGTGTTAATCATAGTCTGTGCGTAAGAGGGACATCACATCACCATTTTGAGTTAAGAGGCCGAAGGGTAATCTGGTTTTCGTTTAGATCTACATTTATGTTTCATATTTGACGATGAGGTGACGTTGATTTCATTGGTGACTGCCTCGCGCTTGTCTTTGAGGAACGATTCATTTTAACAGATTTTGTTTCAAAATTCAAAGGAGTTGCTACGTGGTGTTCTCTTCAGCGATTGTTGTTTTTCCATGAACAGCGCTGCTCCCACCAAGTGGACAAATTGCGTCAATGCACTCCCGTGTCAGGAAAGGGTACTATGTAGAATATACCAGAACCTTATTAACACGATTATGAATATTCCGAAAAGTTTTTTCATCCAAATATGAATAAATGCACAAATGACTTCCATGTGAATTCCTGGTAAAACATTCCTAAGGAAGCTGGGGTAGAGGTTATGTGTTGATAAACTTCTAATATATCCCAGAAAATAAACAACTTCTTATAATCATTTTATGAATAAAACTATCCTTGTAATCCGTTTATGAACTTGTATGAAATCAATAATAAAATCCAGCTTCGTTGGAAAAAGGATATGCCAACAATAGGTTAGTTCTAAAGTAAGAAAATGTTCTCAAAGAAACTGTATTTTCTATAGTAGTCTACCAGAGCAAGACACGATACAATCACACTTCTGAATAATTGGTAGCGTTTTTAGAACATTGGCTAACTACAACTGGGTCAACGCATACCTGCAAAGCCAGCCATGACAGAAATACATTTTCTGTCAAAGACAAATAAATAAACATGAACAAATAGTTATCAACAGAGAGGGAAATCTTCGCAAAAGTTGAACTATTTAATCTCATTACAAAACCATAATTACTCCTTGCTTTTTTAGGTGGTTCTGTTAATTTAAATGACATACACATTTAAATTTTGAAAAGCGCATTCATACACATTATGCTTAAATTCAAGATTATGTAAAATTGGCTACATTACTAGAATATACATGTGTTCCATCATTAACACACTAACATCTCTATTACACTGTAATATGTTTAAAATATACCTGCATCCCATCTAGTTGTTACAAAAAATCCGATGTGCTGAATGCTATGTTTTTAAAAAATAATTTTCACTTTCAACATTTTCAAGATGTAAGACAATAAAAAATAAAGTTTAAACACAATTCATAAGTCTTTGCACAATACAGTACTCAGTGTGTGAATCTCTGGTATAAATAGTTCTACATTGATGTGTTCCGTGTTGGAGTCATATCATCTCCTCTTAAAGTTTTTCCTAAATTGGCATCGAATGATTCTAAATTTTACTGAGAATTTCTTTTATCAGGCTAACTGGAAAAAAAAACGAAATTTGCATTTGTATTCCTGAGGCAAGTACATTCATACACACCACCTAACGAATAGTAAATTATTATTATTATTATTTTTATCAGTATTTTTATTATTATTATTAAAATAAATCAATGATCGACTCCAACACATTTGACCTGCTTTAATTAATTAGGCACAATTTTCGGTTTTAAGATGCTTATGACGTTATGTTCTCAGCTTGAGAATAATTGCAAATTCTCTGCTGAATTTGTCCCCTTGATTCACCATCAGTTTGCATATATCAAGTATGTTTACACGTTTCAAGCTATTTTATTTCAACAGGGGCATTGTATAAGCAAGCTATAAACTCGTGTTCCTCAACAAAGCTACTGCAGCAAAAGTAAGATGCTCCTCTCTGTTTCCGGATGTGTCAGAAAATGCTGCTTGCTTCGGCAAAACCAGTCCTCAAAAAAAAAAAAAAAAAAAAACACTCACCTCTTCTCAAGTCAGTTTTGGAAAATTTTTAACTAGCGACCTTCAAGGAAAGGACATAGGTGCAATGGTAAGGGTGCGACTGCTCCTTTCCGACAAGTAGAATTTGGGAGGAGATATGACCAGTAGAACAACGAGGAGAGTAGCCAGTTGACCAGGTGAATAACTAATGTTTCAGGTTGTTACTGACTGACATGAACTACCATACAATTTTAAAGTAATTTTATAAACAAATTTGACCACGTGTGAAATCAAGCTATGAATAGTCGAAGCGTGCTGTCACTTGGGCAACTGCAGGTTAGTACTTTGCCAAACGTTTCAAGTCAAAGATATAGTCATTGTATTGAGTTGTAATGTGAAGTTAAAACTTGTGAATTACGTTTATTGGTAAAAAGAATATAAAGGCTGAAATCTAAAAACGGTAATCTGTAGAACATTTCAAAGACTTACCGTTCAATCGGGCGAGTTTACCTGCTTGTGTACACCAGTTTCCCTGTAAAATTTCAAGAGCGGTACCTTTACTCTAGGTTGCAATGAAATTATTAAATCACAGATACAATGAGTCAAAATATTAGAATATCTCTTGTATCAATTTAAGTGTAACAATTTCATCCAAAGCAGCGTATCGAAGTCATTTGAATGAGAATACGGACACCTCACACATACATTTTATTATTAAAAGCATTTGTCGTTAAGGTGTGTTTCCCTCATTAATATTGGCCATTGTGTGCGGTGCGCTTTCACATTTTTATCATACGATTAAAACATACGGTCAGACTGCAGCAGAAGTCATATGAAAGACCATAGGATAACTGTCTCTCGGTATGGCAAATAGATACCGATTATGAACATTAAGTATGTAATTAAAACGTGGTGTTATTTGCTTACATCATAAATATCAGATGTTCAATGTTGATACAAATGTGCGATTTGCTCTTAACCATGGCACCGACATTATGTAAATAGATAAAAGTAAGGATAACCTTCAATCAACTGCAATTTTCTTCTCCTAGATCCAAAGAGATTAGCTTTTAAAGTGCTGATCCTGGAACAGTCTTAATTTAATTTACAAAATGGTTGGGACGATTCACTTCTCTGCAGGAGTGAATTGCCAGTCTCTGGCAGATTGGGAGCCATGCTGCTGCCTGCCTGACCATAGCAACAAGCATCAATTACAGGTGGTATGAGGAAGAGGAGGAAGGGGTGATATAGGAAGACTTACCAGGTGGGTCAAAAGGCCTGAGGGATGCATATGAACGTCGTATGACTTCCTGTCGCTCACTTAAAGAGTTGAAACCCATTGGCTACATTTTAATGGTCATTACAAGAAAGCACACATGATCTGTGAACATTTATTCTGTCTGCAAGCAATAGCCATGATCATTTTAAATGGCCCTCCCACAATGATTAGGTCAAGCATAAGGTTCATTTAATTAACTTTGGCTAGGCTGTTGGAAATAGCACCCAGGGATATGTGCACTTGCAGAAAGATTGTTTGGCCGAACTGAACGGCTTTGTTCATGGCTAGTGAGTTGGTTTTCACTAGGGAAATCTAAGGGTACATTTTTACAGTGATATTTGACCTGATATGTGACACAGTAAACAAGATTCAGATTTGTAGACCTGAGAGGGTAAACAAGTATAAAGACATTTTTGCACTTTGCATCTTTGCACTCTTTGACAATCTGAATGCATGGTGTGCTGCAGTTTTCTCAGCTCTAGTGTAATCCCTTAGTAACTTCATATTCAATAGGTAACCTAAAGGTTTGCATAATACAATGGAAAAAAAGTCACAAAGTGATACACTAAAATAGTCTGTTTGTTAACAAGGTAAATTGGAGCCCAAAAAGGATGTTTTACATACCTGCAGCTGTCAGGCTTTACAGCCAGCATTGTTCCCAGTAGACCACACATATCAATAAGGGAAAATGTGTGCAATATAAACGCAGTTACCTACATGTGCAAAATCAATATCTTCTTGTGCAATGCTATGCTACTGACTGATGTGGATTACTGACTGATGTTAATTTGTAAATTGTTAATTACAATGTAATTTTCAATTCTTTTCATCTCTTATATTTATATTTTATTTATATTTGCTCTTTTTATTGATAAAATGCTCTTGTTATGGCACTCTCCCCTTTGCTGCTGTTACACTGTGAATTCCCCTGCTGTGGGATTAATAAAGGATTATTTTATCTTAAATATAATCGGTTCCTTCACGATACCTGTTGACCATAATCAATGACCAATGCAGTGGTCTCTATGATTTTCTGCAATGTTACGAGAGTGTACAGTTACCAGATAATCATTGGTATAAACTGCTATGAAGTCAAATCAAAGACAAAATTATTTATTTGCAGTTCATTATTTTTTATGAGGGAGAAGGACAGCAACAGTGGACTCTTACGTCACCCACAACTCACTTCTGCGTGAGCCAGAGGAAAAACACAGGCCTATATACAGTTGTGAGAGGCGCAGAGTTAATTCACCATGCTTTTTACAGATATCTGTCAGTTTCTAAAATAACATTATCTAGTTCCTAGCATGAATATGCATATTTATCAGTCAGAGTTAATTGTCAGGTTCTTCTCTTTAGGTTTCCAAACTTTGCAGTAATGAAGCAAAATGACTGCATGATCTACAAAGCAATTCTTTACTATTACAAGTCACTTCTGGAACTCAACACTACTCGAAAACTGGGTGGTCAAATCAAGAGTGCAAGTCCAAATTCTCAGTCTGTTTAGGTCCACATTAGGTCCAAAAATGGATAATGATAAAAATAAATCAAGTCATAAAAATCTTGCTCTCTTTCACAAAAAATAAAGCATTTTACATTACAAAGGAAGATGGAGACACTACTACCAGGGAAATTATGCATAACCCTTAGCATGAGCAATTGAAGTACCAAAACTTTGCAAATGACTACTAGTATTGCCTCACAGTATCACACAGACTGAACGGTTGGGGATCCAATCCAGGGATGGGGTGAGGTGGAAAAATCCCCATAAGGTTAGCCAAACTGAGGCGATTGATGCCCCTGTCCATGACAGAGATCTTGGCTGCAGAGGACAGGTCACCTTGGTTCATATAGATGGGTGATGTAATATAGTCCCATAGACAAGGCCTTTGATGGCAATGTTGTTGTCTGCATCCCACACAAAAACCTTTTGAGGGCTGTGGTTGTGAGCTTTTTGTGTAGGTTTTCCATCTGCAGAAATATGGAGGTCAGAGTCTAAACCCGCAATGCCTTTTGGAAATGATCTTGCACAAATTCAGTCGAGGTAATCGGTGTATTTCGCTGCATTTCTTCAAATGGAAGGTTCATATTTATAGGAATGTTGATACATGAAATCCTTCCCAACACATTCACATGAAGCAACTACAAGGGACCATATCCAAGAATAATTTATGCCCAGTCTCTTTTCCGCTGTTAATATGAGGTAAGGAAACATCTTAACCGCTCAGCATAGTCATAGTACACTAACACTTTTGGGTTCAGTTTTGGAGCCTGGATTTTTCCACAAGACTGTAAGATTGTTTAGAACAGTTCAACATTTTGCTTTTTGGTTGAAGACCCCATACCACTTGAATTAATAAGCCAATGCTGATGGCAAACAACAGGCCTTGTGGGTTTTGCTGAAACATTTCAGTAAATCGATTCAACAGATAGTTTCCCCAAACCAAGCAAGGTACTCAAATTATTGAATCAATGAAGCATCGGGCCAAACGTAAGTGCTCTGTGAAGAAAAGAGATGGCTAATGGGATCTCATTCTCCCCTGTGCATGAGAAAGTGCAACATTCAAACAATGGTAAATTAATACATCATTAGAGAAACACCAAATAAAAAGGCACAAGATCAGGGATCGGGGCCCATATTCATAAAGTGTCTCTGGAGTGATGATCTGGGCTCAGATTTCCTGTGTCTATATCCAAATTTTATCCATTATAAAACTGATCCCAGATCTGCACTCCTGTGAGTCCTCTCATCCTGAGATGTTTTGTGAATAGGGGCCCAGATTAAATACAAAAAAAGAAATAAACAATGATTCAATTGCGCATTTAATATTCAAGGCTAATTGCTAAGCATTTGTCTGTTTCTAGGCCTTGCTGCTATGGGGCTGTCTTTTGTTCTGCAGGTTAAGTTTCAGTAAGTTCACATCACATCACCTCAGAGCAACAGCTACACAACATCCAAGAAATAAACCAGATTCAGTAAACACTCAACAAAATTGACTTGATTGGCACAAACTCATCCAATACAGTGTAAAAGAGTTTTTGAAAAATACCCACCTAGAACACTGGTATGTGGTATAGCAATGAACACGATGATTCAAAACCTAATTTTGATTACCAGTGATTATGGTCAGGATTCCTGAGACTAGAGACCATTGCCCAGGGCATTGTGGAATCAAAACTCCTTCAGTCAATCAGGTACATGTCAGTGATTGGAAAACGAGGCTTCATTAAACCCAAAAAGAGCAAAACTACTGCACAAGACTTTTGACTAAGTCTAAACCAATCATGGCTTTTGATGTGGAAAGCATGACCTTGTGATTGGTTCTGACATGTCAGTGATTGACAGCTCATTAAGGAACCACTCATTATGGTATGTTTCATGATCCAGTCCTGGAAGGACAGTGTGTCTACTGGTTTCTGGTGAGGTTAAGTGGTCATATAAGTCACAGATTTGGCTAATGAGTCCACATAGCTTGTTTGCAAGGCCTATGCAAGCTTCTGATTGGAGGAAAACCACAAAAACCTACAGACACTGCTAAACTTGAGGACTGGAGTTTCACATCACACACATTGTATGGTTGATGAAACCTCACTCTCCCATCACAAGTGCCCACAGTCTGCCTGCACCAGCTACCTAAAGATGAGATGTCCACATTTTTTGAGTGCAGGTGTGCTTGTCTGTGCTCTCTTGAATTAATGCTGGATGCTGCAGTGATAGGACTGGCTTATAACTGGCTTATAAATTAATTGAGTATGGGAAGTAAAATGCTTATTAAAAAATATTTAACAGCTAGGTGTCACATGACCAGGTCTGCCATTCTCATCAGTCAGTGCATTCTCTCACTATAAAGGGAGTAATTGAAAACACTGACTGTAGTAAAAGAGCAACAAAATCCCCTGATACTCTATGTTCTATCTGTGAGCTGAGACCTCGCTGCCAAACTGAATCAGCACACATCTCAAAGGACATCAGCCATAGACAGGATGACTACAGTTTTTGTCGGTTCCAAATTCAGCAGGTTTGCAGGCCCACAGAAGAAACACACCTACACATACATTTCTGAATGAATCTGAGACATAGTTCAACAAAGCGAAGCACAAAAATCTCTCCAATACACCCCCTTTGTACAGCAGACCTCAGGCAAACATGCATTTGGAATGCATTTGAAATTACATTTACAGAGCACTGGAATGTATTCTATACATTCAATTACTCTGACTGTTTGACATGGAGTGATTTCGAAGATATTTGATATCAGCAATGTATTATAAAATATATTCAAATACTTTACCTCATCAGAAATAAGAATTATCTTGAAAACTTCAATTCATATACTACATGTTTCACCTTATAATATACTTGGAATCCCATTATTAGAATTATTTAAGAATTACTGTAAAGCCATTTCCTTAATTTTATGCTTCCAAAAAAAAAAACAAAACAAAAAAAAAAAAAAACAGCAGTTTCAGAGAATGCCCAAGTGAGCAGCAATTGCAGTTATTACTCCATCAAAGCTACATTGTACAAATATTTATTGATCTGATTTTTTAATCTAGCCTTAAAGCCATGAAATGATATGTATTTACCAACTATGTGATGAAAGTAGTCATAATTATTTTTACAGTAACGGAAGAGGATGTATAAAGTATTTTGATGTACAAGAAAAACAACTTTTTTTTTTTAAATATGTAAAACATTTTCCAATGGACATGAAATTCTCAAAAAGGCAATTCAAATGCAAATCCCCAAACTCTCCTATATCTGATGCAGCTCTGCTGAGCAGATGCAAATCAAGAACAAAAACAGAGGCAATAAGGCATGACAGAAAATCTATGTCCCAGTCTGTCTGCACCACACAGAATAAATGGGATACAACTATTCCCAGGATCAATGGGAATTTCATCCCAGGTAAAGATAACTTCCATGTGTCTAATATACACCACACTCCACACACTCCCACAGCATCAATGAGTAAAGCAACACATTTTAAACACAGCTGCGACAAAGACACATATTCATACAGTGTCTCAAGAGCAGGGATGCTGACCTGGGATCAGTTTTCCCCCATCCAAATACCATCCTGCTCAATTATCAGTTTAAAGACAGAACTGATCCTACATTGACACTCCTGCTCTGAGATGCTTTATTCAATAGTGGTGCTGCTCTTTCTGCAAGCCGATTTACCCTTTGAAAGCCCTGAATGTGTCAATGAAATGGGTACAAGGTTGGTTTCTTGCAGATGGAAACCCCTTGGCCTGGATGAAAGTAATGCAGAATTTCTGTGGATGGAGGCCAAGAATGGCCATCTGCAGGCAAAATGGGGAAACTACAAAGACTGCTCTGTGCTCAGAGGAGCAGACAAGTGAAGAAACTCAACCACATTTAGCTCATTCTCCTGAAACACAAATATTGTAATCATGTTTGCGTCTCACTAATTCCCATGTTCTGCCAACCACAAGAGACTATGGTTTGTCATCTGCTCTTATAAACACAGTGCATGAAAATGATGACTGTGGGTGCAGGGGTGGGGGATTGCTGGAGGAGAGACTGGCTTTGCAGAATGCTTAAAATGCCCATGAATTAGCTTGTTTGCTGAGAAGGTGACACTGGGACGACTGCACGACCGCAGAAGGACCACCATTGTGATAAAGTGGCTGTTAAGCCCTTTGTGGAATCGGTCAGGGAATGACATTCTGCTTGCCTAGTGAAGGCCTTGTTTAATTTTCATCAGTCTGCAAAATCAAAGTTTTCTTATTGGCAGCTCAACGCATTAGCAAGAATGCCCAAACACTGTAAATCAGCAATAGCCAAATGAAACTCCTCCAAGATGGTAGTAATGCAGTTTGCTCTTTGGCAAACAAGTGCACAATGTTCAAGCTACTCCAATTCACCAGTCTCCAGTCAATGCAGGCTGCTGGCTGACAGATATATGCTTGGTGTAAACAACTGTGTGCCAAACATGGTAATTGACAAAGGCCAATTCAACTTTACCATAGGTCAGCAATCCCTAGAAGAACATGCAAAGCCATCTGTTGGGCCAATGTGACCGAGACCTTCAGAATACCAGCACTGGCAGCAGATTGAGGAGATGCTGTTATACAACAGCACCATGGTACTACTGGATAACACTGGGTGCTAATGGATTAGTGAGCAGACTGATGACAGCAGAACCAACAATGGGAAAAATTCCTCCAAAGATGACTGTTTCTACCATATCCACAAATATGAACATTGGCTCAACCATGTCATGTTTAAAGGTCACAGATTTATATGGTAAGTTGTCTTGTATAATGAGGGCAAAGGTAAATCTACTAGTCTGGTGCAGTACTAGAATCTGACATCTGGGTCCAAAGCGTCCTATTTGGGTCGTAAAAGGTTTTATTGAAGTCAAAGTCATGCACGGTTGTCTGTATATGCTCTGTTTGCAACGTGCACTGCTGCCAAGGGCAACATGCGGCCTTACGGGACGACAAAGCATTCATCTTTTTTGTCAATTGAAAGCCACATTCAAACCAAATCACAACGTGCTAAGTGACTGGCCTGCACACACATTTTCAGCTACCAGTACACGCATTCAGGCATGATTTTTTCAGCACTCAGATATTGCAGTTCAATGGTAATAAAAGTCCCGTTTCCCCCTCACCCGACCCACCCGGTGGCACCAGATGACCAAGTACCTGATCTTTGGCTTTTTCTTTGAATCTGACTCATGAGCAGAGGACCAGCGAAAGCTACATTAGCCATACATGCAATGGACTTTTCCACTGTTACACCGATTACCTGTCAGTGCTGCCAGTGTCCCTCCTAATGCACTGATACAGATGACTCATTTTGATGATCCTTGAAATTCGTAAGTGATTCGGACTGGAGGGTGCATTAAGGAGAGGGTACAAGGAAGGGAATCTGCTTGGCCTGGTGTAGTTACTACAAGCGAGTTGCTCCGGAGCTTGCAGGACCCAACAAAAACTACTTCTTTCTGTCAGTCAGGGTATATCATCATTATTGTTAACTCAAAACAAGCTTGTAATATTTACAGTACATATTGAGGTCAATGTCTTTAGTTCTTTGCTTCTGACAATAAAAATAGCCAGAGGGTTCTGGTATTGAGAATGGTTACAGTTACACTCTCCATAACAGAACTACAAACAAGGTGACCGATCAACAACTACAAGTTTACGTTTCATATTTTTTACTTGAGAACGACACACCTCTAAGAGAATTCTGTGTCAATGAATAACCTATACTACAAACTTTTTCATTGATTTCTTTTAGACTAAAGTTATCTATTTGATTCATAGTCCTTTTCTTTCTGTCTGAGATAGGTTTTTTTTTTTTCAATTAACCAGCAACACAAAGGCAACCAAAAAGTCAAAAATTAGAACAGCCCTGTGGGCCTGCTTGAGTCTTTATACCATTTTTGTCTTGCTTTGACATGAAAACTGGATGTGGGCTTGCCTCTCCTTCTCTGCGTGACACAGTTGGTGTTGGCTCTTGTGTTTCCAAAATAGGCATCCACCGTGATCCAAGGAATGACTTCCAGAGGAAGTTCCCAGACTTTTCCTCAGGCCTACATTTCATGGGCTGAAAGAATACCGGATGGACCAACAGGTAAACGTCTGACAAACCACAACCATTTAGCAGAGCCACACCTGCTGGTTCTCATGACCAATTCCAGTATTGTTTTAGGTGGGGGAAGATAAAGCAAGGCAGTTACTGAAGAATAAATAACCTGAAATGAAAATCGAGACCAAGGCCCACTTCCTCCATGACCCCACTCAGAATCTCCATCTTACGGCTTCTGCAAAGTGTCAAAATTCGTAAAAACCTCCACCCCGGCACACTTCACTGAAATTGAAGAGTCCTGAGACCAGAGGTGAAGCAAACATGGGGTGGGGGTTTTAGGGGGAAGCACAGGTCAGCTTTGGGCTTCAGGGACTTGGCTATGGCTTGGAGCTTCCCTGGCTGTCTGGGTCCGTTCCTGAGGAGCTGGTGTCTGAGTCCGTGTCAGCGTCGTTGTCCTCCAGCCGGCACTTCTCACGTATCCTCTGCTGGGTGGCCTGCAGACGAGTCAGCAGGCTCTGATAGTCAAAGTGCCCCCTCTTCTCCCCAAACGGGTCCTGGACACAGGGAAGGAAAAAGTGCCAGAAAGGCTGAAGCTCCCACCCAACTGCATCACAGAAAGCTTTGGAGATAGCACCCCCCCCCCCAACATTTAATATGGAGCTATATGCAGCTATTAAGTGCAGTGTTTTCCAGGTAGCCTTGTTAGAAGAAATCTAACAAAACTTATTTTAACTACAGTTCAGTGCATTTATTTGTTACTGTCAGTCTTCACTAGGCAATTCAGCATGTTATTAAAAATGGCAAAGCAAACTTATGACTTATAATTTAAAATGTACACCTCATTTTGTTTTGAAATGTATTCTTTCACTGTCTAAAGAGGGAGTCAGCAACAAAATATCAAAAACACAATGAAATAAAACAAAGGGAACAGCTCATGGCCGATTGGGCGGTCCCCCAGCTAATTCTCCTGTTCACCACAGTAAGAAACACTTGATTTAAATGGGATAGTTCCTCCGTGAAGACCCACTTTCCCCTGGACCCAAACAGTAGATACCAGCTGGCCTATATATTGTGACACTGCGAGCATGCTCACTGAGTGTGCAGTCTTTACAGGCACAGAAACCACTAAACTGGAAAGTGGTGCATATTCGAGTAACTAAACAACTCAAGTAAAATGAATGCTTAGTGGCATACGTCATGGTCCATCCTCATTAGCAAGAAACAATTAGCTTCTTATTTTAGGATTTAGAAAATGCCTGAAAAATACCATGTATTATTTTTAAAAAGCCTGAAAACTACCTTTTCCTAAATGTCTGAATCCAGCCAGTTCAGAAACGCTACCTTCAAACATGGACCCCTAATGACTGAACTGGTTGTTTATTTACTGCATGTGTTTTTGAATATGGTGAAAAAAGCCATAAAATGTATTTCTTTAGAATTCTAGCTGCACTATATGTTGTGTAAAATGTATATAATTAAAAACAAAAAATAAGAGATCATATCATCAATTAAGACTGGTAGAGAAACAAATGAAAGAAAAATTAGAACACATCAACAACCTGACTTTATATGTGCCTCATGTACCATGGTACAGCACCCAGTGGAACTGTAGAAACAGAACAAACCAAAAACATATACTAGGCTTGGGTAGGCTCTTTCCACTAATAATGACTTATTTTTCACCACTCTGAAAGCAGTGTGTTGAACGCACGTTGCCATGGTAACGGATCTGTGGCCTGCTGAGGGGGAGGGGTCACTGTGGCATGCCGTTACCTGCATGGTCTGTCCCTGAAGATGCAGCCGCTCCTTGCACACCCCCTCATAAAAATCGTAGTACTCCAGAAAGGACTTTTCCATCACGCTCCTGCAGCACGCCACACACACAGAGGACAACAGAGAAGAGGAGTGAGACCGTATCATAATGAGCTCATTTCCTGCACACACGGAAATCCCAGAGAACCAAGCAGGGGGCCTTTGTCCCATCAACACAGAATGGGGGGTTGGGAGGTGTCCAAGAGATCATACATACTTTGAGAAAATACATTGACTGGAGGTCTCATTCAAGAGAGTTCAGAGTGGTGCAGCAGAAGATACACCTCCAGGTTCCAGGTTTTTGTGTTCACCTGACCCTATCGTTAGTTTTGCAAAGCAGCTCACAAGGGATTTCAAGACACCCTCGTCTTACAGCCTGGGAACAGCACGTACTGTGGCAGTGATAGCCATGCCAGGGGCATGGTAGCTTGGGCACTGGTCAGTTTCTCAGATTGCGGATCGAGGAAGTGTGACATATTCGATACACGCCTTCCCTCGGTGTCTAGTGACCAGTCTATGTTTAAATCACCGGTTTGGATTGCAGTCTTCTATTTGGCCGACATTCACTGGGTTCATGTGACTGGTTAGAAAAATACGGGTTGTATCCCGAGCAACTGGGTAGATTTAAAGCTCTAAAATGTACTGCTTCTGCCAGGCTTCAAGTGGAGACGTACCAGCCTGATGGGTTATATCTCAATCCAGGCCTGGACCTGTCTTTCAGTTCACTTTCCAACAAGACTGTAATGAACTATGCTCAAACGCTAATTATGTATGACTTAATTCCTGCCAACTTCATTAACATTAACTGCAATTTGGGTATGACAGAAGTAATCAAAAGCGGTCTACACAAAATGATGTAGATGAGCAGCAGCATAATTAATTTAGCCTAATTCAGTTTCCAAGTTTCATTAGATTTCAAGCTAACTTCCCTAGAGTATAACATGCATGCACATAAAAAAAACTTAAATTAGCGAACGTGGCTGCTACAAAAGAAGCTGTATCAAAGGGTTTGTCCATGATATGCCTGGAACTAATCTGGGGCTTGGGAAAACCTATAGAAATGTAGCTTTCTAACTTCTGATAATGAGTGAAGTACCAAAAATAAACACGATTGTGTGTGACTAAAATAATCAGAAAAGTGTCAACAGGGTTGCCTGGTTGCAGGGTTTTATCCCCCTACCCAAGATGGATTTTCTCTGTACAGCGTCAGATGAATCCAGTGCCAGTTCCAGTTCTTGTTCATTCAAGTCTAACTAAACTTGCTTCAAAGCCTCCTTCTTCCTGTTATTTCACACAGCAGAGCAATGTTGTGACAGGCTACTCACTTAGTCATATCTCTACCTCCACTACTTTACAATACCGGTAGGAATTGAGACAGGAAGCAGCTGAAAATAGATATTTGTGATATTGCTGTTAAATACTTTATCCTATAAGAAATACTAATCATCAGAATTGGATAAGTGGATGCCAGACTTTGTCAGTGTTACCTAAATAACCAGGAAATGCTTCAGTGATTCCCCTCATAATGTATTATTTGAAGCAGATGTGGAAAAAAATAATGAACATTCTAATGAGATACTGATTACAGCCAGTTTGATTATTTATTCATTTAAACGAAGGCTTAAAGCTAAAAATGAAAACAGAATATTTAAAAGAAAAAGATGACAGGATTGTGATTGACTATTCCAATCACTAAAATGATTCATATTCTTTAAATTTGTGTATTTTGATATCACTTTCAAAGTTATGATCATTTTTAATTGACCCCCCAACATCCATTATCAATACGATCATGTCTCAGCGGTTCTGCTTTCTTTGAATTGATCACATTATTTCATTAATTTCCACTAGTCTAAAAGAGATTACACACTCCATGTTAAATGTGTTCACAGACTACAGCAGAGAGACAGGGACACATACAGTAGCAGACAGATGGCCTGTGGGAATGGCTGTGACTCACCACAGAGCCTCGGGGCAAGGACACTTGCCGTCCAGCATGTCGCACACGGCAACACGCAGGGTCTCATGGCGGATGCACTCGTTGTAGTTCTTACTGTCTCCTGGGTGCCTCTCCTGGTACACACACCATGCACACAGACCATTACATGAAAATATGCAAACAGAAAAAAACAATCATAGATGGCACTATCTCTTACCTTCAGTAACTGACATACACCAATGTTAGAATTGCCACCGTTCTCCCTGAAATTTTCTGTTTCATATTTACTATTCAGTTGTATATAAAGCTGTTCAGGGTGCATGGCGTATTACACTGTGGGTACAGTAATTTATGATGAAATTGTGAAGTTTGTTCATCTGAAGTGGAGCTCTGTGTGTTTCCACGCCTGGTGCTTTAAGCACACCTGCTCAAAGCCGGGCTCATTGTGGTAGGGGTTCTCTGTCATCAAGGACTGGATGGAGATGAGCACAGAGGAGATGCTTTGCGCCGGGCTCCATGCTGGGCCAGTCCAGGTCCTGTGGAACCACACAGATCAGGGGTAAAGAGTCATGCTCAGCATGATGTGTCTCACATGTGCTAACTCAGGCTAACTCCACACCTCAGAGGATGCTGCCACACTATTCACATCACAACCTTGAGGCAGCATCACCCTTAAAAAGCACAACAACCCTAATAATTACCAGTACTGTTCCAACCTACAATTACAGGTATAACACCAAGAGATGTGACCTTTATGGACTTCAAAGTAACAGTACAGGAAAAGTTGTAGTTGTAGCATAACTCCTTTGTCAGGAGCTACAAATCCAGTTAGGTAGAAAATATGAAGGCCAAAGACTCAGAACAGCTGTTGGACTCAACAGAAAATACACTCTGAACTTTGAAATACAGATCAGTGGTCCTCCAAAGCAGCAGGGGCGCTGTTTACCCAAGGATGCTGAGGCATACTTTGCCGTTGCGGTAGAAGTTTGGGTTAAAGCGCACTGTGTTGTTGCCCGTGGTGATGAGCTTGACACGGGGTGGGTGGATGGGGTAGTCTGGGGGGCAGCGAAACAGGAAGAGGAAGAACCCACCCTCATAGGGCGTGTCAAATGGTCCCGTGATCAAAGCATGGATCTGATGGAGAAGTAGACAGAAGAGAAGAGATATATGCTGTAAAACCACAGGCCACAATGCAAGTGCATCATGTTTTCTCTAATACCACATGACTACTTCGGGTAAACCACCTTTAAAAAAATGCTTGTAGATATAAGGGGCATGGCAGCATTTTAATAACCCATGGCTCTTGAAGCTAACTGACATGACAACTCATCGTTCAAGATTTGCTTTGGGCTGCCTACAAATTTCTAGGTCACCATTTTTCAGGAACCCACATAGGTGTGCTGCAGTTTAACGCTACAGCCTCTTTTCAATTCCTTCCTGTTAGGAGGCATTTCAAGAAGCAGTTATTTTTACAATATACTGAACAGCTTGCCTGGTACACCACACAACAGACACAATCAGTTACAGCTTGCGGGTGAAAGCAATCACACACTGAACCATTACCACAGCACTGTATTCACATTGTTTCAATAACGTGAATCAAACCCCCAGCATATATGACTAAGCATAAGTGACACAGTGTGTAATGACCTGCATGCAAAGGGGAAACAGGGTGTGCCCAAGGGCCAGTGACCAAGTTTACCTTTGTCATGTCATGGGGGTCAGGAACTACAAACATGCCAGGTGGGGGCTCCTTGTAGATGGACATAATATCCCTGCACAGAGCATATGAGAGAATTAAAAAAAGGGTGGGAAAAAGGGACATATGCACACAGACAGGGGTAGAGAGATTGAATGGGAAAATAAAGATATGACAGCATTTACCTCTCTACTCATCTCCCACACATTACCACCAAACAAAATGTGTTTCACTCAACCGGAGTGTGCTAAAATATACAAGTGGTCTTTCTGCAAAGTCTCTGATTGTTGTGTTTTCGTTCATGTCAGTGCTGTCTGTAAAGGGGAATTCCAGCCTTCTGCCCAGATGAATAAAAACAAAACAAACCTCTCTCTAATTCCCCAAAAATGGGATTTTCCATCAGAAATTTTTGGGATTACATGAATGTGGTCTCCACAACTACAAAAAGGAGACAATACATCGAAATGCAGCCACCTTGTCACTTGGCTTGTTATATAATATTAATTTACTACTTTATGGCTGCATTCACAACGTCCAAAGTAAGGTACAGTTCACTTCCGTCTACAACCAAATGACAATTCTGGAAGTATAGTAGCATTTCAGACTGTAGTTATCTGTGATCCATCTATGGGGAACTCACACCGGTCTAATTCCACTCCCTCACCCCTTTCGACTGGCGTTCTAGGTCAGGTTGGGCCTTTCAGTGATAAGGCTTGGCTTTATGTGTTGTATAGTCGGCTCTTTCCATATGTTATGGTCATATTGCTAAAAGGCATCTAGATAACAACTTGCAGCAACGATATTTCATCTTCAACTAATATATATCTTCAGAGTGAGTATCTATCGGGCAGATAAGGCTGATGACTTACACACAAAAATATAGTGCTTTGAAAACGACAGTAACGTTAACTAAACATGCTGAATTCGTTTCCATAAATATGGTCTTTGGATTACTTGAAAAATGTCCGATTTGAATCACACTGAAGCAGAAAGAGATACAGTATAAAGTGTATATGTGTGTGATTTTATAACAATAACATCAACATTTAAGTGAAACATGCCCAAGATGAGGGGATGGGACTGTGGCAGTTCTGACTTGCTAATGTTAGCGACGCCTGTCACAACCAAAGTCAGACCAGAGTTGTCACTTTAGCTCGCTAGCCATTAGCTATCTAACGTTAACTAAAAATTGCGCACACAGAAACATCAACATGGCATGTTTAAGGTCAGATATCAGAATGTACCTTTTTATCCGGAGAACACACTGTTGGGACGGCTTCTCGTTGTCCCAGTCCGTGCTTACTGTTGGATCCCAGAAAGTGGAGTGAATATGGGAGAGGAGACCTGCCCCGGCCAAGTTTGGGGTACCGGTGACCCCTAAACCTATACTCTGGGGTAAAACTGTAGGGGTGGCAGAAGACGGCTCTAAAATGGCAGTACCCACTGCGGTACCAAGGACACCAATAGCGGTTCCAAAACCACTTCCCACAGAAGAAGTGGTCATATCTGCAATTCCCGGAGCCACAACGGTTAGGCCGGTTTCTGCAGCTGCTGCGGGAGACGGCGATCCAGGACTAGCTCCACTCGAGTGACCCGGCACAGAATTTCCCAAACTCGGCACCAACTGCTGGGTTTCACTGCCCTGACTCGTTCCACTTGCCAACCCAATCTCCTCCTCCCCAGTGCTATCCGCCATAGCGTGCAGATCTTGCTTTTATTTGTGTTGGTTATCGTCGTGATGCGTTTATTCTTCAGTGGGAGCTAAGCATACGGTATTATTAGCGAACGAGGAAGGGCTATCTAGCTAGGTAAATCAGTTCGTTGCATGAACGCACACGACTACTGGTAAACTAGGTAGCGAATCAGTCAGTTAAATATGAGTACGACTGCTTACTTGAGTGATGATGGAATATTTCATGCAACTCTGGCTACACTGCTCTTCTGAAAACAACTCTGCTGGTCATAGTCGAACACAAACTGATCTGTTTCTGCCTGAGTATCACGATTTTTTTTTTTTTTCCCCACAGCCACTTCCTCCTATTAGAGAGGAGCACTGCACTCTAGTGGTTACTTTGCAAATCACTCTTTCTATACCTCCGTACAACCACCTTTGCATGAAAGGTGTCAAGCTAGCAAGATACACTTTACTACAGATACAGATTACTTTCACGCACTGAATTCCTTATGTGATCTCTGTAAAACAGGGATGAAAATAAAATAAACGTAAACGACAAGTGTCAATGTTACAGACACTTATATCTCAAGTCTGGGAAAAAAACAGCAACAAGAGAGCTCTGCAGACTTTCACATTTAAAATGTTCCTTTCCTCCCCACCAGAGAGCGCTATCATAATGCATATTTTCACCGACAAGAAGCATGCTGACTTGGAAACACTTCTGACGTAACAAAAAAGTCCTGAAAATGGGACAGTGATATAAGTGGTCTGTACAGAAAAAAAAAAAACATTTTCCCATACTCATAAATACACAACCATGGACACCATGTCAATTGTACTTCTATAAAACCCACTCTTACTTATGCAGCTAACACACTCAGTTACTGCACTCACACCCATAGATTCAATGACCATCAATGCAGCATCTTGTAGGGCCTGTCCTGGCCCCAGGGGGTATGTCATTAAGAAGTTCCAACTAGTTATCTGGCTCACTTTAGGAAGTGTGAGATAAAGCTTTTTTGTTAACCTAGTCCTAAACAAATGCAATGTGCTCACAATACATGATTTAAAGACTTCTGGAGGGCTCCAATTAGTTTAGCACATTGACCAAAGTTATTGAGAGAATTTGGTACAGCAGCCTTAAGGTATACCTTTTAAGAGTTACTGGGTTTAATTCTCAGCTAGTGACTCAGCTGTAGAAAAACTCATTAATGCCCTGTGCTTTTCAGTTCAGCACAAAAAAAAATACAAGAGAATGAAATTGTCATTGAGACTAGCCAAACTCACTTTATGCTCCCTCCTGCAAAGTACCTACATTTGAAGACCATTCTGAATCATCTTCAGAGTGACAGGAAACGTTCAGATGGACCAGGCCTGCTGTTTGGCAAACAGGGTACTAATCAGCTTGACCAATATGAAGACAAATATTTGGAAACTCAGAACTTCAAATATTTGTTGATGGTAGCAGGAGCAGAAAATCTCAGAGATGTTAAACAGCAGGAACACAAAAAAAACCCCACAAAACAGATCTGAGAGCATTCAACACCCCTAAACAAACTTGGAATGACCAAAATGAAGCATCTACAGAAGTCAAGGAGGGCGGTATCCACGCTGGCTCTTCATTATCGCTGACATGAACACTTGATATTTTTATGCTTAATTTCATGATACACTCATGAGTGGCAGCTGAAGTATTCTTGTGTACCTTTTCACATTTTACAGTGGTGATGAGTACATTGGCAATATCACCTAGGAAAGCAATTATGCCAGGTTAAGCAGTTTAAAGGAAAGCCTGCCTCCAGACCAGCACTCCAAGAATGAAGTTGCACGCCCTTGCTCAACCGCAGCAGCCCCAAGTCCTGGTCCTGGAGTGCCAATGTATAATTATTATTATTTTTATTACACCAGGTCCTCATATGAAGGTTGCAGGTCAGATGTTTAAGTTCCATAAATATTTACAAAAAGATTTTAACACATTACAGGTTTGGCTCACTGGCATCGTTTTATCCTCGTCATTGCACTCAATTTTCTCTACAATACTGCTTTAACCCAGAAACCTCATTTCAATCTGTGTCAATGGCCAGAGTCCCCTCTCCACTTCCTCCATTCCCTCAGGAATAAAGACACAAGTTAAGTTTTCACAATCATTTATTTAGACAAAATTGTCTAAAAATGAAGTGAGATCTTACATAAAACATTTCTGAAAAAAGGAACATAAAGGTAGAGTGTAGGTCTGTGTATTGGAATGGCGGTGCTACGGCCTCGAGCTGTATTCCTGTGATCCGATCCTTGGACGGGACGGGGGAGGGAGGCGTTGGGAGAGGGGGAAAATTACATGGCGAACAAGATGAGGAAAGCCACCATCAGACAGAAGAGCCCCATAGCCTCGGATAAGGCAAAGCCCAGGATAGCATAGGAGAAGAGCTGCTGTTTCAGTGAGGGATTCCTGCAGGGCAACAATGGAGAGCAAGGTCAAAGCTACATATTGTACAGCCCATCTACAGTATCCATCATACTGCGGTTAACGGCTTTGCTTCCTCAATGAACATAGTTACTGCACATTCATCACATTTCTAGCAGCTAGAAACTACATACTGTTTGTTTCTATGCTGTCTGATGTGTACATGATTGCATTGGTCCACGACATAATTGTATTTTAGGGCTGTTACCACACAGTGAACCCTCGTTATAGCGGCCCTCATTAAAACAGATTTCAGTTATAACAAAGGAGGACCATTTCTCCTGTACCAACATCTGGTCTATTCTGGTTAATATTGGTTAAAAAAAAATCCCCTTTTTCTTTCCCTCACACTTTTCTGTCATCTTTTTCTCTCTTTACTCCCCCTCTCCTTCTCCCCTTTCTCTACCTCTTATCTCTTCACTAATCTCTCTTTCCCTTACTCAATATTTTTTCCTTTACCTTTCTCTCTTCCCTCTATCTTTTAATATTTGTTGTTACATCATACCACAAAGGATTCTTTGAAAACTTAAACTGATATGGTCCGAGCATTGTTGTAAACCGAACTTCAGTAAATATAGCCTGGTATCACATTGAAGGTGGGATTACCGTGCGTTTATTATCACCCGGTTATATCGTACTGCCTTGCCTTCCCTTCCTCCCCCCCCCCCCAATTAGACCGGTTTAATGAGGGTTCACTATGATCCATTTCAGAAGGAGTGCTGATGTACGATCCGCTTTCCCTTGTCCACACATTAACCTTATCCTGTACAAGGCAAAAAGCAAAACAGATCATAGACCAGCACTGCATCTATGGAGCTTTTATGAATACAAGCCCACATCCCAGGGTGAGAGGAGACAGCATACAACACAGGGCATGCCACAGGACCGCATAGATGGCAGGGTGGGAATGCTACCTGGCATATCCGATGATCAGACTGCCAAAAACGGTCCCGATCCCTGCTCCGGATCCGGCCACACCCACGGTGGCGGCACCAGCACCAATGAACTTGGCAGCAGTATCAATGTCTCGGGACACTGCGCTCATCTGGAAACCCCTGGTGAGCTGCAGGGCAGGGGCCTGGCTGGCAGGCAACAGTGCCTGGGGGAGGAGTCAGAGTAGGAGTCACAAATATTCACTACAATTCCAAATTCATTTCTATTGGACCAAGGAGAAGTTTACAAATGTTTAATAAAAAATTAAAAATACTGCACTATGTGAATTACATTTAATGGCATGCATTTGGTGTTCATACTTTCAACAGGTTGGAAATTAAAAAAATAAATAAACAAATACATAAGATATGCTTGCAAACAGGCATGTGTGTGTCTTTAACATTTTTAAATCGATGCAGTACAAAGTTTACTGTATCACTTTATGGTACTGCCTTTAACTGGTTAATGCACTTGGGATTTACTCCTACATTACAGAATCCTCTCTAGGACCAGCATGTTCTATGGAAACCTCACTTTTTGGATAAGGGGTGTCAAAAATTTGAGCACACTGGTCAAAACAAAGGAAAGAAAACTTGGAGGAGCCTCTGCAGAGTTCAGGCTCAATAACAATAAAAGGTTCACCAAAAGCCATGCTCAAGTGTTATGGAATGCAAGTGGTGTTGGGGGATAACCAATCCGAAGTGATTGAGCCACTTTCTCTTTGACCTTGTGAGCAGAACATACAGGTTTCTGGGGAAGAGTGAGAGCCAATTGTTTCCATACATAACCGGCCATGTTGGAAACCAAAACAACTAAACCACAGAAGAACCTGCACCATTAGGATTCTTTAATTTCTTAAAAGAGTTAAGACAGAAAGCACAGAGTCACCTACAGCAGATATTGAAATACCCCCTAGCTCAAAGTAGGGTTAAAGAGTTAGCTGTATAACTTTCACAAATAATTAAAATTGAAAAACTAAGGAATACTTCCAACTGAAATGCTCCCAATTCACAGCATTTCTGAAAATGTACTGACTAGATGGATAATCTCATTTCATGGTGTAATTCATGTCTAGGTATGAAGGCAGTATCCCAAACAAGAACATTTCCACAACCACAGCTGAGAGAAGAGGAAAAAAAAAAAAAAAAAGTCAGAAACTTCAATCTTATATCTGCTCTCAATAGATAATCTAGAGAAACAAAAGTTACATAACCATTTAGGGGTTAATATAGATTGGACCACTCAGATTTTGTTAGCAGTCAAGGTCTACCTTTCCACAAATCTCAAAAGCAAGATTGGTCAGATTGTTTCATGATTTGCTTTAACCAGTTAATATTCTTCTGGTAACTACAAGTTTGTCATCTGACTTTGCCTTTTGTCAAGAAACCAAAATGGGAATGTTGCTAGTCGGGCCAGTACATACAGTTTAGACAACTTTGCAATCACCCAAACTTACCTGCTCACTTCTGGCTTCAGGTCTGTTGAACACTGACACGGACACAGGCCTGGCCAGGATTCTGGACCCACCGCGCAGCTGAAAGAGCGGGATCCAAGTTCAGCAAGGTCTAACCCACAGCAACCAGGAAGTTTAACTGAAAACTGTTTCAGCTAACAGCTAAAGCCATTTACAATTTTCACTATGATTACTCAAACTCCCATTAACAGTTTAACTTGCAAATATTGGCAGACATCTTCCAAAAACTACTAACAGCCCTCATTCTTTTGCATCATTTCCTCTTAGTATGTTCTCTAACCCCTCAATCTCATATTCCCAAATGTACAAATTTTGTCTGAAGAGGCAGAAGGAAGGGTAGGTAAAAAATATGCAATAGAACTGCTGAGCCAGTCATTATAAAGATGGTACATTATAAATATGGCACAGTCAATTCAGTGAAGAGGTTAGTGGTTTCACTTGCTAACAGTACACTCACAGCAAAGAAAGCAGGTTCCATAATTTCACCATCTGCAACATCACAAGATTGCCCTGACAACATGAAGTCATCTTCTCTGAGAATGAATAGGTGGTGAACAGATGTAGGCTGTAAGGTGAAAGTTGTTGAACTACTTGAATGTGCACCCATTTTTAGGATGTTCGAGTCACTCATATCCCATAATGCACGGGGATGCTTGTTGCTGCTGTTCTGACATGCCATTGTATCAAAATATTAAATCTGAGAAATTAAGGGACACCTGATGGAGGCTTGGATAACCAAGGGTCCCAAGGTCAAATCAAGTCATTCAAATCTACCAAGCATGGCAGGTCTGCACAACCTCAAATTTGACACTTACCACTGCGGGTGAGGTGACAAACTTTGCACAGGCATACATGTTGAACGATCTGTTGGAACAAAAGGCAACAAGCTGAATTAAAACATAAGTTACAGAATGGAGGAATATGGAAAACCAGTGATATGTTGACAAACAGAGGAAAATCAGGTGCCCTGCAATGACTACAAATTAATGTTGCAAGCTTAGGATCTAGAAACCTTAAGCAAACTTGAGTATACCCTCTAGGAATACAAGCAAAATGCTAAGTTATGAACAACTGATGAAGCCAGAAAGATAAATTAGCAAAATGCCCATTTTTTCCAAGGGGAGGTAACCTAACCATTCATTGGAAGTTTTAATAGAAATTGATATCCAGCACACAGTATGTGGGTGACCTTGTCATTAACGATGAAATTTCTGCCAATTTATTTTTGGAGCTGGAAGCATGTTACCGTTTTGTACTCTCAGGCATACGCCAATTTGTAAATACAGTATTCAGAAGTCCGAGGTCCCACGTGAGATATTCATTATGACCTAATCACCTTAGCATAACCCTTCCAACTGAATAGTACAGTGGAGACAGCCATTTCCGTTCATGCAATAATGAGAATAGACACCACCGCCAATTCCAGCACCAGGAAATTCCAGCAATTGGCTGTGGGAGTATACCTGTCCCCGTAAATTCGGTGGCGCATTTCCAAACACGAATTAATGCAAAACCACCGCGACAACTTCCTCGCCACAAGACAGCTTTTACTTAGCCCTGGCAAGCACACCATGACCACTATAAAGCTTGGCTGCTAGCTGTTAAATAGCCACTTAGGACTCGCAAGCCTGTATCAGACAGTGGTAAAGAAGCTAATACATTCTAATCCAATTGGATCGACTTTTTGGCAAGAAAGAACGCTGCATTGATGCCTGTCTGCCTTCGAACTAGCTAGTATTCCAGTTTAATTGTCTGAAAGCATGGCAATACCATGCAAGCTTTATTTGTACATGAGGAAATACCAACAGGTGTAAAGTTGGATTGTCTTTCAAAGACCATGCTAACTGGCAATCTAGCTAGTGGACGTGAGCAAAGTCTGAACAGGGTTTGGGACTGATCTAGACATCTAGCAAGCAATTATTTTAGAATGGGTAAATTAGATTACTATATTATTTGAAAATCTACATGCAGCAAACGTGTTGTCAAATTGAAGGTGCGCTGCCAGGATACACATTATCATTAGATTAGCTAGACCATAGCTACCTTGCCCTACGCTCCAAAGCCACCTTCACGACGCTAGCATGCCTTTGCTAGCCAGCGACGTGAAGGTCACAAATAAGAAACCTAGCACAAAGCTAAATGCGATAGTTTAAAATAACAAAGTATGTTAAGCAAGTAAGGATGATACATAATTCAATTTGTCAGAATAATGTCACGCACATTACAAAAATACAAGTTGAGACAACTTGGCTATCGTTCTTAGCTGCACAACTCGATCCTGCTACTGAGCTGGTTCACTAGGCCTCGAGTCATGTAGACGTCAGACATTTTGCAGAAATCTTTGCTACACGTTAGCTGATAGAAATCATGCCATTGAGAATGTGAGACACGACACAGTAACTACAGAACAATATATTCTATATGTTAAATTAATGTTTGGCACCCCATCTCAGTTAGTCATTGTTTGGTGAGTGAGACTAATCTTTGTAAACCAGTAGCAATACATAGTTAACTAGCCGATAAATGAATGGCGGTCTAACACTTGTCATCTTCCTGCAGCTACCGTGCAGTGGACAAATGATTTCCACGGTCGGGCGAAACTTACAACTGACGTAAATATCTAAATGCAACACACTTAACGACAGATATAGAAAAACTCAATTACATGTTACCTGTTTGTCACAGCGGGCACACACAAGGACCAGGATTACAGCAGCAACCTAACCTCTGATAGTGGCAAGCTTGTAGGAGGTCGCCGCAGAAACTCACCTTGTACTTTATAGCGTCCACTCTCCGTCCTCAATGTTCATTGGGTCTACCGAGTCCTCCTCTCGCTATTATTGGCCTCTCACCAGAACCGGATGCTAAGACTATCCTATGACCAATTTTCATATCAACTACACGAAATAGGATTGGTTGAATTGAAATGTCGTCAAAGAATAATGTTACGGTATCTGGCTCAGTTTGGACAAAATTGCCGGGAAATATATTTATTGTAGTCTTTAATCAGCTGTCAACGACCATCCTGTTCTCTGACAACAATTTTGAGCATGTGCAAAGCAGATAACTATTAAACATGTTTTTGCTGGTCTCATCAATGGGGTAAATCTTTTTAGTTGAAATATACATCAGTGGATCTGCACAACCCTTGCCCAGTTTTGTACAGTGCACGTACAAGCAAGCAGATGAAATACATCCCGTGTCCTACATCCCGATTGGCCATTTTAACTGGAAATCCCGCCTTTTACAAATGTCGCCATCGGAGAATACTAGCACTGTGTTGTGTCGTCTGTATTATACACAGACCTGTCTGAGATAACATTATTGATTTATTAGTAATACAGATATATTCCAATAACTGATTTCCATGTGAAAATACGTCTTCACATTTAAAGTCTCCACCTTTCCAACTAAACAGCATGATTAAAGTATATTTATTTTTCGCCGCGTCGCTATAACATTGATAAGAGATACGCCTCAGTTCAGATTTTTAAATGTGACATAGCTAACGTAAGCCTTGTAGCATAAGGCCCAAACTGATGGACGGGTTGGTTATTTTGGGAGTGTGTAGCAGGGGACAGGGTGTTGTTACAGCTGATCTGAAATAGCTTGAGTCAGAGCTGAGGCAAAGTTAAACCTAATCTTTTAAAAGCCTTTGTTTCTGCAGCCAGGCATATTCTGTTTAAAACAAGCATTTTGGTTTCCCAAAAAGCAAAAAGCAATCACATGATTTAAAATGTAAGTTTAGACTGTTACTGTACATTATTATTCCCTAGACTAATATGAAGCTCTAGATTGGGGTAATTTCCTGTCCCCCACCACAGCTCCTCCCCCGGACTTGGGACAAGGGACCGACACCTTGCCCAGATTTACAGTGCTTCTGTCACCATCATCTGTGGCTACTGTTGTCGACTTGGGGGCTTAATCAGATGCACTTGAACACTGCATGGTTCTTAATATGTAGCTATGTGGTTGCACAGTGTTGTTCACCGTGTATCACCCAGAATAATATTGTAAGTATTTTTGATATTTTACATTTGTTGCTGCCCTTAAAAAGTGATAAACATTTCATTCTTTGTCTGTCTTCTCCCATGGACTTCTGCTGAGAAGTTGGTGTGGGTTGTGTGCAGCAGTACTACTACAACGGCAGAGACATAGGTCCAGCCATTGGGTCAGAGGTCAGACAAAAAGCAGCTCCTGATCCTACAGACTGGAGATTTAATAAAAACACTAAAATTAAAAAATGACAGAAACCAGATATCAGAATGACCAAGTCTAATGAAGACATCGACCTTGTACATTTTAACTAAAATGAAGAAGCTCCTTGAACCCAAAACTGGTAAAAGAATGGAACATGGAAAATCCCATCAAGGTAGCAGATAAACAAAAGTCATTGGAGATAGCATATTACCAACTAGATATCCTGAGCATCAATGAGAATCATCAGACTGGAACTGTGGGCTGACAGAAGCTGATGATAATCAACATTACTGTTCTCTGGTAGGAATGATGATCAACACACTGAAGGTTCCACCAACGATGTAAGACTAAAACAAATACCCAGTGAACAACAGTGTAACAAAGGCTTGGTTTAAATAACAGGGAATTTGAGGAAAGTTGCATTGTAAATCTGACACATTTAAAAAAATATGTTTCATATAGTCAAGCTCTCAAGAAAAATGGCTGGAAAATAAGATATAAAATGATTTGGACTTAATTCTTTGATTATGCACACAGTACTTTCACAAAAAACTAATTTACTTAGTGAAAGTAATCAACTACTTTATGTTTTACACCAACAAAGATTGACAGTTAGATAAATGTAATTACATTTCTTTCAGTCTTTTTATAAATTCAAAATTAAGTAACAAAAATATTTGGGTTTGAAGTTTCCAATGAGCTGTTAGTGACTATTTTTGAAAATGTTTGTCCATTTTGTTTCTCTGTATTATGTCTTTCACATAAAGTACACATAGACACAATGTTGCTTTTCAAGGATATGGTCACACCTTGTAAGCATCAATTCTTCTAACTTAACGTCAGACAAGTTTCAACAGGCATAAAAACATTGCCCACCACATTGAGCAGCTTTTCTGCAGATGCACAAGATGAATCAGATATGACCACACACTTACATGTTAGCCCAGCCGAGCAGGGAAGCTCCATCTGTTTCCCTTTTCAACGTGTCAGGGGTGATGATCAGAGCCTCTCAGAGCTTGTCGTTTACTCAAATACTTCGACACCTCAGCAGAACTCCTTCCACTGGTGGGTTTGGCCATGTACTATAAAAGTTCAGAGCATGGCTCTGGTGTAGGGGATGCATCAAAGTCCATAGTCCTTTTGCACCTGGAATGTGACCCACAAAGGGTGTCTTACCCTCACACGGTTCACTTCTTAACCCCAGAAACAGTCCAGTCTCAAACGTGGATCAGTGCACATAGCTACCAGGACACATTACACCTTAAAATTTAAATTGTTTTTCTCAACTGAAAATTTCCTTGTCTCCGCCATTCTGTTCAAAACCCCAGAACATTTAAAATGATTGTCAGTTGCACAACAAAAACATCTGCCACATGTGATGAATGATATCTGGCTGTTAGAACACAATCACTTGCAATAATTTATGTGACATTCTCACAAAATCTTTAGCTGGCTGCTCCATCTTGTGGAGTTTGGAATCTTTATTCCATGGTTCATTTAGGTCACCTTTGCAATGCTGGTCTGAGAAGTGCCCTATGGACCTCAATGACAACCAATCACAAGGTATGAGCCAAATACTGTCCTATCAGTGTCTTCAGCAACATCCAATGAAGGCTCTGGGAATATGAAGAATGCCTTGGCCATATTAGGAGCATTCTTAGTTATCATGCCGGTTACCTTTTCAGTCAGACCGCATACCTTAAGACTGCCTTACCTGTACTGCATGTCCCCTATATACAATTCAACCAATATAAACATGAGAGGACCCCATAACACAATTACCTGTGCTGCCAATGAAGGATCACATATTCACTCTAAATTACAGGTATATTGTTAGGTTGACATATTGTTAGGTTTTTGAGGATCACACATCATTTGATCTGTCATTCTGAGAGAAAACGGAGGGTCTGTTGTCTGACTGATGCATGTTTTAAAAGGTACGGTCAAGTGAAAATAAATACTGAATTCATACTAAATCACAAATTAAAAATTACATACATTAATAATTACATTTAACTAAAATGTATTTCAGTTGTAGGACTCGTGGATGTAAAGCATGTATACAGTACATTCACACCAATTGGATACAGTACGGATTGTCTGTCATACAGACATGATGTAATACATATACTTAGAGGAGCCTTCTGAAGTGCCGTCTGACTTGAAAAATATGTCCTGTGGTTTTCTTCTCAACACTTGACGGGCGATTTGACTACAATTCTTCCATGCAGCCAGATGGCAAGCACCAGTTGGAGGAGCTGTGAACTGCAAGGGAAAGGGGTGACTGGGATTACATTAGAGTAGGGATGGGCAAGAGGGGCCATCTCCGTTTTTAGATTTGATGCCAAATTCTGTTCTTAATTATTTAGTTAGCCCAATAATTTGCATGATTTATTGATAAGCTCATGAATGTCAGATGAAGACCGTTCTCACGTGCCCACAGGAAAGATTTTATGGTGGTCTAATCTACAAGTGAGCTGGCTTTGATGTGTATGGCTAATTAGGTAATTGAGCTTGGTAATTGGGGAAACAAAAACCTGCATTCACACTCCTCCGGGAATGGATTTGCCCACCCCCAAACTAGTGGGAGAGGGTTCAGAATGGACATGGATGGAGCTACTCTGCCAAAGAGTGAGAAAGAAAAGACAATGGAAGAGACCAGGAAATTAACTCTTATGAGAAAAGCTTAAGTGAGGGCTGGCAGGGGGTGATGGGAATCTCACTGAAGTGCAGTAACCAAAGCCGAAATGTCTGAGACAGGCACTGCAGTGGAGCACCAAAGACCAGCTTAAGGGCTGCACTATCTCCATCCTGCAGCAGAGGATGCCATAACTGCATGAGATTGAGGCAGGTGTAGCTTGTAGAGCAAGAGTGCAGGTGACTCTATCTGGCAGCAAAGATGTGTCTCTGTGTATGCTTGTATGTATATGTGTGCATATTAATGCAAATATGTGTGCATGTGAATTTGTGTTTGTTTCTGTAAGTGTGTAGGGAGATAAGAGTCTGTACGCCTGCATATGTGTGTGTCTGTGTGTGTGTACACGTGTGTGACTACGCGCATGAATGTGTGTGTCTGGATATATCTGCACCGTTTGCACATACATATGTGAGTGAAGCTGTTTCTGAGTATCTGCAGACTCTGGGCCTGCATGAACTTTCAGCCTCCTCCCGTGACTAGATCCATCTGTCCCTCCGCAGCCCAAAGCTTCAGGACATCTATATCATTTTTACTGCCTGCCTGCACATGGAATCACGAGGAAAATAAATTATTCAAAAACCTTGCTTCCCTACCATTTCCCTCTGATGGGATATTGTTTTATTTGACACACATTGTCCTTAAATGTAATCTTCACCCCCTCACATTCAATAGAGGAGATAACTGGAGTTCAATTACGCGTCTTCTGCCTATCAATAATACATTGTGATTTCATTTGACAATATGCTATCCTACAGGCTATGAATGGCTTGTTATTGCCAGATTTTGGTCAATGCTAATCAGGATCTTACCCTTATTGGTATAACACTGACATAACCTGGACAAGTTGAATCAGCCAGTTAGCCACATTAAATTAAAATCCACTCAATTACAGTACCAGGTACTAGATGCATTTGTGTTCAACCAATATTAATATGTTTTTGGTTAGAAGCCACATCTCTGTGGAAAATGGCATTTGATTTTTACAGTGTTGGAAAATGACATGATGAAAGCTCAGCAGAGTAGCTTACATTGAACGCTGTAATCTGTATGATCCCAGAACAATGCACAAACACTTATCAAGACTGGGACAAAGTGCCAGAATGCAGTTTTTATTGTTCTCTTTTCCCTAGACTTTAAAAAATGCATATTTTTTAAAACTGATTAAATTTGTATGTATATCATTGTTTATTTTTAGTCTTTATTTAAGCAACAGTGAATTCAGTTCTCTTTTGCAGTGGCAATGGGGGTTTAACATTTTTACCAACGATGCATTAATGTATTGTACTAAATTATAAAAATAAGATGTTATTACAAGATGTAAGGGTATATTGCATATTTTGTAGCTTATAACTGTCCAAAGAACTAGAACAAAGACAAAGATATGTTTTAGATTGGCCTTTAACATAGCAGCACCTGCTGTGTTTGTAAATGCAGATACAAACAATTTTTTTTACATTTTTTGTTTAATTATGGAGTAAATCATAAAAGTGAAAACGATCAGAATATGTCTCTTGTGGGGAGCCCAGCATTTCTCTCATAAAGTAGGGGCGATCCCCACCTCAGCCCATGGCACAGCGCTGTAGCAGAAGGTAAATTTGACAAGTGTAGGGCCTGACATGAGCCATAAATAATAACGCTTTACTAGCTGCAGTAGGGCCAGGCCATTCCTGCGTGCTGCTGGTGAAATCAGCATCTTTTATGCGGCAGCATTGTGTCATAGCTTAATACACAGGGAGTTGTGTTCTCTGTTTTTTTCTCTTTTATTAGGGTCAGGCATCTCCCAAGCAACCCGTGCTGTGCCAAGCCAGCGTCCTGCTCTAAACTGAATTGAAATAATGTGCTCAAATAAAATTCTGAATTGAATTTGACACAAAGCCCACAGTTACACCGCATAGTTTAATGCCAGTGCAAAAAAGGGTTTGGAAACAATGTCTCTGGTGTAATCTTTTGATTAATCAACTTATGGTAAAGCAAAAGCAATTCAATCTATTCAAATGAAAAGAAGGTTATACATTGGATACATTGGAAGCTCATGCATATGCCCTGTTTACTTCTTTCCTTGCTGTTATTGTTTCAAATAGGTGAGCTGATGAAATTACAAAACAAATAAGATCATGTGATTTTTTTAGGTATAGTCTGATTTATGTCGCTCTCAATCTAAAATGTTTAAAAGAGGAATTCCCCAATTTGATATGTGCACAATATTTGTCTTTTCTCAGCAACAGCTATGTTACCTGTTGAAATGTTCGTGAAATACAATTATCAAAATGTACATTACAACAGCCATGACGACATGGAATTTGCAGTTAATTATGATGCCTTATTTACAAAAGCATTTTGTATGTGCAAAACTATTTTGTTAGTGCAACATGACTAAGAGAGCATGAGATTGGTTGAGGTAGTTCGTTTGTTCCAATCTCATCATTTGTGACATTGCATGTACAAAGGCATCATATACATACATACAAACATATGTCAAATGCTTTGATAACTCCGGCCCTAAATCTCAACATGTTCCAATGGTAATTTACAGGAGAGACGCTGTTAGGTTTCTGCCACAGTTCACTTAAACGCCACAAGGGGGCGGGTATGGATAATAATTGAGGCTCAATACCACGGTGTTTCCTACTCACAATGCTCAAGAAGTCTAAAGGTCTGTGAAGGCATGCGATATTGTACAAAACAACAATAAACAAGATAATTAAATTGATAAACAAACGTAATTTCGATTCAACGACAACCCCAAGGTCTCTGTGCCCTCACAACTGTTTTTTTTTCTTAGCCAGCCCTGCACAGGTTCCCCCAAACGATTTTACAATATTACTAATAGAGGGCTATTTCTGTTACAACTTCCACGTCGCCATCATAACCTACTATTGCTACTGCAGCTAATATAAACTTTAGTAATGATTTGTTTATGTTGTAAAAAATATGTTTAATGTGTATATTGCTTGATCTTATGTTTCAAAATGCATTGATCGTGAGCGTTCATTTATTAAATATATTAAAAGTAAGCAGTTCCTTTACATTATAACTGATATTAACAAACACAATACCGCAGTAGACACAGCCATAAATCTGCCACAGTCATTTATTGAGATTATAGGACATAGTGGATTTTAAAAAATATACTGTATTTATTGGAGGTTCCCCAGGGATTCATAACGTGATGAATGGAATTCCATTTCGATGGAAGGAAGAAATGTAAAGCAAAAGAAAAAACTCTGCAGTTGTTGACGACAAGTCAGGTGTCTCCGTCCGCTTCCGTCCCTGACGTTTTACGAGAACTGTCTGAACCGTCCAAAGGGCTAACGCTACTGTCTGGAGAGCTTCTCGCCGACCCACCCCTTCAGACTAAATTTACGAAGAAAGCGCCTGAAGAGCTTGGACAACTGCTTGTAAAATAAGAAAAAGAAGGAACATTCTTCCATACTTTAATATAGACCAAAACAATGTTACAGCAATAAAAACAATGTAGCTTCGTATATTTGTGGTTAAAAATAATATTAATTACAGCCTAAGTTTGTATTTAATTTTTGAGACAAAATGTTGAACCAATGTTTGATTTGAACAAATCACCCATTAATGTGACTAGACAGCCAAGACAGTCACCATTTGTCACCACTCATTTAAAAGGGACGTTATGTCATTCAAGCCATATATGGTTGTGATATATAAAATGTACAATATGCAATGTCTCAGTAGGATTTTTCCTCAAACAAACAGGTTCTCATGTGCCTTTTGCCCATGCCAGTTACTAAAATTATTTTACGTGTTTTCATTGTTATACGTGTTGGTGCCACCGAATATGTGGAAGTGTCAAGGAATTTTATGTGTAGCTTTTATAAATGTAACATTGTTATGACAAGCTACATAGACTATAACTGGCACAGTAAGGACATGACATGAATAATGTAGTTGCATGAAGTATTCAAATTATAATAAATAAATATCAACCGATTAAAAGACATGTTGATTTGTTCCGAACAAGTTAATACATGCATACATACAAACAAATGAACATACATAGGTCTCACATATTTTTAAGTGTAAGATTATTACTCCTCTCTGACAACACTATAATTTACTGGAATTATTCTTTGATAACGTAGGTTAACGTAGTCGGTAGTAACATGAGCCCATATTGATTATATAGTGTGTAGATGATGTGGTGTGTGCGCATGCGCTGTTTATATGTCTAATTCATTCATTCCAACATTCATTACAATGATCTTATTCACATAAAAATTGGGATTTTCTGTGCCATCTGATCAGTTTCTTATTGTGTGCACTGAAGCGTTCCTCGGACTCAGTAGTGCGCTGACCATGTGGGTTATAGAGGTTCTTGACTAACCACAATCAACATTTAAATTATACTGATGTGGGGGAGAAGCTGTTATTAACAAACCACACCCGAATCCCACCTACATTAATGTGCTACAGTCCCAGCGAGTGGTGCCGAACGCGCGGCAGCTGGAGCAGTGTTTATGAGCTGCTTGTTGTCCACACAGAAGCAGATGACACATTTACACCGCCGTCTCCTTCCGCCATTTTAACGGGTGGGATTTGCACGCGGGCTAGCGGAGCGATTAGCGGCTGCGTAAAAGGAAAGCCAAGGCATGTGGTAATTTGGAGGCAAGCGAAGAGGACGAACCACATCACTTAATGTCCATAGATTGGTTCTGTATCAAATCTTGTCTATAGTCGTGCAATTTACGCCATCGGAAAGATTTTATCTGCATTGGACTCATACAAACGCTCTTAGAATTGATGTCGCTGGTCATTTTATTGTGCTACGTTGATTATTTTGGTTATGGTGGTGCGCCTGGACAGACAGCCGCGGCTGTGGGGAGGGGGACTTCAGTGATTCCGGACTGCCGGGGGCGGTGAGAGTAGAGGTGGTGGAGGGCCAAGGTGTCAGGTTACCCGTCGGCCCACCCTGACTGAGACACATATGCACAGTAAAATTTTCAGTGTTAAATCAACTCCGATATTGTACAGTTCATTCTTACACAGAACATGTGATCCCTATTGGAGCCATATAAACTCTGAGAGTTAATTAACACTGAACTTTTTACTATGTGGACACAATGGATAATTTGATGTGCCAAACTGAGGTGCAAACATGCCCATGTGCAACCAGTGTTTGGCTTGGCTGATCTGCATGGCTGGACTGCAGAGGTAAGTGAGGTCCAGAGAGTGGACCAGAATCAGAATGCTGTGGGCCCCTCAGTTCAGCTCTTTGTTCTGTTAGATCTCTTCACAAAGGGTTGAGACATCTGTCAAAGAATAAATAAACTTTTGGTTGGAGATGGAAGTGGATTTTGAAACTGCACATGTTTAAATGGTCACAGCTTTTCTTCCCATTTGTTGTTTGTAGCTGAATCACTCATTGTATTTTGTCTTGTCTTAATATACACTGCTATCCCTAATTACATGCAAATGGTGTAATGTAAAATAAAAGGACAGAATAAACAGATGCCATTCCCCAGTGCCCTTTAGTGTGGACCAATGAGGAAATGCACATCCAACCACAATCTTTATCAATGGCTTATCTGTCACAAGGGGATATGGACACAGGGTACTGCTGTATTCATTTGTGAATAGCAGGTGCTGAAATGGATTATGGAGGGGGGTCTTGATGCTACCCAGTAGCAAGGGAAAAGTGAAGAAGCACAAAGAGAAGAACAGGGAGCCCAAACATCTCCACTCATTAAGTGGTTGAATTTTAGGCCTGTGATAACATTAAATCACATTGCATTGCAGTCATTTAGCAGATACTCTTATGACATACAGTGGAGGAGCACATAAGTGCTTTCACCTTACTAATATGAGCAATAGTGCCTGACCTGGCTAACAACATCATCCCACCGGTGAATATACAGAACATGTAACATCGCTAAAACACTTAACCATGCCAACCAGAACAAAATACAAATCCTGCACGCAAACACAATACATCCATAACAAAAATACCATGTCCAAACCTGTAACAATACCATAACCTCAGCTGGCACAAAAGATGGGAGCAATAAGGGCTGAGATGGGAAGGGAACCGACAGTCTGACGAGATCAAATAAAATTAAAATGAAATGTACACAAACATATTTAAATCAACATGGTGTTGTGAGGGAACATGGGCAGCAGCCACACTGTGGACAGCATAGATATTAGTTTGGTTTTAATATTAACATTTTAATACCGTGCTGCTGATTTTCATCCATGACAGTATAAATCACAAAAGAATTCCTCAGCTAGATTCCTTTCTGGTATGTTTTGCTTCAGCATAGCATTTGTAGAGTAATGACTTGTGTATTTGAATGGAGTTAATAACTGGTTAACCTGAATGTTTTTAATTTTGTGTTCATGTGTAATTAGCATTTTAAATTAATCAGTAAATGAAGAAACAGCATATTTTCTCTACCGCTGCCTTCCAGAGTAATTGTATAAAATTAATGATGTATAAAAATGAAATCATTAGTGTAATTGGGTTTAATCATTTACATGCTAATTATTCCTTGATTGATCACCAGTGCACTCTGTCTGAATTATATGATGCCATTCTTTGGCTCCCCAGCCAACAAAGAGATGTCTGGATTTCTGAAGCAATTGGTTGCATTTATTAATAACTGTTAATATTTGTATATTTCTGTATACATTTTTCAAATACAAAAAGACTGTTACTGCTTAGATGTGATCATGTAATGTGTCATAGTGCTACTTTGATTTTGTTTAAACAATTTTCCTTTTTCATCAATTTGGAAATAACACCAGCTGTGGCTGTGTCTTCAGTATGGTGCCCACATACACACAAAGGAAACCACAGATGATACACATCCTCCTTACATGTGTACCCACATCTGTACAAACTACCGCCACATGCATACTAATCCCACACATGTACTGACTAACCCTGCATATGCACAGACTGCATATGTCACATACACTGACCAGCCCAGTCACATTTATTGACTATGGCAGGTATAGACCAGTTCCAATAATGCAGATGAACTTTGGCACAGGGCTGCTCTCTCTTGGGCAAGTGAGTAATGGAGACACCTCAGCTGTTCCACTCCTGCCCCATATTCTCCTACCATGCAGTCACATGGTCCACTCACCCCTCGCCTCCCCCCTCTCCCCATGGACCTGGTCATCCCATGGTAGCGCAGAAGATCGGGACTCTCCACGCATCTGTTCGCAGGCCTCCTGCAGCTCCACGGGCCCTCTCACAGATAGAGCCGGTATTAGTGGGAACACTGTGACCACCCCCAGGGCGGGGAGGTGGGGGTGTTGTGTCGTTAGTCCGTGGGGCACACAGCTGCCCTTTTCCCTTGATATGCTCCATATCCTGCTGCTTTCTGCAGCAGCACAGGGTCTGGTTCTCATTCTGGAGTGTCTCCACCTTCCCTGCCTCCACAGACCCCAGATCCATGTTCCACACACCCTCGCCAACACACACATGCATCCAGGACTTACCAACCAGTGATGAGTTTGGCTAAATCAAATTGACTGTTTATTAACTAGTACTGATTGGAATTTGTTAATATGGTATTCTTAAAAGGCTGTGCTTATATGTGTGTATCTCTTGGAATTTGCAAACATGGCACCTGAAGAATTGTATTTATCCATTGTTGAGAAGTAACAGTATATTATACTTTATTATATCTGGACTTGCTGTTAAAACAGTTCTGGCTTTAAGTGAGAATATTCTTTTTCATTCGGAAAGTAATTACGTTGAAAAAGCCAAGATGATTGATGTTAAATAATTAATTTATGATTTTAGATTTGATAGCTGTGTGGATGTGACATATTTGTTTGTGTCTGGCATTTTGCTCTGGTGCAATACCTAGATACTGAGTTTAATTGCTCACTCTTGAAAGTCATCAAACCCCTTAATGGCAACATCTACAGAGTTACACCAGCCCCAGTTATGGCTCTGTGAAATAAAGCCATGTTTGAGTGGCTGATAAAGGATTGGTTGGATCTTTCAGTATCTAGAGTAAACACAGCAGGTGAATCCTGCACTTTCATCTCTCGCCTGACGAGTAACTTCAAATGCGAACGGGGAGGCGTGGTGTTTTCTGTGGGCTCAGTCGAGCCGTGATGGCACCAGTGTCATCATAAATCCAGCCCTTCGGACTGCTGATGGCTCCTGTCATAATGTGTCACACAGTCTCAAGAAATCACAAAGACACTGTGACAGGAAAGCATTCACTCATATGTTAACTCTTTGGAAGAGAAAGATTGAGAGAAGATGAACAGCACTACTCGTGAGGTCATCCAGGTAAACAGAATTGTGTCTCTACTAACAGTGGGGACCACTAGGGGCTTGCAGGCCATGGCCATTTGACTCATTGTGTCCCAGAAGGACTCATGTGCAGTCAGTTGGTTCAATACCCACTGCCACAGCAAGTGCTGAGCTGCCCCCACCAGCATCGTAATTACTGGTTACTGTAAATTTTATTACCATCTGGGTTAACCTAGCAGCTTTGATGTGTCCACACTCATAATTTTAGCTATTTACTATCTGGGTGACTCAGGCCAAGTCGCTCTGTGGTTTGCAGTGTGCTTTTCTTCAAGGTTTACGTGTAGGGTATACATTGTGTGTGGTGTGTAGACCTGTCTATCATGCCATGTGAAACCTGGATGTTGTATTGATGGAATTTTTGTCAAGTTCAATCCTGAGCCAGCACAAAAGCTCGGGCCAAGACTGATGAAATATCTAAGACGTCTGTGACCCACTTCATCAATTAAATTATCCAGCTTTTCTCTGGGAATTATTAAAAAAGCACCCCTCCCCACATTCAACATTATGCAACATGATGGTACACCCAAGCATATTCACAAGCCACTCCCAATAGACAAGATCTTGAGAGACTGCTAAGAAATGGTTCTGATCATTCAAATATTTCCAAGCAGACAGAGGTACAAAAAAGAAAGAAGTAATACTCTGAAATATTGTCATATAATTAAATGAGTCTGCCAGCCACTTTCAAAGGAGTAGTACATTTTGCATCCTGGTGCCCATGGTGCACACATTACGTACAGTACATGCACTGGTGAAAGTAATTCAAAACCTAGAACAAAAAAAACATTTTAATCAATAAAACAAGGGCTTTTAACCAGAAGCCCAGCAGAGTTTTGTCAATAACTTCAAATATCAAATAATATCCCATAAAGGGCTGCTAATTAAATGGAATGGAACCAGCATTGTCAATACAATGTGGCAATGTGAGTTATGCTCATCTTTGGAAGGGAAAATGACATTGGCACACAGGTTGGTACAACTGGCGCAGGTTGACAAATAATGAGTCACAGGAAAAAATGGGAGACCGTGGAGGGAAGCATCCCTCAAAACATATACAGGAGGCTCTACGGGACCCAGCAGTAGCATTCCCCAGTTATAATACCTGCCAATAGATATGGTGATTTACCCACAGTTCCACTCAGCTGCAATAGAAATGGAAAAGGGGAAAAAAGCCTTAGCTGAGGCCACAGTCTAATGCATGAGGTAAAAGCTGGCTTTCACTCTCAACACATCAGGCATGTAGCAGACACAGTGTCCAGAGCAACCTAAACAGCTTGAGTTCTCTGTACAATCCATTCATACTGCTGGATGTTTTTACACAGGCAACTGATGTTACACATGCTGCTCAAGGACATAACAATGCCTGAAGCAACCTGCAATGTCAATGAGTAAGCACAGTGTTTTGTTCTTTATGGGGCAACAGTGGATTCAGTAAATTGTAAAATAATTTGCTGGATCAGAATTGCTATAGACATGACGCACTGAGGATGGTTAGATTAACATTTTACAAAATATAATAAGGAAGCACATAAAAGAAGGTTTATTTCCTTTCATTTTGACTAAGAAGAGAAACTGAAGAATCATATTCTGGACAACATTCAAGTTTTTAAAACATTTAAAACAGAATAATGCACAACTTACAACTCGCCTAATCATGGAAATATCTGCATACCAAATAACAAGCCAGCAAAAGACTTTCAAACAGCAGAGCTAAGACTGGGGCCCTGGTATAGTTCTCATAAATGGCTTTTATAGAGGATTTGTTTACACCACTGTTTGACGCACACCGTTTTTATGGCGAAACAAGAAATCTTAACAATTTAGAAACCTGTAATAAGTATCATGCACACGATTTGAGTCCTCAAATGAACGTTCTCAGATGCTGTTTACAAGACCAGGGCCTTTACAGAGGCGGCTTGCTCGCGCAGTTCAAAGTGAAAACGCCAAATGTGCCATCATTGTTTGGAATGGGTTATGTTACTGTGCCCGGTCACAGTGCAGCACTCTGACAATTCTCATCTTTTTAAAAGCAACTGCTTTGTTCTGTAACTTTTTCTCAGGTAAATCTGTCTGCTTCGACGGCTCCGTTCTCTTTTTGCAGGGAGACTCTTTTATACCAAAGAACAAACATCCTAGCTGTTCCCTCAAAGGTAAACTAAGGGGATGTTCAAGGTACTAAGATAAAAAAAAGGTACATGTTTGTATCCATCATAAATTATGACAGTTGCATGCCTGTGAATGTATTGCATTTATATGCATTTGTCATAATATATTAATTTCATATGCAGCATTATCTTGTCAAGTGAAGAATTTTATCCGTTTTTGAACATTTTGCCAACAAAGAAGTGTTGTTTTATATCAGGCTGACCATGAAAAAGCTATTGTGACTTAAATGTGGTCTGTCCAAATAAAAAGTCATATAGGCAATAAAAAAATAAATGAATGTTGAGAATGATGTTTAATAAATTACATTAAATGAATTGAATACATGCCTTTTGAAATCAGTTCAGGTATAAGAGTAAGCCCTTCTGTTATTTTCTCTGGTTTTTGAGTTCATTTGAGGGCATTAGACATGCACATGGTTTAACAGTTAGTTGTAAAGTGAACAATGTTTTTATTTTTGTTCTGTTAAAAACTTAATTCACTGCTCTAAAATAAACTTTTTTGCATCCAAAACTGAATGATGGTGAGACGGATCCTTGGAACCACTTCCAGTTATTGCAGCCAAAGCAAGCTAACTTCAGGCATTAAACCTGCAGCTAAAATCTGTCCATGAATTTCCAAAAAGCACAGCATAGCCTATTCATTATATAAGACTTATCAAACCAAAGTTATAAATGTTTTTTTAATAGGCAAGAATTACACCTTGTATTGTATAAGTTTTCCCAAGAAGTGTAATGATATTTAAGTTTAATAATCACTCTGTGGCAATGCTGGTAGTCTGCTCTCATCCCTTTGTCCTTCCCAATCTTGAGAAACTGTTCTATTGCCTCCATGTCTTTATGCTTATTGCCTCATTGAAACTTCATTGTCTGTGTGGGAGCATGTATTTATATACGTTTAAAGTATAGTTTTAACAAGGGTCCTGGATTCACCTACAGTTGATACAGATAACCAGTCCTTTTGAGGCCCAGCTCCAGCTGGTCACCTGTTGATGTTTAGTCTTCTGGCATAATTTGTCACTATTTTAGGCCTGAAAAGAACACAGTGCTGTCTATAATGTTTATAATGACAGGACACAAATATGATTCCAACGTCAAAGCATAACAATTTAATTGATGGCCTGGAAACTTGCAGTCGGTGTCTGGGCTTACTGTCAGAGAACACAGGTGGTGAGCAACAATAACTGTAACAATGCATGTGGGCTTGTGGTTTTCCTTCAATCTGCGACGGACACAGAGCCACTAATAATACAACTGAGTAATATATTACTAAAAATAATATGCTTCAGAGGAGCAATACACATCATCATCATCTTCTCCCTTTTGGCCCATAAAGCTTAATTCACCCTTCTATGAAATTAACCAAGGCTAGACAGTAATATGACATACTATTTTGCTACAGAATAAGTACAGCTGTAGTTGAATGCTGAACTGATGGTTTACACTTCTGTTCCCTGAAAATGTCTTTTGGGAGCCATGATACTGATGGATTCTGTATTACACAAAAGCATAACTACTTTGCAGAAGTCAGTTTCACCTAATTCAAGAGTTTTGTATTATGTGTAATAAATGTACACTGTTGTTATTGGAGAGTATGAAGAACAATATACATTAACTTTATTTTAATAATGTACAAAAAAGATGCACAGACATTTACTGGTTGAGAAGATCACTTTTCATAAATATTTTATTAATAACATGTACAAATTAATATCACATTTAAAGTGTACAGTTCATCCGTACTAATATAGGGAAATGTTCTGGCACAGTGATGCTAAAGACGTTAGTGCAATTTTTTGAAAACACAAAAAAGAAGTAAAACATCAGAAAATTAGTACCTGATAAATAAATTCCTTTTGCTTCTCTGGTGGGCTTTCCACCTAAATGAAGTGGAGAGGATATGCTGTGTGCAGCGCTGAACTGCATATAATGTAAATGTGTAATGTTCATCTCAAACAGGAAACATCCCATGTAAACTTGACTGTTGTCATACCCACTCTTTGGAACTGCATGTCAAACTAAGGCACATATAAGGTATAACTGTGGTTTGACAAAAAAAAAGTGTATGGCCCACTTTCAACGCCTAATTACACCCAAGATTCAAGATTCCCCCATTATTAAAGCAAATATCTCTATTACAGAAGCAGCTCATTGTTTTTCCTGAGGTCAGCATTAAGAGGCATGTGAAGGGTTATTCCATATGTAACACTCATTCTTTGATCTACCCAAACCAATCAAAGTCATTTATGTTACAAGTCAACCCTGAATTGCCTTCCTTCACATCACTATTGTATTGTACAATGTATTCTTACTCTGATATTCTATAACTATGAACTAATTTTACATTATTTAAATTCCAGGATTTATGTTCATTTATAAGGAATAAAAAACTTTCCAAAGCATTTACAGAAGATATAATTAGTTCTCTTTTTTTAGTTCCATGTATATGGTCATTTGTTTTTATAACATCATGGATAAAAATCACAGTACAGGCACTCAGCGTTTTAGATATATCAAAGGTTGCTCATGAGTTTTTATTTCTTAATAAAGTAAAGCAGAGAAGGAAAATAAAATCACCTGCCATTCTCAAGTCTGTATTCACACGAAAAGGCAAGATGTCTTTCCTTAAATCTGCCTTATTAAACTACCTAACAAAACTTTCATAGCTAGCTCACGAATATGTTGTGTTTGGTTTGTAAAAAACAAAACAGTAGCTTTGGCTGTGTTCCACACTTGCAATGCCACAAATAAATAACATTTTTAAAACAGTTTGCACAAATTTCACATCAAACATCTTTCTTCCTCTCTAAAGAAATAACGTTCACCATGAGGACAAGATTATGCAGGCACTTTGGACACCGTTGGAAAGGTGTGTATAAATATTTAACAAACCCTAACCCAGCATAATGTCATTTGGGCATGGGTACATCTTCTCTCCTATCCAGGCTTGTAGCGGGAGGCTTAGGATTGAGAGGGGCAGTAAGTAAGGCTTCCCCTCTGCTCTTGCGGAGTTGGTCTGGTCCCCAGTGGAGGCAGATGGGACAGAGGCAGGTGGCGGGATGGTGCATTGTATGGGTGGGGGGGTACAGGGGGGGCTGCGGAAGGCTGCTCAGCAGCTCATGTCTGGGGTAGGGAGGGTGGGCGAGGTGCAGGGGGTCCAGGGCCCTTCCGAATGGAGTAGGAGCTGCAGGGGAGCCCCCTGGTCCCAGGTGGGTGTAGAGGTGAAGGGGGAGGGGAGGTAAGAAGGGGTAGGGGAGACTGGCTGCCGCCTGGCTCATCATGTAGGCGTAAAGGCTAGGGTCCAGTGGGTGGGGCCAGTTCAGCGTGTGCCGCTGTCGCTTGTCTTTCATCCGACGGTTCTGGAACCAGACCTGAATTTCAATAAGAGAAAGATGAGATTTTTAGAAAGAGAGACATTGTTTAAGAACCATTCTCGATTCATTCAATATTTGTTCTCATCATCTGAATCACAACAAAAAACAGGTTTTTGTTCCTTGCAAACAGTTGGGTGAATTCATTTTGGCGAATGTTCAATTTAAAAAAAGTGAATTCATGAAGAAAATATGGCACACATTATTTGGAAGTCAAATTCATTATGATTGAATAAAGATCGCAGTGCTGACTCAGGATTGCTGCAGGGAATTTTGAGTAGAAATGATTATGAGAAGATCAGGAGGACAGATTTATGTTAAAATCATGGGGAATCATGTCAAGTCATGGAGAAACTGCAGGGAAATAAAGGTAATAGACAATTAAAAGAAATAATCAAACATGTGCATATATACATTTATGTTTAATATATCCATCTTAAAGGTGTCTCTGATTGAATTCAACCAATTAAAGCACAACCTTTCAAAACTTGTGCCGATCAAACCCTGACCATTTCCTGAAAGAACTCTAAGAAGGATTGAATACCCACAGACAGCAATCTCCCCTTGTACATTTACTTATTCATCCTGCTTACATATTTTGGTGAATTATTTAAGCTTGATATCCACTAAATATGTTCTTTGCTTTTCTTCTGTTATGGGTGAATGTGCAGGCAAATGCATGTACAGGCCCTCTCACCTGGACCACCAAAACTGCCGGTATGGTTTGTCAACCAGCCTTGGCTAGCCACATCATTTCACAGAAAGCATCGGCCCCTACAACCCCCTACACTCAGCTCCCTCCTCTGCCTGAATCAGTTTCAGAACCATGGCCTTAAGGCACTGTGTTCAGAAAGTGGACTCTCCCCAGAAGCCATCATGAACCTGATCTCCTCTTGTACTATTAGGTAGTACTAAAATGTATTAATATCTAGGGGTATCTTGGGTAAATATTATCATTGACTTGAAGATATAAATTATCCTTGGATTTTATACATAGTCATTTTCCTATGGCCATATGTCTTTGTGTCACATAATGGAGCAGGAATTATTTTTGAAGGGTGGACCTGATAGACTTAAGATAAGTCCGCATCACACATGGGTATTGTATAGCAGTGGTGAAGTTGCATAAATACATAGTGTACAACCACCTGAAATTATGGTGATGCACAGTAGAATTAGGGTTAAGGGTTAGGGGTTAGGGGTTAGGGTTAGGGGTTAGGTTTAAGATTAGGGTTAGGTGCAGGGAAAAGTAACAAATGAAAGAAAATTGTTTCTCTCACAAAACCAATATCAGTACTGGGAGGATACTATATACATCAGGCCCATATATATCATGTATCTGTGGTAAAAGCTTAACATGGATTGTGCGTCAAGTGGGATAAAAGAAAAAAAAATACAAAAAAGGCCCCCATAACAATTAAACCTGTGAACTGGCTTCAGTTAATACTCTTTTGGACAGTGTTGTTCTACTGAGCCATATTATAACATTTATGTACCATCTTTGGCTACTGTTACTTGTGAATTGTGGTGAGAGCTTCATGTTATGATAATCCAATGTTTTGCACTGGTTGTTTTGGGTTATTCACTGTATATATTGTATGTCCAGACTTCAGTAATTCAGGTTTATATGTCACTGCTTGTTCTTGTCACTATCATGCTATGTGAATCATACTGTATTAGGGCACCTGCCAAATAAACGATTGTCATTGCTGAAATAAAACATAAATTAATAAATAGCATTACACAGGCAGCTGTGGAGTGTAGCAATAAAGGAAATGGGCTTGTAACTCAGAGGTTGCAGGTTCAAATGCCAGGTGGGGCACTACATTGCACCCTGGAGCAAGGTATTTAACTTAAATTATATTCTGGGCAAGGGGATGTGGTAAGAAAACACATTAAGAAAAATGTATTATAGCAATAAAATTTCAAAACAACACAAAAATGTCTTAGGATTGTCGTTTTAAAAATTATGAAAGGCTTTGCTCATAAGAACAATCTACTTATTGAATCCATTAATCAAAAGAGTAAAATTACCTTGTGCAACTGTATGAAGGGAGAGCACTACTGCCCTCCAGGATGGGAAATAGAAAAGTTAGGAAGTGACATTTTTAGGATCACTCGGTGACTACCTCTCAAAATGTGTTTTACAGCATTTGCAGTAGTCTTTCTAAATATGTACCTTAATAGTTGTTTCTGGTAGGTTTAGCGCTGCAGCCAACTCGCACCTTCGGGGTCTAGACACATAGCTCTCAGTACAGTACTCTTGCTCGAGGCGGGACAGCTGCTCCCTGGTGAAAGCCGTCCGGTGCCGTCGACTCTGGTCTCCGTTCGTGTAGCAGGACTTGTCTTCACCTTTTTCGGTCCCTGTGTGAGCGGTTTTAGTAATTGGCGAATCTGTATCTTCTGTCAGTAAAAGAAAATCACAAAATTGGATCAGTCAAATGCGTATTTGAAAAATGGTGTTCATATGAAACAAGTAGCCAATTAGCTGTCAACAATTTGCTGAAGTCAAAATAATGAACATAAAACGATACTGATTGGCTTTTAAAACTGATATTTATACATCTTTAGGTCACTGGCTGATCTTAAATTACCCTGGTCAGAACGCAATCCGAAACCTAAACCTTTTCAGAATTTGGAGTATATAAGCTATAACGTGCTCAGCAAATATTAAACTATCTCATGACATCAGACTGAAAATAAATGAAAGTAAGTAACTTGCATATACAATTAACGTTACAATTCTCATGGACATGTAGACAGTATGATGTTTCGCACAGGACAGCGTGCGGTAAACCTTTTCAAACAGCACTGTATCCAGATGATTAACCATAAACATAATGTAGACTACCATATTTACCATACAAAAGGGAATCAAATAATTACCAGTGCCGACTATAAAATTCAACACAACACAATCAACAGCATACATTTCACATATGCAAAGCAGAAAGTCATACTTACGCATATTGTGCGGATACATTTGACGTCAACTGATTCCTGACCATATATTCCGTCCGTGAAAGAAAACGCTGTAGATAATCGTATATCCCCAGTATCATCTATTTACCAACAGACTATCTTCTACAGGTATTAAAAAACAAATGAAAACTTGATATCTGTGTCCCAAGGGAACGCCAAAGTTGGTACAGGTATATATTCCTTCCTCCCCTGTCGACGCTACTCTGACTTCACCTAAATTCGTTTCCAGGAAGAAGACCCAATTGGTTTTCACTTCACCCCTTCTGCCTCCCCTTCGTCTCTCTTTTATATCTCACAGGTTTCCCCGTCGTCGCTAATGAGAGACACGGTCTATCCGCCGAGGCGCCGCCTGGGCGCACTGAGGGAAGGAGGTGTTAAATTGTTTTAGGTCTCAGACCTGATGTCTTTGTACTTTTGTTATGGAGAATTAAAACCAACCTCCCTTTCTTCACTGTCACAGAAGCTGTCCTAGAGAGATAAACCAATCCGTATTGCTCTGCGCCGTTTGATGTTTGTATTTTGGAAGTCAATCATTAGAAACCTAATGTCTGAGGTGGGGGGCGGTCAGCCAAGGAAGCTTATAAGGTCTTTGGTATCTCCTCGGTTCAACCAAGTTAGCCTAATTATGCCCGTCTATAACTGCATGTGTAATTCCTGTCTTCTGTTGTGTCTACGTTTTCTATTTAACTTCAAGGGTTTATAGACATGTTCACCTGGGGGATTAAAAAATAGAAGCATCAACAACTTTATTAACAAGTAGCTATCATACACAATACCTGAAGAATAGCTGCTACCGAACGTTTTATCTTCCCATAAACTGGATATGCATTTAGGATAGTAAGTGATCAGACACTGATTAAGGGTTGCATCAATTTATGCAAACAAACTTCCTAGAGGATTATCTTTTGATGTGACGAAATGCCAGCCTGCACAAAAACTGATTTTTTAATCAAATGACAATCCGAGGGGTACAATAAGCCTTATCTTTGCCGCAAGTCTGCCATTGTGTAGGACTTCCCTCTGCGGTATGCGATTATCACCGATGTGATTACGCTGCAGTGGAGCCTTTTGATCTATATCAGCCAGGCATAATTGCAGCGTCTTGAACAGAAAACAGCCTTTCAGTGGTTTCATAACAGTTCAGGGCAAGAAAACTATCTATTTCAATCTGTACACCTCATAACCATAATATGAAAAGGTAGTCGAAGTGATTGAACCTAGTTTGTAATTAAAATGTTTTGAAGATAATTGCACTGCATGAAGGTCCTCATAACCAGTAAAATTACACACAGATACCCAGACAGGAAGCTACGTCGTTTTGTAGGCCCATATTAGATGAGGAATTGTCCCATCATCAACATGAATAACCAATTTGGTTGAGGCTATTTTTTTGATATACTTTGATATCTATGGTATAACAAAAACAGTTTTTGGATATTTCGTTCTGTATTCATTTGGCCCAATCATTAAGATACCGAGTATGCAAGTCTACATATCTGATTGCATTTAACTACTCACGAGGCAACTAGATTAACTAAATGTTTGAGCAGGTATGTTGTGTAGTTACATCAAACAAACAATTCAGTTAAAATCATTGGGATTAGATTTCTAATAATAATAATTAGCCAAATCGTTACTCACTAGAGAAACATTAATTTTGTTGGATTAAGCTCATTACTTCAAACCATTGTTAATTACGCCCGACAGTCAATTACAAGTAAGCCTATGAGTCTGTCCACAACTGTTATGTTGGGAACTGATAATGTATAACGGGCATTGCTTTTTTGTACAGCTTGGGGAGCATTTTTTCCTCATCTGTGAATACAGGAAGTGTCAGTTGCTTCATGATCGCTCAGCAAATTAGTTGTTTGTAAAGACCAAAGTGTGGCCCGCGGGGATGCCGTATACGAAATGGCAGGGCTACCAAGCCACTTTTGTCTTATACTCATCAACACCAATAAACGTTACAGCAAAGTGTTCCCTGGATACAGCAGGCAGGATAAGCAGAGGCGCGTGGGGGGCGCCAGAGACAGGGTGTGGCTTGCTACTGAACGGTAGTCAAGGTTGCTGTGCAGCAGGCGATGTGGCAGCACAGCTGAATTGATGTTTGTATAGATGTTTGCAATAGCCTGTTGTTATACATCATCACTTTGGTAACATCTTGCATCTTGATGTCTGGCTCTGTGCTGGTAGGCTACTTGAATTACTAAAAATAAATGAGTACATCACAGCTAGCCAAACAAAGTTCTCACATTGTTGATCCTATTGCATTAAGCTTTAGGGAAAACACATTAAATATTACTGACATTGCACATATTTAACAATATACATTTGAGTTAATGTGGTAAAATAACCTTCCCGCCATACAAACGCATTGTCAACATTATTGCCATATACACACGTTCACAGCAGTGATAGAATCAAAGAAGATAAAAAGAAATAATATGTCTATAATAGCCTCTCTATTAACTCGGCCACTATAGGGTCACAGGTAGGAAAATTGAGTTTTCCTCATGTACGGGGTTGCCAGATGTTGACAACACTGTTGAAACCAAATTACAGCAAATTATGAATTATCATTTTAATTCTCATTTTAATCAACACGCAGGCTATGCAGTCTGGAACGACTTTTCCAATTACTAAATCGGTGTTCAAAAATATATGTTGTGCAAAAAATAAAAAAACATTCTCTGCCAATTTTTATCACTCTTTGAAGCAAGATCTTTCTTTGATTAGCTCAATTGCATATGTAAATACAGTACAAAGCTAAATGTCATATGTGTACACAATTCACTGATATGTGGAACATAGAAATGACGAAAAATGGGAAATTGCATTCAATATTTGTGTTTCTCATATTGATAAAAAGTTCCTCACAGCGTCACCCATCACCCATTACATCATTATAGCTCAACATAAATAAAGTGACAATTTACAATAAGCCTAATACAATCTGGCAACCTTTTTCCTTGTCTGAGTGAGATTTCACTGAATAGTCTTGGGTACCCTTTCTTTGAGCGGGACATTATATCTTGATTGACCTTGTGTGTATGTACGTTTTATTTCTGTCAGGGATATTCATCCAACAGAAGGCTCTAGAATACTTTGTGTGAATAAAATGATATATTGACAATGACATATTCTCTAGACTTATGCTATTATATAGTTATACCGCAAACTGTAGTAGGGGTTAAGTCTAATGGATTTGAATAACGAAATTAAACGCCTTAAGTTTTCAGATAAGAAGAAACCATCTGTTTTTCACAACGGTTATGTCAACATGTCGTGGAAGTCATGTAAACTTTTTCATTATATTAACAATTTAATGTTGTGATGAAAAGCTACTGCCGAATTTCAACAAGAGATTAAAACTTAAAAGCGTTTAACGAAATTAATTGGTTTTAACATCAAAACAATCCACACAAGCACACAATCCATGCATCCTTGTTTCTTAACGCTTTGTATGTAGAATACATTTTTATTCCCTAATTAGGATTTTAAAACTATTACTTGAAACCCAGGATACTTAATCATATTACTTAATCATTTTTTTCCTCAGTTAATCGTCAGTGTCAGGCCGAAACAAGACATTTCATATTTCATGGTGTTTCTAGAGAAAAAGTAAGTTTTTTTTTTTCATAATTAAAAAGGTGGACGATTTTGAGGCGCTGAAAAAAGACACATTTTCTTATATCAGTTCCAGACATACAAATGACGGATTTCAGAGCAACAGAATGGACACAAAAGGGCCAAAATAGTCATTTTCAGGTGTTGACTCCATTATGGGAACAGCATTCTAAAACACATGACAAACTTTAGCTAAATTTAACGATCCCTTACATTAACATATTTTACATTCTGCACGGCGCACATATACTGTAAAGCACATTATTGATAATATGCTTAAGTCTTGCTAAAATAATAATCCTTGATATACATCGTTTTGATTGACCGTAAAATATGGACATATGCTGCGATAAATTTGGACATATCCAGTTATGATCTTGAGTATAATAATAATTTGAAGAAAAGGGTGTATTTCGTATTCTAATATATCTGAGTATATTGTTTTCTGAGAAAATTATAGTACTATTTTAAAAGAAATGATTTCTAAAAAGAACTGTTAAGCAAGTACTGAAATTCGAGGTGTGATTTGATCATTTATAGCACATGTCTGTTAGCTTGAGGCACTGTACCACAACCTAACAGACTAATATGACATTCAAAATGCATTAAAATGAAAGGAGAAATAAACTGAAACGCAAGTTAACTGAAGGAAGATACAGAAAAGTATCTTTCGATAATTTGAAAATTAATTTTTTACATTTTACTCATTGTAACAATTTATTCCAATCTTCTATTATTCATGTATTGCCATGGTTTGAATATAAAATAAAAACAATGTAACTATTCACTTAGTTGTTAACATAATTACCCTTAAATGTCATTGCGTTCAAATCAAACGTTATATTACTTTCTCGCACTTTCTCCTTTCATGAACTTGCGAAATTGCAATACATAAGATATGTAAATGAGCAAACAAAATGGTAAAGAGAAATCATTTATACAGGCAACTCAAATATATGCAACAGCACAGGACGCTGTATTTCACCTGAAGCCGTTCTCCCCTTTGTTGTCAGCTTGAGGTCTGCCACCACTCTTTCCTTAATTTCTTTTAATTCCCAGTGCCCCAGCATCATGTAGTGCCCATATGGAACCCCCCCCCCGCACTAATCCTGTAAGGATGTATGTGCTGTAGTGCAGATTAAGAGTTTGGTAACTTGGTTAGCAGCACTACTTGCTAGTAGTACCATGAACTGTCTATGCCTAAATTTATGAGACTGCACCTAACAAAACATAGTCATGGTGAAAGTTTTGTTTTAGCTGACCTTGATGCCAGCTTCTTACGTCTTACTAGACTACAGCTCAGGACATTGTATTCAGGTAGATAAAGGCTTTCACTGGCATAAATCACAATCACTCATGTCATAAAAACATATGTCTGACAAGCAAGGGCATAACTTTCATATAAACATTGGAAACATGCTTTCTATTTTCACACACTGGGATTAACACTGTTGCACCACTGTTTTTGAAAATTGGTGGGATTTTTCCTCTCATCCCTCTGCAAATTACACCTATACCAAACAGATACATTTTCAGGAAATGATAAAAACCATCATTATTACATTATAAAGGTTTTAGCTGCTTTTAGTTTTGGCATTTTGAATATATTTTATAAGTGATAAAAAAACTGAAAGTTCACTATCAATCTTTATGCTTGATGTGAACTCTTTACGTATGTAACAAAGTAAAATATGGCAGTATGTTTGTAGAGGTGTGCTTTATGCCACCTGACTGTGTGTGCCAAAGGGTGGGAACACATCTGCTTCAGCCAGCAGCTGATGCAGGGACAGGGTGATGATCGCCAATATTAACCACACTGGGATATCAATAATTATTTGTTGTGTAACTTAATCAAAATCTGGCTCCTGTCAGTGCAGTTGAAAAATATGGGAGAACAAATACATTAGGCCATGTTGGGGGTGGGTGCATAAATTTGGCCAGATACTATGCTGAATAAAAAGTTACATTTGTGAGACTGGTGGGGGGCCCCTCAGTCCAGCTCAGGTAATAATCTCTATGTGTTCCTATCTTTGAAAGTCACTGCACAATCACCATGCCACATAACTTTCTTTGATTACTTTGTTAAATGTGTGAATCAATAAACAGTTTGATCTGATTGGCACCATAGACTAACCAATCAGTGCAGCAGTGTAGCTAGATTTTCATCTTGATTTAAGCTTAATACTTCAAAGCAGAAAACCATTTTGGACGTAATAATGTATTGTATGCTTTTCAAACAAACAGTGAAGGAAAAATGACACAAGCAGATGATAGTCAAAAGACAAAATGTAGAAATTGGTTTAGCTTCAGATCAGATTTAGTTGTGGCTGGTTATCCTCCCCACATTTGTAGGGTGCCCAAGAGAAAATTTAGAGCAGAGTGAATCAGAGGGGAGATGCAGCTGACTCTCTTGTTGTGTGTTATTTACTTTGTGAAGCATTGCGTTTGGTGCATGAGACGCTACATGGTGTGGTGCTCTCCACTGCATGCCTATGTTCTGTATGCCACTGAGGACCTGCGATGCAGGACAAGCTAAAGGTGACTGACAGCTGAGGAAAAATTTTATTTGTGTTTGATTATGTGGTGTACGTGTGTCTGTGTGTGTTGACAAAGTGGGTGGTAGCTGGTAGGAAGCCCTCAGGGAACCAGGTCAGGGCAGCACACTGTCCTAGCTGGATTATTGCATATTTTGTTGCGCAACTGTGATCTTACCTAACACAGTGTGCAGTGGGGACTTTAATGTGGATTGCTGTTACTCTAAATCATAAAACAGAAGAATCCGTCTGGCAAGTTATTTTAGTCCATGGTAGGTAATGACATCATACAGTAAACATTTTGTCATGGACACACGAAATATTTACAGTCAGTGGCCTGTTTGGGATTTTGTGGTGCATACGTTCATTTGCTCTGGCCTGAGATGATTCAGAGGAATACACATCAATCCAGCTGAGAGGCCGCTAACACTTTGGTTCCATTCCGAATGAGGAACTGAAGCAGCTCTTTCTTCCATCTTGAGGATAATGCGCAGGCATTAAATTCCAGGAAACAGGAAACTGAAAATCAGAAAAAGTAAAAGGAGCTGACAGTGTGGCTTATCCAAGAGAAAACATCAAAAAAATGTTTGGTCAAGTTTTTTTGCCCAGTAATGAGTACATAAACAAGTCCAGAGGCCGCAAACTTAAAAACCAAATCCTGTGACACTGGTCCAGCTATGGCTTTCAATAACCATGGAGAGGCCACTTGAGACGGCCTATTCCAGGTCTTGAGAGGATTCATAAGAGCTCTGACTGGCAATAAGCTAAAATGCTTCACTTCTGCTTTTGCTTCCTGTGAGGATGGATTACAGCCAAACACATCGGCTTTTTGGCTAAAAAGGTGTAGACAATAAATGCATTTTACTGCAAATTAATTTAGAAGATAGTGTGGCTGAAATTTTCACATCCTGTAATGTCTGTATTCACACCTACCCTGTTCTTCAGCATTGTGGACCATTCATTATTGAAATTAAGAATGTGAATTGAGGAATTCATGCATTATTATGTGCTATGTCCTTCCTTTAGCCTCTTTCACACTGATTCATGAACCCATGCCTAACTTGAGGTCTGCTGGTAGTGCCCTGTATGGATCCTTTATACAAAATGAAGAAGAAAATGGCAGAATGTTTATAAGTAGTACTTTATTTTTACAGTGATACACTGTTACTGCAAAGTACACAACCTTCTGGAAAGATATTTGGAATGTTGGTTTGTAATAATTCAGTCATATTGGTGTAAAATCATTTATAGCAAGCCAAATTTTCTTATCTTATAGCACGAGCTGCTTTGTGCATGGACAGTTGTCATGTTCTGAGATAAAATGTCACTGTGCTTCTCAGCCATGGCATCTGCTGGCCACTGAGAACTCTGGTTTGAAAAATACCCATGAGCCTTTGCACTGGGGCACTATTTGATTGGCATTTATGTGTTTACTGTGCAGGGAGAGGTTTGCAGTTTGCTATCTGGAGGGTGGAGCATTGTTCTTGATGTCTTTCATGTCTCTATGTTGGTAAAAAAAAAAACATAAAAAAACAGATACCTGTACAATGTTCTATTGCTTCCAGTGCAGAACTGTTGTTACTTGCTGCTCATGTTTTCATGCACATATCGTCAGTATCTGAATGTCTTTGTTTGTGAACTAGAATATGCATAATTCTGCTCATATATGAAGATAAAAATGAAGGACATAACACATGGTATTGAAAATGAAATGCAAAAACTTGCTTTTAATATTTTTATTTATTAATATTTAAACTGCAGTGTGCCTCAGGAATGACAATGAAATACAGTGCACTGTATTCACATGCAAATATTAATGTAATGTAGAAGCATATAAATGTTGTATTTGGAAGTTTCTTTAAGAATAACTTTAAGAATTTGGAAGCAATAATTATTCCACACCTCTGCTGGCAATTATATGCTGTATATTTATACATTTATACATATACACATTTATTTGTTCCAGATCTAAATAAAATTCATATTTATTATGAATATTTGGACATTCTTATTTTAAAAATCACGTTTAAGAAAGTTCAAAAGCAACAGGTTGGTTGGTATAGTTTACTCTTACCTGAGGATTACAAATTAACCTGGGTACTGCTACGCTAAATACACTTTTTAAGACATATTTAGGCTTGACTAAAAACGTATGTGTGAATGTTTTGACTGGCTGACACACAGAAACAACTTAACCCCCATATCAACCGTTTTTAGTTTTTCACATGAGAAAATACGTAAATTATTCCCATGACATCCAGACAATGTTAAAACACAAGAACGTTACAGTATGTAGCTGAAATCCCAATTACACCAATCACAGTTACATTTTCAAATTTCAATGTGAATCACAATTAGAGCTGTTATACTGTTGGGCTTTTTCAGATAAAATAACTGCACTTTGAAATTTGGACCTCAGCATCGGAAAATGATCTTTAAAAAAAAAAAAAAACAAAACAGCGAGCAGAACAAAATATGAGTTTCAAGAGGATATTGTGGGAAAGGGAACGTAAGGTGACTCCAGTTTCCTTAATTATTTTTTTATTTTCATTCAATCCATCTCGCATTCCCAGTAGACGCTATGAAAATAGACTAAATAAAAATAATAAACAAAAGAAAGGAAGAAATGAAGGTGGGAAACAACAACAGCAGCAACAACACAACAGGGACAACAACAGCAACAACAACAACACACCAACGACAACAATAGCAATAATACAGGCGAATATATAGCCTGATATTTTACCCAAGCATTGTATATTCAGGCACTGTCTTCAATTAAACAATTTCGTGAGACATTTTTGTGTATTCTCAAGCATATATCATTTTTTCCATGAAAGTAACTGACGAACTCAAAGCCATTTCCAAGTAATCAGCTATGTGATGCTAATGGCAGGATAAATGGCAAGCATGGTTCTGAATTACCCTTTTATCATGACAAAATATTCGTATATACAGTGACAAGGATTATTCAGTCGTATGTACACACAATCACACAACACACACACACACACACACACACACACACGACTGAATGATCCTTCTCATTTGTAAATATTTGTAAATTCGGCAGCAGTGCCACATCCTAAAAGATAACATGAAAGCTAAAATCTTTTTTCATGAAAAGTCAGTCCTCACCTTTCTTTTGTGAAAAAAACAATAATTATGTATCGTACACAAAAGAAGCATACCCGCATGGTCTCTGGTCACGTGAGAGAAAATTTCTACAATTTCACTCTACATTTCACTTCTACATTTCTGTCTTCATTCAACTTCTGGTGCAGTTTGAGCGCGACTGGCCCTTTATTTACTGAACTCGTGAAGTCACGAGAGATTAAAATGGAATACTAATACTCGTCCACAGGTCAGCTATTGCAAATAGAAACCTCTGATTCAATTCGGTGTGGTTTTTTTTATTGTACTTTGTAATTACTGTTGAGTATTGCAACACTGCAAAACCAGAAGAAAATATCCATGAACTAAGAACAAAACAACAATTTCAATACCTGACATAACACAACATCTTTCAAACACTGAGGTCCTCGCAGAAAAAAACCCCGCTTAAGCACACAATCAAATGCTGTTCCGTGTTTTTCCTGTTGTATACTTTCACTGTTGTTCAATTCTCCGTGTAGACTACAGTATACAGAACGAGGCATAAATTCATGCCCAGAAGCAACGTTACACCAACGTGCAGTGGATATATCAGGTGTGCAGCAAATGTAGAAAAAAATCACATTTGAATTTTATTGGCAGTACATATGCCAAACAGAGACATATAAAGTTTATATTGTCGCCCTACTTTGAGATTCGTGCAAATATTAATGTGCTATTCAAGTACAATAGCATTCCGCCTGGCCTACAACATAGACGTCATGCATTTATATATTCAAATAGCCAAAGAATGTTAAAGAACGACAAAATCTGCTTGGTATATTTTTCATTTTGGAACTAATCTTTTTTTTAGTTCTTGTTTTGTGTAATTATTTGGTGTATGGGTGTAATTATTTTGTTTTGCTGAAAAGAGAAGCAATGTAGGAGTTACTGTGTACGGACGGACCGGTCTATAGATCCGACTGGAACATTCAGGGAGGCTCTTGACTTTAAACTTGGCCTTGACCTTGAGGGTCATGTCTGACCCCAATGTTAAGACCTCCGTCTAAGATGGAGTTGTGTGTCTCGGCGTTGGGGGTTGGGCCGGTAACAGGGTAATAATAATTCCCCATAAATCTACTCAAAGCACAAGCCAGGGCTAATGAGAGGATTGCGCCACTCAAGCATTATTATTTTGAACATATTTCAGTTCAATAAACACATGTACACTACAGTAGGTGGTCTCCCGCTTCAAAGAGTGTCGTTTGGAGCTTAGATTTGAACCTGATTAACTTTACACACATGCCACAATGAGAGATATATTAGACTGCATTTCCAAATACACTTGTATTCTTAAAATGCTTACCACTTACTGTCTACAGACATACTTAAAATTCATGAAAACCCTCAAAATGCTGCAGTGACGAAGTCCGCAAGAATGGACTCTCAACGCGTCTCCAATCTCTCCACGCGTTGCCGGTCACGAGGACAGGAGTAGAGCGTCAGCACATTGCGTTCTCTGCATTTAATATGATGCTGTTGACAGAAACTGAATGAAATATTCTTACATGTATTCCTACGGAATTACAATGAAACAAACAGGGTAGTAAGACATTAGCCCAAGGAAATTAGCCCATTCATTCATATGTTATGAAGACTGTAATTACACGGTAGGCCAATGTTTTTCTGGCAGTAGCTAATCTCTGCAGCTGAAAAGTCGCAGTGTTTAAATTATGTATTTAAAGCAGTCAATTACATTATTTCAGTTATGAGAGTTCGGATTATCCCACATATTTTCACGTAGCCTATAAGAAAACAAAGGCTAAAATTCAGTTAAGCGGCACATCAACATTTCTGTAGTTGCACCTAAACAAAACTGGGAATAAATAAAAATTTTGCGATATCTTTTGAGAGGGTTGTAGTCTGTAAAGATAAAGATTAAACACTGAACAGCAAAGTTACCGAAAATCTTGATGCTTACCTTTCATAATCTATGTCAAGAATAAAACACATTGCGGTAAGAACTCACGAAAGTAAACGCATTCATTCAAATACTGCTCTTACCCTCCCCCAAGGATACAGATGATGGTGATAATAATAATAATAATAATAATAATAATAATAATAATAATACCAGCAAGCCGTATTAATGAATTAACTTCAGTCACAAAAGATAACACTCTCTGCTATATAATCATAGCATGAATGGGTGTGTATGTATACTGCATATAGATACGCATTATTATTATTATTATTAGTATTGGTAGTAGTAGTAGTAGTAGTAGTATATTACATATGTTTAATCTTATTATTTGGTTTTATTTTATATATCAGTGAAAACGCTTTTAAATTCAGATGGATAGTTATGCAGAGCGCTAGCGTGGTTATAATTATATTTTGAAAGAGCAAATTTAGGGCTGAGAAGCGCTTTTCCTCAAGCTTCTACTTCCTTTTGTCTGGCTAAATGTTAATAATCGTGGTGCCTTTTTTCACAGCTGGTGCTGTTATAGAGTCAAACATGCGCTTCTTAAAGGACTATGCAAGCTTTACCGGAAAAGATACGTTTTTGATCATTTGCTAAATTAGACAAAATATACTACCACAAAGATTTTTAAACACAGTGAAGATTTATTCTCAGTGAATATGTTGCAATGCATGGGTAAAATCAGTACAATATTATGATAGTTTTGAAACTTGGACATTCCATCAGATACATGGTATAAATAGTCATATACAATTGTATGGAATGCTAGTCATTTTGACATGAAGATAACAAATAGCTGCCTGATACAAAGGAGTCAAATTCAATAAAATTCGCTTTTGGGCTTGTGCAGTTTCTCTGAGGCAATAAAACGTTCCTTTTATTTTACATATCACGTGGCCCCGTGTTACCCAATGGACGAGCTGCCTCGAAACAGTTGCGTCAATACAGCCGTATTGATGTAACCTAGTGTCCTGCTCAGCACCTCAGTCTTCGAAACAGAATCTCTGGACCGAATGGTGAGCGTGATATGACCACCTCCTTGGTCCTGAATCCTCGCTGGGCGGACACGGTTATGTTTGTGTATGAAAACAATTTGGATGAAATCAACAAGAACATGGAGGGTCTGGTTGGTACCGGTAATTTCGCAGCCAACCAGTGCAGAAATTTGATGGCCCATTCTGCTTTAGGAGGTCATCCCTCTAGCCTCGTGCACGGCTACTCCGCCGGGGAAGTACCTAGCTCTGGGTCCGCAGAAGCGGGAAAGCAGTGCGCCCCATGCCCTACAGTTCCTCAAGGTTCCTCCACAACCCCACTGCCATATGGGTATTTCGGCAACAGCTATTACCCTTGCAGAATGGGGAGGGGCTCGCTCAAGTCTTGCACCCAGCCTAGCGCCCTCAGCTATTCAGCCGAGAAATACATGGACACCCCTGTCACTTCTGAAGAATACACCAACAGGACCAAAGAATTCGCATTTTACCATGGTTATCCCAGCCCCTACCAGCCCATGGCGAGCTATCTGGACGTTTCTGTGGTGCAGACTCTCGGAACAGGGGAGCCCAGGCACGAGACTCTGCTGCCAATGGACAGCTATCAGCCCTGGGCGTTGACGAATGGATGGGGCAGCCAAATGTACTGCGCGAAGGACCAGAGTCAGGCTGGACACCTATGGAAATCGGCATTAGTAGGTAAAGATATCTGCACCACTAGAAAATTCATTTATTAGATTTTATTATTGTGGTGAATAGAATAATGCGGGAAAATCTTAATTCAAATAATGCTTTAAAAATCTACTCAACCAAGGCCTATAGGTTTATATACTAAACGCGGCACTTTGAAATAATGGCAGTTTCAATGTCTGTCTTATATTTCAGAAATTTTCTTCGCATTGCAATTTTAAAATATCATTTGCTTATGCTACTATGTTATTTTGTCACCGTATACATACACACAACTCTAATTTTTCTTCTTTTCAGATTTGTTTGTCTGAGTGAGAAATCCTATTATCGTGAAGCACTTTGAGTTAGTAGGCATGCAACATTAAGTGAGGCAGATTGGCATACAGTACAAATATCCAATTACAAAATTATTTTGACGATTTTCATTTCGTGTTTCTAATATTACATTTTCGCACAAAAATAACATATACTCATCAAGTTATACTATTTTTATTTATTCCAGACGTAGTGTCTCACCAACATGATGGCAGCTCCTTCCGCCGCGGTAGAAAGAAAAGGATACCTTACACCAAGGTGCAGCTAAAAGAACTGGAGAAAGAATATAACGCCAACAAATTCATCACGAAAGACAAGAGGAGGAAGATCTCAGCAATAACCAATCTGTCTGAGAGACAGATAACAATATGGTTTCAAAACAGGAGAGTAAAAGAGAAGAAGTTCTCTGCTAAAATCAAGAATATTGTTCCCTAGCCTTGGCTAACCATTTCATTTTGAACTCAAGACCTTACATGGTCGTACTTAAAAAAGGCATGAATTGGGGACTCAGCTTGTGTGTGTTATTTCGCCTGCGAAATTACGTTACAAATATGTCCTGAAAAGGAAGACTCTAAAATGAAGACACAAACTCTTTAACTGAATAACAAATCTGAAAGCCCTGTAAATACAGCATCCATATACGCGACATCTGCTTTGCAATATATCCCCTGCTTAGATGCATTTTATTCTGCTACCTAGTAACGTTAGGCATGTCAATGTTATCATTGCTTGTAGAGTAGAATACTATACTGTGCAATCGAATATGATCCAAACCCTGTACCAATTTAAATGGGTATGAAATTTTAATTCAGTGTTATTAAACTGATTCAGTCATATGTTTTTACGGTAAATTACATTCTAACTTTTTCTTAAAATATGTTATTAAACATAAACCAAATACTCTGCCGCTAATTCAGAAATGTCACCAACAGTTTTAAAAAGTGAGTCGACATGTATAAAACTGATAGACCTATGTTTTAATGGACCGAAAAAGTACCTAAAATTTGTATGCAAATTCTTAAATTGTGATTGTGTATCTTTGCCTATGCGTGTATGATGTCAATATGCAAAGTGCTTTAAACGTGTGTGTGTGCTTTAAACGTGCGCGTCCGTGTGCGTGTGTGTATGTGTCTACCTGTGGATGTATCAGTAAACATTTTCATTAAAAACGACAGGACTTTTATCACTCTATGTCATAATTTTCGATGCCTATATCCTGATTTTAAGCTAACTGAAACTGTGCACTGTGTGCAGGAAACATTGAAAACAGAGCTAACATTCCACAAAGCGTGTAATTCAACAATGAAAACTTTTTTAAATGAATGTACATGTCAGAATAATTAAGATAGGCAATTAATATTTTGAATGGTTACAACATTTTCACAGGGAAACGTGATTGTTTTTGAAAACTAAACAATACATTTCATAATATGTTGAATTCCTGACATAAATTAAAATAAGGCAACAGGGTTTAAATTTAGCAAGCTTCTGGAAATTACATTTTAAACCTCATATATGGGAAATGACCATGCCTTAGTGTGTGATTTATTTTACCATGACCAAACAAGACGGACAAAAATGATTTGCCAAAATACCGTCTTGCAATAAGAATAGGATGTAGGATACACTACTACTGCGTGAGGCTCTTCATTCGGTCGGAGCAGGGGAATGTTTGATGTTTGAAAAAAGGAGCAAAAGGTGCAGACAACTACCATAAATCAGCTCTTAACCTTGACCTTGTGCACCACGTGCTCAAAAGATAAGCAACGACCTTGGCTTCCACAAATTCATGAATAACCTAGCAGGGATAGTCAGCTACTATTCGCTTGGTTGTCTCAACGAGGTGAAGACCCATCGCGACCCCTGCTGTTTCTTACAGTGAAGTCACGCCTCCTAATTGACTAACTTATTTTTGTTCAACAAAATGTACAAAACATAATCGTTGTTAAAACAGTTTTTATGCTGAAATTCATATCTACACGTGCCCAGCTAGTTTTTCCATATAGATGAAGGCATGTGGGGATTTCTAGGTGTTTGAAGCTTAAGAATCCTACAATGAATTACATAGCTTATTTTCTCTGAATTTCTTCCTTACAGGTAAGTTGATTTACACAAGTTAATCTGTTTTGCAGTCTTTTGATGTGTGATTTACGCATCTGTCCTGGTTCTAACAGTTTAACGGTCGGACAGTGAGCAGAGCTGGAACTCCACACTTATCGGCGTCCAGGCGGGTTTAGGTGTTAAATATCTGTCGATAAGCACGGGTTTAACATCATCGCCTTCTCATCATTCAGCTCTCTGTATTCTGTATTTGCCTTGCACTGCTAAAGACTGGAGGTCGCTCGGCCCAATGCACGCTCACACTGCTGTATCTTTTGCAAAGAACTCTTTAAAATGTGTTTGCCTATTCTGTAGTCTGTTTTATTCGCATGCTTCACAGGTAGTGTGCGGCCGAGCAATTAAGCTACTCTTACATTCAAAATTCAAAACCAGATACAAATGAAGTGGAATTGTACCTTGAACCACGCTCATTACTTATTTGTAAGTCAAGGCTAGCCAATAAGGTGCCGTATTTCCTCACAGCAATGCTCCACACACTGTTGTGCATATACATTTACTCCAAGCGTGGCTTTAACGAAAAGCTTTCTGATGTACTGAAAAGCGTTCTGACGCAGCTTTAACGCAGTCAAAGGAACCAGAGGATGTTCTGGGGTATGCCTTACTTCCCTACTTGTCACAGTAAAAACCATGAATGTCACTGAATGGCAATGCCTGTGTTTAAAATCTTGAAAGGATACACCAAATCAGACAATAGTATAAATACATACGATACAATTCCATAAGGTCAATAAAATGGCAGTATTATTCACAAATGACTTTGCTATGCAAAGTAAGCAACTGTAGACTTACAGTGCGCGGCCCATGTATTCTCTTGGCCATTGTACATGAAAATTTTAACAGAAGTTAGGGCTATAAATAGCAAATATGATTTAAAATTTAATCGATTAAATGAAAGTGTTTGAGCGATTTAACACTGACCTTGTGGGCATAGGGGTAACTCTAAAGACACATGGGTCACGGCACAGCATTTTACATTCTGTCTTACAGCCTGGTAGTCTATCTTTTTGTAATCCTTTGGAAGCAAGGGTAGGACTCATATTTGTTGCTATTGAACTACACACACACACACACACACACACACACACACACACACACACACACACACACACACACACACACACACACACACACACACACACACACACACACACACAAACACATGCGCGCGCATTTATTGGTCCAATATGTGACTGTGCAAAATCTCTGACTGTTAGGGCAGTTTTCTGGAAAAATGTCGTTCTGTCACAACTTCATACATGTGAGAAAGCTTGTCAGCTCAGGCAATAACGAATGCGCCACTCCACTAGTAGTTAACATTGAACTTGACAAAAGGCGTTTTAAGAAAAGACTCCAGTTCTTTGTGTGTAGGCTAAATGTGTGATTTAACGGTGGCTTCCCCACCATCCGGTAAAAGACAACTTTAGGGTATAAAGGCCTGCAGAAGGAAACGACCGCTACCAATAGGCTGCTCCAAAGATCACATATATTCTTAGTTAATTACAAACAATTAATAATCTGGATCTCATTCTACATCTAAATTGTATTTCCTTTGAAAAATTAGCTATACTCGGACATACACAAATAGGCCTAAACTGTAGTTGTTTGGCAATGCGGCCGACTTTATTTTTGTCGACCAGATTGGACTGAAGCTTGACTCATTTGATTAACACAAATACATAATAGTACAGTCAATGTTTACATAATGTAATCACGTATGGAACTTTATTATTTACATCGAAAGTCAACTTTAATAATCAGTTTCACAAAAAAAAAAATCCTGTTTGTTTGCTCTTTTGTGCCTTCACAGTATTCTTGAACATTGCTAACGATGGAAGCGAAAATAAGATGGGCATAGTTTTGGTACAGTCGATATGAGTTTCTTGTTTTTAGAATGGCATTATAGAATCTCTAGGTTTGGGACATTTTTTCAAAAATTACATTTGCAATGGTGTAGACGTAACAGTTTCATATAAATATATAAAATGTAAAACATGTATCTGATTAAGTTCTATCTAAGTGTGCATGGCCTTATTCGTCATGCACATGGCCGTAGGCTCACTGTAAAGGGTTTTTTTGAACCGCTTAATATGAGGAGCAAAGAAAAGCGCGTTCCAATTTAGGAGATTAGAGTCACTCTTAAAACAACCGTGGCTGTTTAACTAAAAGTTTCGTCTAAAAACGTGCATCGGAAGATCAGTCCTTTTAAAGTTCTTATGGCGGTAATTCGGTTATTCCGTGTTTCTAGTCGTGAATGCACGCCGGCTTTGCTTCCAAAATTTCTCTTAAGAAACTACATAGAAATATAATTTCTGGAACACTGCCAAGGAAAGTAATGATATTTTCAAAATGCGAGACAGATCAGAGATTGGTGATGAAAATCATTCAGTATCTCTGGGCTATTATACTTAAATGTTCTTGGCTCAACGCGGACAGCCTGTTTCATGTCTAGCAGTCTGAACAGGCTATGCTTTAAGAATGCCTCAAGTTCACGTCCACAGGCTCACACCCCCTACTGCGATCCTCACGCCCATTTCTGCATTTCGGGCAGCCTTTTGTTTCTTGGTTGACTTTGCAGTTGAACTTGAGACATCTTGTAAACAATAAGTTGTCTGGGCCCTGTCTGGACAGAGCAAGTCAGTGAACATGGGGTGCAAAAAACTGATCCGGTCAACACAGGAAGAAAAAAGGTAACACACGAACCCAAACGTATAATGCACCGAGGAGGAAACGAATATAAAAATATATGGTCCCAAGCCATTCCTGCGTTCCCGACATAGCTAAGTGAAGAAAATAGCAGGCTTTTGTTGTGAGGTTTTTTTTTTATTTACGAACAGTTACCCATAAGTCTGCTCTGTGCAGTTTGCGTTACCAGTTTTATAAAAGCAAGTATCTATGCCCTAACTCTTGTTGTGTATTTTTTGCGGTTTAATATCAAACTACAAAGTCATTAATCTGGTAGCCGTGTAGCTTTCAATGTAACCACAGACATGCTGCATATAATCTGCATTCTAAATGCGTATAAATTATACTCAACCTTCTTGGACGACACATTTGAAATATATGATTCTGGTGAATTCTAACATCTTTCCTACGCCTAATAATGTGACTTTAAGGACATGAATTAAATAATTAGTATTACAATTGTTTTAATAGTATTCGCCTATGTTGGTTGACTACTATAGCACATACCAGTCACAAAAGCATTGATTCAACCAACATTTGTTTCTTAAAACTGACTTATAAAATGCAGCTGTTAATTTTTACTTCGAGGTTTGATGGGGACAATTTCACTACAATCGCCAAATTTTGTCTGCAAAATAAACTGAGACTTTTTATACATTAGTGTAAATGTTGAAGTAAAATTTAATGACAAATGTCAGCTAAATCAAAATGGCTATATTAAACCAACTGAATGGCCTATGGTGGTTTAAGATGCTATTCGGAGTACGAAAATGAATGAATGAGATTATTAGAATAAAAACAAAGCTGTGTCGCAGCTTTTCTTTCGCAGGATTTGTAATAGCACGATCCCCAAATTAATAAGGGCTGTGCAAAACGCTAGCCTTTTTCAAGACCCGCAAATTATTTTATAGTTTACTTACTACGCATGTAGCTAACAAATTACAGGCAGTATTGCCTTCTGTTGTAAGTAATACGGCAACAGCATTGAAATAATTACAATGTGAATGCCTACTGATATATTGGATATAATAATAATCACTACTACTACTACTGCTACTAATTATAATAATAATAATGATAGTAATAAGAGCAATAATAATAATCTTGCGTTTTACCCTGTTTCAAGGGGACTTTTCTTCATCTTTATTGCTTTTCGCGTTGATTTAAAATATCTGGAATAGGATTGTAATGCTTCAGTGCTTCCCCATTTTAGCCTGAATGCCACTTTCCTAAGTCTATGCGTGTACACTTTTGAATGAGAGAGGAATGAATTAATTAAATTTGATATGTAGTCGGTACAATAATTTGCGACTGACTGTTCCGTAATGTTTTATTAATTTCCATGGATTTACTATGCTAATCTTCCACTGCAATGTCCCAAAATCATATTTTCTAAGATCCTTCCCTCTTTCAGAGCCTACATTAGATATATTAACATAAATGTTCAGTCGGAACCATAATTTTTAAGTGCCATAAGTGGCATATTAAGTAAAATGAAGGTACCAACTAAATCGAAACAATATTGTCTCAAAAGATTTAGCTTTATTTGTCATTTTGAAATGAGAAAGTGGGCTACATTCAGAGAGCAAGTAATTATGCTTTGCAGGTGTTAGCAGGAATGACTTTCGCATTAAAGCTGAATTAAGCTTGCAAGAAACGCAGGGGATAAGTCAAAGCTCTGAATTACCCAATAAAAATATCATTACGACTTAAGAACAAGACTTGCAATCACACTTTCGAGTGAACCATATTCCCATGTTTGGTTTGGTGATCAATAACACTCGTTTGTAGTTCATTTTTAATCATATTTTCCAAAGAACTGGAACATGTCAGCAACTACTTGACAGCAGCTGAACTCGCGAGGGGTGAGCAATACTGTTTCCCTTGCGCCTAGTGTAGTGTGTAGAGTCTGAATTACACAATGTCAGAAATACTTTGATGACATTTAAAATTCAACAGTTTTCATTTTTTCCATTGGATGAGTCGAAAGTATTAATCTCTAAAACTGTCGCAAAATTTTGGCAAATGTATTGCACTAACCAGTGTTGATTCTTTAATTAGGCCCCAGTAATTTATTCATCGCGCCCTCGAATATACATTCTATTACATATGATTTTCACCTTCATTTGAAGTCATGATAATCCACTATGATAATCAATCAATGAATTACAATGAATATTATGATATTAACAGTTCAACAATGTTGTCATTATTGTGTGAATCCTTTACACAATCCATACAACAAGATGTAAACGTTTTGTACAATTGGGAACATAAAAATAAACTGTAGGAAATTTGTTCAATTTTATTTCCAAAAAATGTCTACAACAGCCGTAGCAACAACAAAGCTTCTCCTAAACTTTATTTTCGGACACCTGAAGGAAACTTCACCGAGCTGTCGAACTGTCACTGCATTAAAATGCACCATTTGGTTCCACTCGGCACAATTTGAATTCCACTGCACTTTTGACTCTGAGACAGGTAGACGTAGCCAACATCACAGAACATGAGACTGTGTCTAGTTTTTCCTGTCCATATCTTTGATGAATCTCCTGCAAACTCCGAAACTCCCCCAATCATAAGTTTCCATATGCAGACGCTTTAATAAACCCGGGTAGGTTTTAGCTTGATATTTAGTCAGACGCATATATAAGGCAAGTCACACAGTGGAAGCTGTACACGTGGACAAACAGAAGAACAAACCTGAAATGTTATCGGCCTTAAGCTAATACATGGGAACACTCCACTGAATGCCTGAAGTCCTAAGAGACAGACCGCAAATTCTGCAATTTCATTAACAACTTTGAGCCACAGACATACAGAGAAAGAACTCAGAGAAACTCTTAAACCTGGACAAAAAGAATCTGAAGCTGAACATTCTTGGATTGGCGACATAATGAATATATAGGCACACCCTCATAACCTTAATGACAAAATATGTTGGCATCGCGCTCAGTAGAACGAAATATGCGCTTACTTAAGTCGAGAACAACATAATTTTAGGATAAGACTGCCCTGTAAAATACACAACGTATTGGCATGCAACACACAACTCATCTGTGAAATTTTACGGGGCACTCCAATTATGCTGACCTTATAAATCGAAGTTGTTTTTGGAAAGGACCAAGGCATTGCTTTGTAATGGACTGGGTGCATTTATATAATTATTTTATCAAGCGCCGTGTATTTAAATGATTAAATGATTGATTATCAGTGTAGTATGACGAATGCTACCTCCATCTAAATTACTAAACCTCATTACACGCAGCCCGTTTGGTATGTAAACAAAAGTGCATATAACACCAGGCCTAAGAACTGGTGGATTCCGAGCAGTAATTTGAAAGAAGCATTTAAGTCACCCAAAAATGATAACCAATGAAACACTTTTGATTCTTAATAAAGGCTATTCATTAGAACATTGTATTTAGTGAAACATTTAAGGAAGGTAACTCTTTAAACTGGAACAAATCGTATGTAACATCAAAACACAGTGTAAATACATTCCATTGTCTGTTAGAGGGGGCATAGAAAAAAATAAGAATGTGCATGACTTGAGCCGTATAACTCGTATATAAAACGTGCAGTCCAGTGCATTGTGTAAAAATCTGACTGACTATGCCCATCTGGATTAATTATGTTGGACCAAATAATAAACCCTTGGCCGTTATACAGCAGCGCCTGCACGAGCCCGCTGGCAACCAGAGGATGTGGTCCAGATGTGTTGAGCCGCGTGCACGCTCAAGCGCAGTAGTCAGAGTGCAGAACCAGCGGTGCTTTAAAAATCCAAAGAGCAATTGACCTTCCTTGCCTTTTGTCGTCAATTTCATATTTTGGGATGCAGTAAAAATCGAAATTTTTAAAAATTACGTGGGTGGTTTGTCAACACTTGAGAATACCCGGAGCAACCCTTAGCCTGTGCTGTGAACCTCAGCACCAGGTGGTGCACCAGGAGGTCTATCTGTCGAAGTTATTAAAGAATAAAGTGAAAAATAAAAAAATATGGAAAAAATGAAGGTAAATATAGATGTCCATTTTTTTACAATAATTTGCACGTTCGAGACATTAGAGGGGATCTTGATAGCGCTTTATTATTAATCCCCAGTGTGTAGGTACCCTACATCTCCATCATATATCTCAAAATGTCTAATTCAACAAGATACGTGAGTTATATAATCATGTAAAACAAAATGTGAATGTAGTATATTACCTTTTTTAGTCAAAAGACCAATTTATGTTTAAGATTCTCCTTCGTAATTACAGATAATTTGTTAAGTATATATTTCATATTATCCCGTACCACCAAAACAACTAGCAATTTGTTGCGTGAAATCTAATTTACAGATTTAATTGTGTTTGTCATGAGCCAAGTAGAACTGGCCAAATCCTCCAATATTTAGCAAAATTGACTCTTTTACGCCATCTTCTGTCCAGTTGGAAGACATGCAGCTTACGATAACTACAGCAAAGATGAAAATGCAGGCATGGACACGAGCAATTTCACACCCAGATACACTCCATAAGGGGCCCTCAACAAGGTAGGGATTATATGTCCACCCTGGAAAGGTAATTAAAAAATATGATATCAAGTACAATGAAGCTTAACCATAAAATACAAAATGGTAGCTCACAGAATAATGCATTATTGCTATGCTTCATAAAACCTGCATGATTCATTTTCCAAGAGTTTCACAACTACATTCTTACTCACAGGAGTGATTTTTGGCCTGTAATTCTGAACATCTGTACACTATAATTGGGGGTCGATGGGTTGAAGCTTGCTATATACAAAAAAAAAAAAAAAAAAACTTCAATAATGTCCAGTTTCACAGACCTGCAGGCCCAACATTCCCTAGTACCAATTCAATGCAATACAATTCCAAGAATAAACATGTTTTGAGAGCCTTAATTTTGGCATTATACCAGCAATTGTATCTGGGCATTGGAATTTTTTATACAGGTGTGTGAATTCCTTTTTCGGGCAGCAATTGAAAATACGTAACATAGCATGTCAATAGCATGCTCATGGCATAAACATGAATATTAACTAAACACATCTGTGATACAGGAACACGGCCAAGCGTTTATTATTAGGTCCAACATAATTAATCCAGATGGTCATAGTCAGTCAGATTTTTACGCAATGCACGGGGCTGCACGTTTTATATAGGAGTTATACAGCTTAAGTCAGGCACATTCTTATTTTTTTCTTACACCGGCAATCTTATCTGAGCATTGGAATTTTTCATACAGGTGTGTGAATTCCTTTCAGGCAGCAATTTAAAATACGTAACATAGCATGTCAATAACATGCTCATCAACGGCATTAACATGAATATTAGTTAAACACATCTGTGATACAGGAACACTTCTCTATTCAGCATGTATGTAGCAGGGACTTATACATATATTTATTCAAATTAAACCTGAACAGAGTTTATGTAAATCCAAGGGGATTAAGTCAGAGCTGATTTATCACAGAAGGTTTTACTGTGTATAGTTCTTTCCTTTTTGCAAACTGATACAGATTATGACAAAGTCTGGGAGCTACACCTTCGAAACTTGAAAATCAGTTCCTGAATGCACTGCATATAAAAATTCTACAGCTAACTTCCAGGATACATAGAGGAATATTAATTAATATGCACTCTAAACACAGAGATGCAGAGCAATGGTGAAATTCACATAGTTTTTTAATGGCCAATTCTGCATCAAACCTTGCTCACTGTTATGGAGGTCCAGGTGCAGATGCAAACGGTTTGAAGCACCCATAATTTGAATCAGTGAAAGGATGTCATTTCTGACTGCCGAGGGTCATTCCTGACTGCTGAGGGTCATTTCTGTCTGCTGAGGGCAGCACCCTCCACTTCAGGGAGTCATCATGGAAATGTGGCATGTTTGGGAGGCAGTGTCCTTGATGGAGTGAAATTAAAGCATGACCAGAGATTGCTGAGTGCAAAGGAAAGGAGTGTGTCTGGTACTAAGGACTTTGACAGCTACAGGTATCTATTGCCACATGTTTCATGATGTATTTTGTGATTTAAATGTAGAATCAATGAAATGGTTTCTACATTATTGGCACTAAGCACCATTAGAGGACTATATGTAAGAATTATTATTTTAAGAGACTTCTTGTACATTCTTTTAAGACTATTTAGATATAGAATGCAACACCCTCTAAAAAGGACTATGCAACCCCTCTACCACTCATGCTTGGACACACACACACACACACACACACACACGCACACACAGATAAATAGCAGACACCCAATACTGGAACAAGATCATTCACTGTCACTTGCCTATGTGTCACAAGCTGCCATGATGCTTTTATATCAGATCTCACAAATGGCCGGAATTTTTTAACACTACCTTCATTTCCACTTATTTTTGCCTATTCAAGATGTAAGGAATTCATTCAGATCACGATGCTACCTTGGCAGAGAGCTTTCAATAATATTATGATGGTTTCGGCAGATATGGCAATCATGGGGTCAAAGAAATACATTTATATCTGTTTTAGATTTGGCATTACAGTGCCAGTCCTGCTGATGGCATGTCAAGCATTACAGAGGCTAAGGTGCACTACCTCTGAACACTTATAATAATCGTAAGTTCCTACCTTCAAGCAAAATAACAATAGCCTTTCTATTAAGGCAATGAATAGTCAGGCTACTATCATTGTGGTAACTGACTGTAGACATTATATTCATGATAAACCTGCCAACTAGCTGCAGAACTAAATTTTCCCCACCAACCCTTACAGTAGGTTTCATCGGGTGTTCACTAACACCATATGGTGCTCAAAAATGTAGGTGTAAGGAATCTATATTTTAGTAATATTTTGCTAACCCGTTCTTCTCTAGTTTTGAATCACCTGAAATGATAAATGGTTACATAATAGTTTTAACAGTAGCTATGTAGGGTATGATGCTAAAGTACTGGCTCCCCAATAGGATATTCGCATCATACAGAATACAGTTCTCACTGGCTTTTGCCAAATGTGGCCTCTACATCATCGGTGCAGGGATTCTACCTTTGGGCTTGGGCCTACAAGTTTTGCTACATCGCTCCTATGATGGAAACGATATTGCTGAGGTGTTTCCAATATCTCTTCAGAGGCAAATGTAATTTAATCATAACAGACTTTACATTGCAAATAACTTAATTTGTGGAAATGTTAATTTATGGAAACAAGTAAAGGTGTCCCTTGGAATGCTTTCACATTAAAAATCGAGCCGCATGTGCCCTTAAACAGACTGAAGTCCATTTTGATTTTAATTGCGCATGCCTGTAAAGAGACTAAATATTTGACTGAATCTAACCCTTCGCTATTTTGTTCCTTCTAGCAATAAGCGGTGGGATTCTGTGGGACATATGCTGTAGATACTGGGATCTCCCTCAAGGAGTGGTGACTGAGCTGTCTTTAGAGGGCATTGCTTCCAAAGTTGTGTTGCGTCGCCACCTGCTGTTCATAATTAAATGCAACATTCTGGCACCACCAGTCAGGGGCCAATCTGCAAAATCAATCAGTACGTTCTTTTGCCTTTTTTAAAAGTATAAGGCCTCTAGCAAGACGCAACTGAGTGTATTTATGTTGTTTTATTTATATTGCTATATTTGAAATATAGCTAAAGTTGACCATGTTTTAGACTGTTCAGTTTATTTATATTATTAAAGATTACACCGAAAAAGCCGCACTGTGTAACAGCAAGGATTTGAATTAGTTGTAACCAGTGAAGAATTGTATACACAAAATAAGTCTTTGGTACTCATTTATTGTTTTGTAGTTTTAGTGTAACATGTTCCCAGACCCAAACGCAGATGAGCAAAGCGGGACAGAATATGGGTCCAAAGACAAATCAATTGATTGTTTCTTCTTTGTTTTTCCATTTGGAGGTTACTGGCGCCCTCCATGTCGGTCTTAACGCATATCAACAGTACACAAACGGTGATCCTTTTTTCCACGTTGTATTCCTCTAACCGCTCGTCTCGTTTTACCATTTGTCCTACAGCCTCGGCCACCCCACCATTTTGACTTTACTTAGGCGTGGAATTCCGCTGTATCCTTTTCATCTAAATTGTGCTGTCTATTTTTCCACTTGTTTTTATTGAGGACAATCAGATGAAGATGTGTGCTGGATTCTTAATTATTTATTGTTTATTTTTCAGAATCTAGGTACGACATACGATGTGAACTGGCAATAATATTAGTTACAATCCCAGTTCAGGGCATTTCCATTAACCGCGCTTTGCGAAATTAAATGCCCATGCTTTCCATACATTGCTAGCATATATTTCAGCTTGAATCATAAGTGGAGCATTATAAAACGTATATCTACTTCACGTGGTTTCACTCCTTCATGTTTTGCTTCAGCTGTTCAGCTGAATTTTAACATATTAAAATGTCTTAAAAAATAAACGAAAACTGAGAGGGAATATAGTAGCTTTTCGGTGGAGTAATGTTTGGGGTGCTGGCAATAGTCTGAAAGCATGAAAGCAGTGTCAGTAGCCATCTCAACTGAACTAATCCTGGATAATTTTCTGAAGGAGGTCTGAGGGTTTTTTTTTTTTTTTTTAACAATTTATTAACTCATTTACCTTTGATATAAAGCTGAATTTGTGTCCGGGTTGTACAATTAATCAACTCAAATTAATCAAATATGTTTATTAATTTCACAGTGAACTACGATATAATTAAATACAAATTATTGGGAATTCTTCAACTTAAGGTATTCAGAAATACATTACATGTTACGTTTTCTGAGGATAAACTTCACAGTGGCATAATTGTATTTTCGTTTATTTAAAAAAAAAAAAATTAAAAAACGAAAGCACATCCACACATATCGTGTGTGTGTGTGTGTATGTGTGTGTTTGTGTGTGTGTGATCAGCTGAATTTTGTTTTCAAAACAAAATTCACATAAAAAATTTGATTTGCTCACATTAAAAACGTGAGCAAATCAGCCTCATATTCAGTTTAGCTAACTATTTTAATTGCATTGCAGATGGTCTGGATGTACAAAACAGAAACGGGTTCATGAGTCTGTTGAAACAGCACACGTGTTTTAGGTATCGCATGTGTGAGAGACGCGACATAAGGTTCAATTGTACTCATAGAAGTCGCTTATGTGAACTTGTAAATGCTCACAGAACTTGTACGAGGCGCTCCGTGTGCGTTAGCTAAGAATTATGCGTCGGACAAAGGACTAGACACTGCTTTGTTTGTTTGTGTTGACTGCACGTTGGAATCAGGAAGCTGGACAAGAATTTGATCATAGTAATGTTCAACTCTGGAATCGGTTACTAGTTTAAGTCTACCTTTTGTTTGTACAGTGCTATGATCATCTAATGATGGGACTCTTTTGGTGGTTTTAAACTCCTGTTAGGCGAGCTGTGACGCATCTGCTCAAAAGAAGATGGGTGGACTTTTTTGTATCAACCACATTAACTCCCCTGGTACCTTCGGAGTATTCCCTGTCAAAGGTAGGTCTGTAAACAGGACTGATGGATATTTCGTACGGTACTTGTGTACTGGTGCCAGGGTTGTGAGAATTTTGCGAATGCAGCATTTTGATTGGTTCCGGAAGCGAGCAGTATTTCCCTTCCAGTTCATGGACGGAAGCTAGCTGAAGACGAAAACGTTCCGAAATAAGACGCTTTTGCTATTTCAGTCGGTGCCCTTTTTCTGGTAAATGTAAATTTGTGTCCAGTGGGCTCTTTCGTTTTCGACTATAACTCTTACTTACAATATCTTATTTAATCCATGTATTAATGCAAAGAAATACAACAAAACACTATGGCGAAATGAAATATGACTATCTTAACGTACAGAAAGAGACACAAAAGGAAAACAGTAGAGGCTACAATTAAACGTAGGCTATAGAAGATTCATTTCAGTGAGTCAGAGTTTTAAAAATTGAAACAACCTTATTCCCGGACTTGAGGGTAATGTTAATCTTGTAGCCTCAGTGGCTATTTGAAATAATATTTGTTTATTCATGCACGTTTATCATAGCATTGCTCTGACAGTAGAAAATATTTACCCAATGTCTGCAGTGGCCTCGCGCCTCCTCTGACTCATTTTCCTCAATTAACCTCACAGCCAAAAAAAACAAAACAAAACAAAAAGAAAAACCAGAAGGTTACAAGAAGTATTAATACTGGAAATCGCTCAGGAGAATAAATACTCAGTTTTGCTCGATAAGTTTTGTTTTCCTCACATGCAAAATAAGCGGTGAGTCTTTGGTGCTCGTGCTTGACCTTCCAACCTCAAGGTTGGCCCTGTGTTTGTTGCAGAGCTGAAGTAATTCAAAACCTCGAATGGTATGAAGCATCTGATTCTGTAAATGGGCAAACAAGTTCGTATCATATAAACATCTTTTTTAAAAGTACTACATCGACATCGGCACACACTGGTGTTTTTTTAACCTCCATAAGAGTATTATATGGCTGAACACAATTGTTCGGAATTAATCGAAATCACCTAGTCTAGTTAAGGCCAAATGCATTTCAATTACAACGGATTTTAGTCTCCTTGATGACATATTCAACTTCGTTTTAAAATGTACAGATCACATTTTAAATTGTAAATGTATCTAATTAAATATAGCATACTGAAAGAAAATTCTGTTATAATTTATATTACAATTTGAGGCTGTGGATCTGTGTAATGGATCATTGTTGGACGAGTCTAAACTGACATTGGCTTATGTGAATTGAAGCAATACATATTTTTGGCTTTAGCTTAGAAATAACAACACATGAGCTGTTTCTTTCCTAAACCAAAGTTGGCGACAAAGCAAAAATGCTTAACTAGAAAATAAATAAGCAAAATGAAATAAAATAAAATAAAATAAAGGATAGTGATTATGCTTTTCAGAACTTGACATTTTGCTTTGAAAGGGGGCCAAATGAATATGAAGTTCAACTAAAAGAAAATATAGTTCATACAAAAGTAAAATAAGATCATAGTTTAACAAAGTATGTAATCATATTTGAACAGTGGTGTCAGTAGCAAGATATAGAGTTTAGACTTAAATTTAGCCATGGGACAAGAAGCGTAATCGTTACATCTGAGCCAGATGAATGTGGACAGCAGACTAATCTTGTCAATATTGAACGTTTTGCTAGAGGAGTGACCGCCAACCTTCAATTACATTGGCATGTTAACCTATCTTTGTATCCCGGTAAGCTTTAAAACAGGATAGTGAAGGCCAGTTATAAGAACGAAAATATAACTCGTTTAATTCAAGTACTTTACGCACACGGCCATACATGCAGTGGCATACAAAACATTAATATTCCTAATGATGGCCAAATATAAGGAAAAATGTATGTACTGATGGTGACTGCATTGTATTTTAATAGAAAAACTTCTGCGAGCAGCTATCGACAATTCACAGTACTTTGCCAGGACTGCGTTTGTTCTACACCTCGTGTATAAAACGTGTCTGGGAAAGTTTTTGGTTTTAGTCTGAGGATATGTTTTAAGCATACACATTGCTTATGTTTTAAGCGTACACATTGCTTACTGTTAATTCGCAAAATACCCCAAAACATACGGAGCATGATGTTGCTAAAAATGAACAATAATTAAAAACATTACTGTTGTGCAGACAATATTGTGTATATAACAATATTCTTTTCGTTATTTTACAGAAAAAATAGAATGATAGACGCCATCAACTAGAAAGGAAATGTTAGGCTGTTTTCCAGACAGTTACTGTTGGCTTAAATGCGACAATTGTATTATTTTGGACCATTTCCAAGTGTAGACAATATAAGACATGTTTATTAAAAGCAGCCCTAGGGCAGTAAAATTTGTGAAACCTTCTCTCCTCTAAAACAAAAGGTCATTTGTACGAATTATTTAAAAGGAAAATAAATGTATAGTAAGGACTCAAATACATTTAAACATTCACAGTGAATTACTTTGGAAATAACTGCAAATTGGAAATTCAATATTTCGAAGAGTTTCCAGTTCTTCCTGCATTTATGAAGTTTTTCCTTCACGCAGCTTTGTGAGAGCTCCACGAATTTGGCTCAATTGTGTTAAGTTGTAGCTCTCTCTTAACATGAAGTTTCTTTCTTGAATTATAGCGACATCTAGAGGTGCACGACTAACTCAATTTCATTTTGGCAGCAAAAAAATCTTTGCATCTAAACAATAAGAACTTTGATTCTTGGATGTGTTTTTCTATTTTCTGTGAGCCCCCGTTCACCTTTTTTTTTTTTTTGGGGGTTGGTATTTATGTTACAATGAAGTCATAACCAACTGATTCAACTGATTTGACAAATATTATTTTAGACGTTGGGTTATTTTGAGTAAATTGTGAATGGCTGGTGATATATCATTTTTGTCACATAAAAACAGTACGGGTGTTTCTGGTTTTATCAGAGAAAGTTTGGTTGAGCCTCCTCATTTTAAGCGGCCTGTTTGAAGCGACTGTGGGAATAGTGATGAGAGGTTTGTGCTGTGGGTAAAAATAAATGAATGACTTTTAATATGAATTAAATATGTCATTTGTGAAAATTCCAGCTCACTGTGACGTGTTTGACTTATTATGCATTTGCTGCAGTCATAAGTTATATATATTCTGTTTTAAATAAACTACATAACCCTTGTCATTTGCGTCCTATCGCAAAAGGTGTAATTTTGATTTTTACTACCTCTGCTCAGAAGTTTCTGCCTTCAATATTTTTAAAACATTTTTAACCTGCCGTTAGTCACAAACGTAAATTGCTTACAGTGGCACTGAGGGCAGAGTGTTAAATGATAATCTTTTGATCTGTCTATTTTTAAGAGTAAATGTGGTATATAGTCCTCCACTCTTTCGTCTGCTTTGATTAGCTGGCCACAGTCCTGTGAAATTTCTTTCCAAGCATAAATTGTCCACAGCAGAAAATGTTAGAATAAGCATAATATGGCTGCTCTTAGAGCTGAAACCTTTTAAAGCTCTGCTCCTTTAATGGATCATGTTTCAATACTTTATTCATGCTGCTAAAATGTGTAATTAGCTTTCTTTTTAAAATTACAACTTGTTTTTCATTTAAATATGTGAATAATTGGGGAAAATAAAAGAAATAGAAAAGATAAAAGAAAACATTACCACTATAACTTCGTAAAACAGGTAGCGTTGTTTCTTTAAATGTATCAGATATCATCAAAATATATCCAGGCCAATACCTGAACTAAACCCGAGTGCAGCCATTATGCAATATTTGCTGGCATTTCTTTGGAAATGCAAAACCCAGCACACTGGGTTTCCAGTATCTGCAAACACATTGTGATTGCATTCAATATATGATGTATTTAGTATACGTAAGCATAAATGAAAATGAATTACCGTGCTGTTGAAGGCCAGCTAGGAGACACATTTTTGTAAAAAAAAAAAAAAAAAAAAAAAAAAAAAAAGAAAGAAAGAAAGCAAGCAAGAAAGAAAGACATTGGATTCATGAGCTCATTGCAGACAGAGGTTACTACAGTAACTAATTGTGATATTGCTGAACGAGTGCTATAAAGAATATATTTTTCTAAGCGTGCCTCTTTGGCTGTTGTTGACTTTGCTATTGGCTTTGTAGACCGAGTGCATCTTTACTGCCTAACGAATGTGACCGGATGATCCTCCTAATAGTTTTGGTCAAGATATTTGGCCAAGAAATGCAAGAAATCCGTATACCTACGTTTTCTAAATGTATTTTTTTTTTCAAGGCAGGACGAAGTAGCCGCTTTACATTGTGTGCGTAACTGCGATGTTGGAGAGGTTATGAGAATAAATATGACATCTGCAGCCTATTACAAAAATCAATTAAACGTGTGGGTCTGGTATGGAGACGTTGCGTCTTGAATTAAAGTAGCACTGCAAGGGGGAGGAGTCTTTCTGTAACCGAAGTCCCCATTGGCCCCCACACAGGAAGCAGCTCACAAACCGTTGTCTATTTGAAAAGCTGATTGTGAAGGACTCAGTTTGCCTTTGCCAAAATATTTCCCAGCAATGTCATGCTCTGAAAGATCCGTTTTCACAGCGTTTTCTGTTAACTCTTTAATAATCGGCGATCCAAAGGAGCCCACCGACGCCACCTATCAGCTCGGCAACTCTGACAAGCACTGCCATGTCCAAAATAGCTGGGGGTCTGTTCCAAATGAAACCATGCCCGGGGAAACGAACCAGCACCAGCAATCACCGCCACAGGAAGGCATGGCTTTGCTTCGACATCAGTTCCACCAGGGATTAGTAAATTGGGGAGAACCGCACTTGAGTCCTGGCGGGGTGCCGCAGGTCAGCGCGTGCCCTTTCAGCGCGCCAAACGGGAAAGATGATTCCTCCTACTTCACATTGGACTCGGACAAGCACTCTAATAAACCACAAACAGACGTTTCCGCCTTCACCAGAATAATGACAGATACTGGGTCTATGGGTGTCGGCGCTGGTCCCATTCAGAGCTACTTCCGTCCAGAACAGGCATACTCTGGGCCGAAATTCCTCGATCACAACGGTCAGGAGTTGTCCTCAGTGAGTCTCCCGAACGCGTCTCAGTCCGATACCCGACAGCTGTACAACCTCAGCTTCCCAGTCAAGCCTTGCCCTGATAAAAAGCTCGTTAGCAATGACTTAGCGGTCTGCAACACCGTGTGTCCAACCCAAAGGAGCAATAGCACCATCATCCTTACCCTCAACAACAATCACAACAGCAACGAGGAAGACGTACACTTAGGTTTACAGCAAGAAAAGCCCCTCTCAGAGTGTCCCGACGGCAATAAAACTCCCAGACAGGAGACGCAAGGTGGGTAAATAGAAAATGGTCTGAAAGAGATAAAACAGGATCATTGGCAACACGGACAGAAAACACGATTCCTTTCGACCGAACAAGGTGATTTTATATAGGCTATAAAGGAGACTTCCTGGTAGAACAAAAAGGGTACCAAGGGGTTCAAAATTAATTTATTGCACGGATTCGCTCTGGCTAGACTAAATTGCACTCCATTTACTGAGGTCTTTGGAACATCAAAACAGCGGAAGGCTCTTTTGTGCACGAGTAGTTAGAGTAGACCAGGTATGCATTCGGATGGAGCACAGGTTTTACAATGGGGATTGGCTATATCTTCAAGTTACTTCCACAGGAAAGGAATAAAACCTCGGGAATTCTTTTATTAGTGGGTTTTCTATTGTTCAGCTTAGCTTCAAGCACCAGTTGATGCAATTAAAAAGAGATAATGAACAGACACTTCCTAAGAGAAATGCGGTAGGAAAAATATATGAATCATTCCAACATTATACTAATTAGTTTTAAAACAAAACTCTTTCACAGCTATACAATTTTTATCATGCCTTCTTTAACATAGTATTACAATTATTTCATTCAACCATATTCAGTTGCTACTTTACAGTATTCATGTTTTCATATGCGAGGTCTACTTTTAACCCAAACAAATTTTACTTTCAGTGTATTTTTTACAGTGTAAAAGGTACACTGAAACATATTAATGCAGGGCATAAATAATATATTTTACAGAACATTTTACATATTTTAGTAAACATATGTCTTCAAGTGAGGTTAGTAACATAAATATTATTAAATATTATTATATATATGTATGTACTATTATATAATAAGGTGATATATGACATTGCTTATCTAATAACATAAATATAGCCTAAGGATAATTTTAAATATGTTTTTATATTCCTTACCTTTGTGTTGTGTACTTAATATTTGTATCCACTACAGACACACATTCTTATATAAAATCATTGTTATAAATAAATTAAACATGTTTAGAATGTATCAGAAGGTTGAAGTTATGCCATTAACATGTCTGTATGGATGTGTGTGTGTTTCTGTGTGTTTTGATGTTTAGATGTTTGGAGTAATTTATGTCAGGGGGTCACTAATGGATGACATATCTCAAATTAAGTCAAAAATAAATACTACGCCTATCTTATTACATCACTAAATGATTTCGGTACACTTCAAATCGCTCAGTTTACTGTATGCTACTTTACACACATGCCTCTTGGTTGTAGCCATCTAAAATGTGACTCTACCCAATTAATAAATGGCAAAGCAAAATAACTAAATTAAAAAATAAAATCAAGCATCAAGCAAGCATCAATTACCCCAGCCCTCCACCCACACACACGTATGCTTGCGCAAACACACACACACACACACACACACACACACACACACACACACACACACACACACACACACACACACACACACACACACACAACCACACAAACGCATATGTGTGCGCGCACACACATACCCACACGCACGCACACACATACACAATACGTATACACATAATGTGCATTTTATTGCAGTTCTAAATGCATAATTACTGGACAAATGCGACTGTTCAATTTGTTGTCTTTTCAATTATAACTTTTTGCATTTGACATTACAGCGGTTTGGTGCGAAAAAATCCTGCTCTGAGTGGATTATTTTTCACGCTATGTTGTTGTATTTCGCAAATATGTTGAGACACAAAATTATTCTATTCCAGAAATAACAATCATGGTTAAATGAAATGTATTTCCTGCTTCCCTTCTCTGCACATGGGCCAATAGAAGACGAATTCCTGTTTTTGGCTTGAAAATACGAACAAAAGGAGTGCAGGGGACCTGGAGAGGGAACGGTATCTTACATAAGTGCTAGGAAATCAGTATACAGTAAAGCATACTCACAGTACATATTGTCATACAAATACATACTTTGCATAAACTTTTGCACCTTTTGTTTTTATTGAGGCGGAAGCATCAGTAAGACGCCTGCATGCACAGCACCGGTACCTCAGCTTACGCGCTTGCGCATAACACCAGTGACAAAATACAGATGTGTGAGGTTTTTCTTTTAATTTGACAGAAGACAAGAAATTCGACAACGCTCCTAGCGGATGGCTGTCAGCGAAAGCAGGAAGGAAAAAGCGATGCCCTTACACCAAACACCAAACGCTAGAACTGGAGAAGGAATTCCTATTCAACATGTACCTGACTCGAGAGCGCCGCCTGGAGATCAGCCGCAGTGTCAATCTCAGCGACCGTCAAGTTAAAATCTGGTTCCAGAACCGCCGGATGAAACTTAAAAAAATGACCCGCGAGCACAGAACCCTGGAAGCAAATTCTCATTTCTCAACTTGATACAACTCTTGGAGGTGAAGAATCATAATGGACATTGTACAGAACCGAAGAGTGCGGGGCAAGTATGATTTATACCTAAAATATAAAAACATGGATGCAAATGTCAAACAAAGGGGAATAAACAGTGTGCATTTGCATGAAGATGATTTCCTCTCCTTCGATACATGTTTATCTAATTAAAGGACAAACTCTTTGCAGCGGTTTCTTTCGGGGTCACATGTGCCCTGCAACAGGAAATGCAAGCATCTTGTTCATTTATGTTTAAAACACTTGTCCTATGAATGTTTTCCCTGCTGTTTAATTTAATAGTTTCAGTGGACATCCGAATGATTTTATGTGGTGAATTGAAGATGTTTTTGTTTACAGTTCGTGAGTATGGAAATTCAAGGCAATACCTATTCTATTTTGAAAGCGACCATTACACACGAATAATTACTTTATTTTCTTATCCTGGCACTATTTTATTTATTTTAGATACTAGGGATATTTAATGTGTACTCGTAAAATATCATTTAAATAACATATTAAAAATGTTTACCAACATAAGCACAGTGTAGTCTTGCAAAAATGAATAGTGCTACATTGGGTTTTAAAATGTAGTCTAGGCCCAGCTGAAAATGTAAGCAAGAAACAGGGATTTCTGTGTGTATAAACGCAAGAACGAGTGAATGTAAACATGTTTGTAGAATTTCTTTTTGTAGACAACTTACACGTTGGGTTTTGAAAAGTGCATTTGAATAATTGCTCGTTCTTTGTAATTAATGTTTGTGTCTTGTGTGTGATCGATGTGCTGTAGATAAATTACTGAAGGGTAGACAATTATGGCGAGTTGGGGTTTTCAGTTCATACGTTTGTAGCTTTTTTTGACACTTGACAGAGCACGCTTGTTTTTACAAAACTTGTGTTTAAAAATGTCTTTCAGTAATAGACATCTTAACAGAATGTTTTGATTGGGATAATTGATGAATTGTAGAATTGTAGTATGAACCATTAGACCCTAATTGTTTAATTTATGGAATATGTTTTGAACATAGGGATCTTTTCTCTCTACAAAAATCCGATTTGTCCTATTTTTTGAACCACCGAAGGAAAAACCGAATTCGTATATTCAATATGCACACATAATTACTTCAACCCAAGACAGACAGTATTTAAAATACAGTTTTTTGAAATGAATGGTATGCATGCATTTAATTTGCAATATGACATTTTCTCCCCTTATTGGACGGGTTATACTTCCACCTCTAAAATGATCTATGTCCCATCATTTTCATTTTAGTCAGGGATGGGTAAAAGTACCCTAAATCTAAATGTGTTTTCATAAAAAATAAAAATACCTATTGAATACATTCTGATACATTCAGTATTAGAATTTCACTGTTTTGAAGATAGTAGGCTACAAAGGTATAAGCAATACATGTGACATTCTTACATGGAAATGAATATTTAAGAAATATATGAATTCGAAATACTTCCCATTCCTGACTCCAACTCACTGACTATTTAGCATCGATAATGTTACAACATTATTTTAATCTGCCAATTATTTGTTGATTTAGCGCACTGGTTTTAGCATACTGCCGGACACGCATATGAATGCAAGTATGTGTAAATGTTAATATGTATGCATTTTTATATTCCATACACATGCACACAAAAACAAATAAGGCATATTTACATACACACACACACACACACACACACACACACACACACACACACACACACACATACATATTAAGATTTACACATACTTGCATACATTTGTGTGTGTCAGGTAGTATGCTACTAATTAATTGCCTTGTTTGCCTTGCTTGATGTCACTTAACTCCTCCTCTGTTTCAATGGAATGTTAAAAACATAATATGGAACATGTGTGGATACATTTTCCATCCTTTACTTGTTTTGAATGGATAACTGTTATCCCTTTTGTCGGACTGTAGCTTATTCTGTTCGAACCGCCATGTTGACACTGCACCATTTTAAGCGTCACCGACGGTCGGAGCCTGTTCGTCCATTGATAATCCTGTCTTGAATCTTGTATACCATTTGAGAAACATATGCGTTTCTTTCAGTGAAAATAAATAATTTACAGCAGGTTATTTTATGTACAGAAGCATTTCCCTTTAAAGTAATCAATCGATGTTTGCGTACGTAATTGAATCTATACTAGCTAAATTAGATGGACAGTTTTTGAATTCGCTTTATTTTCAATGTCTGCTTAACGTGGTTTCCTTTCTATACTTAATTCAATATGCAACATTTTCCTTGGTTTATCAGTGTGTATTTCTTACAGTCATCGGAAGGGCTAACGTTACGTGTTCTGATGTAATTTACTTCGAGCTGCAATGTAACCTAGCAACGCTATTCTTGAACTGACGCTCGAGGGTATCTCAGATGTCAATGTGGAGGTTTGTCCAATGGCTATTACGGAACATTTGAGTTCGTGAAACTTTTCGACTTTGAACCCAAGGTGGATCAAACTGCTGTGTGATTTAGGTAGTTTCGAGTTGTTGGGCTGCAAGGTTAATATCACAGGAACCTGGAACTGCCTGAATTACGCCAGTTTTGCATCCTGCGCAATGGACTCTACAGCAACAACTTATACGAGCACAAAGCATAATTTTCTCACAGAGTGTCACTGCCATTCTGAGATTTTGTGATAGCATCGCAGCTAAACACAGCCGTATAAAAGATAACTGCATATTGTGCTGTATTTTTCGACTTAGTGGACATGTATAACCCTTTGTGTGAAGTTTTTGGAGAGCTGAAATAGTACATGCATGGTTTTTAATTGATGCTCCCTGAATACATGTGAGTAATATGCGCAATCAGTTTGCTATCATCGGGCGTATTGAAGCACGGCATATAATAACAGTACCGAGTAATAATAACAAATCAACACCTCGACATGCTTTCATTTTCACAGTGTGTTTTCACAGTGCATTGGGGAATAATACAATAAAATGCGAGTACCATTTTATAGCACAAATACAAGAAACAGTTTCAATTCATATTCTGAATGACAAACATTGCAATTTACAGAGCAAAGTTAAAATGTCATGGTCTTGACGTGCATGTTTTAACAACACAGCCAACGGAAACATTAATACAATAACCTTTCATTTTTGTGTATTTTGTTGTGATAAACATTATAATGATCTCTAGAAGTATATTCTGTTGATGTGCGTTAGAACAAATAACTAAAACAGATTATGCGCTCATAATTTTTGCATATCATTTATATTTCTGTATTACACAGAATTAACACTGTATTGTGTCTAAATTGTAGATCTGTTTCGTATTTATTTGGCTGCCATTTTATGTACCTCAACTACTAGAGTCATCCTTAACATATAAAGAAAATACAGACCAAGGCTGATTTCCTTAATTGCTGACCGCATACCAACTACTCGATGATTGGACATTTTATGTGGATATACAACACGATTTACTTATTCTGCACTAGAGTAGCGACTCCAACTGTTACTGACTTTTCCTACATATATTTTTTCATCGACTTTTTCATATATTCAGACAGTACATACATATAAAGAATCATGCATATATACATATATTTATGTACTCAACTCCATTGAATGTGCAGATAATATATAAATATACTGCAATTTCTACATTTACTATTAACTGTAATTGTATATATAATTGTATATATAAATAATTGTTGATAAATAAAAGTGCACACACACACACACACACACACACACACACACACACACACACACACACACACACACACACACACACACACACACACACACACACATATACAGAGAGAGAGAGAACAGGTTACACGGTTACATGCATGCGCGCATACATACCATGGATTCCTTATATTTAAGGTGATTGCCTCTTTGGTTTTTTTCCTTGGGATTAAAATTTGAAGTGCATGTACATATTCGACCATATAACACGAGCCTTCTCTGAACTGCGTAACCAGAAACAGCATGAGGTCTTGTTAATAAGTTTCGTTTGTTTGAGATCTACAGTAATGAAATTGGAAAATGGGGTATACTGGAAGCTATGAATGATTTTGATCATCGACACCTTTCCCAGGGGCATCATTTTCATAGCATTTTCGTTTTGCTTCAGTCCACAAAAAGGGAACATGTTACATACTAAACAAAGGCAGGTATTTTCACAATGTCCTCACATTGAGGCTGTCGTTGGGTGATAAAGATGATAATGTGATCCTTGCTCTGTAGGTAGTCGTAAAGCTAAATTTTAACATCAGACATGGATAGCCCCTCCATCTGAAACGGTGCATATGAAGGTGTATCATCATCATCATCATCATCATTATTATTATTATTATTATTATTATCATCATCATTGCGGGCCTAGCACTTGTGTTCTACCACCAACATTTAAGCACTGCTAAAGGTGATAAAGACACCTGAGCACCTGGTCTTGATTACTGGGAATTACAGCAAGCTCGTGAGATGTATATTTGAGAACTCTATTCATTTTATCAGAGAGAAAAGTGTCTGTTTTGACTCGAGCTAAGGTGATTTCATTCTTTCAGCGACACGAAGCTAGCACAGGGTAATCAACGCAAATAGACATGTGAAGGACATGTAAAGAATTACGATTATTTTAACTATACATTGTGCAACAGTGCTTTTGCTGATGAATCTTACCTAAATTTCCAGGGAATACTTTCATACTCTGCCGGAGTAGACCTTTGCAAGAAGTGGAAATGCCAAAGGTCAGTGCGTTTGTACATAGGGGATGCAGGCCTTGACTATTTCTTCCATTAATTTCTGACTTCTTGCTTCAGTATGGTTAATAAAAACAATCCACTTTAAATAATGTTCTGGAGACATTAAATATCCACATGCAATAAATACTCACACTTCTAAAAAATCAATGTCAATATTTCTTTATCTCGCGAGGTGTCCGTGTCCATTACTGTTTTTTTTCTGTAATGCTTGATTAGAATTGTATATTCTCTCTCCCTCTTTCTGTCTGTCTGACACAAACAAACAAACAACACACACACACACACACACACACACACACACACACACACACACACACACACACACACACACACACACACACACACACACACACACACACACACACACACACATTCAGCATGCAAACACGAAAAATATTGATGCATCCCGAATACAATAAATGTTTATCACTGGAATAAGATAGATAACACTGGGTAAGCTATTTGATCATTTTGATTTGCTTCAAAATGACTGAAAACTGACTTGTCTGGAATAAAACATTTCGACTGTCAAATACTTTTACGTGAAACAAAGTATACCATAGGAAATAAATTTAGAATATACATATATCCATTAAGTAATGCATACGCAAATCCTTCGCAAAATTCAATATATTTTCTTTTTTTAGGTAGACACCATGGCGCCAAGTGAGTTATCTGCAAAGCCATACTAAAAACAACATAGTTGTTTCATTTCAGCGTTAGACAAGTAGAGGTGCTGTTTAAACACGATTAAAATGTCTGATGCTTGCTATACTTGTGGCCAAGGGCATACAAACCTGGTACAGACAGGATTTTTGGTATCATTCAAGTAGTAAACCTTTCAAATGAATAGACTCCAAACTTTCCAAAAATTGACCATGGAATATTCTATACAATGATCTTACGGATATCAAGCATACGGGTTATGTGTGTTTTATTCGGTCGACTCAAAAACAAATTCCCGAAAGCTGAATATAGCTATGTATTGGTGAGAAGGACTGCTGTATATAGTCCAATTTTGTTTAAAGTAAGTGTTTTAGGACCACAATTTCCTTGCTTGCCCTTTCATGTAGACGAACAGTTTTATTCCTAGCTAGTCTAAAAAGCCAACAGTATGTCCATCTGTTCAAACGACAAATGAAACATTCACAAATAGTGGTAGGCAACCAGATATTTTATGTTTGCAATTTTAATTTTTTTTTTTGTGACAGTGCATGTGCTAGTGTTTCAAAGAATACACAGCTCGTTAAATTGGCATGGTGTCGAGGTGTTTTGGAAGAGGCCTGGCCTGTGCTTACCATTTTCCGCCCTATTTTTAACTTTTCATCGACATTCTAAACTACATGTTTCAATGAAATTATTTAGAGATAGTAAAAATAGTAGATTATTCATTGTGCAATGTAAATCCATATCACATTATTCTCACATTAAAGGCGATACTTTAACCAGGATATAAATACGGAACAATAGATATCATGTCAGCGAAGAACTTGGTCGTTTTTGTTTGTTTTCCTTCTTCCTGTACGTGGTTATAGCTCAAATGGATCCAATTAGCACTCTTGGCTAATGTAACAAAGGGTGTGGTTCCTAAAATGATTGCATGACACATTAATTGAAAAACATGCTTGCAAAGCACTTCAAAATATTTAAAACTCGATGACATATACTCATTTCACGATGTAGCAGTACGAATCCCTGAAGTGTTTGTGGGGCAATTCATGGACTTAGAAAACTAATCACTTGTATGTCTACATATTGAACAAATATCATCCTGTTCGTCTTAGTTTTCGATGTAAACCTTGCATACATCACAATCGCAACGTAGTTTCCAGTAGTCCCGGCGAAGAAATAAAATGGTTCCTTGCACTGAGGGACTTCGGAGAAGTAATAGCCCAGTCAACAGCGCCAGGAACGCTTGGGTGCGCAGTTGTGCCAGGTCATCCACGTAGAGGCAAAACGCTAGCAAAATTATGAAATTGTCTCTAGTTCCCAACCCTCCATACCCTCTAAACATTTTGCCGTATATTTGATGAAGTTTGAGTCCCATGCGCTGGGAATCTTAATTCCCCTGTTATTTACTCATTCCTCGTGGGTGTAGATGCAGCGAACGTTTCCTCTTTTTTCAGACGGAATGCTACAACTGTGCCTTTTACGGCCCTCTCCACAGGCAGTATATCAAGTCTATAAAAATCAAAGCTGCCCGATGTAGTTTTTATTATAGTATTTAACTACTGAAAAGTGTAAGTAGTTTCTTCCACAAATACGGAGGGAACGCCAAGAAGCAGTGTTTAACGCACTCGTTAAGAAAAATGACAGTTAATTTCCCAATAAATCGCTTTTTACATGGACGTTTCTAACATTGAAGAAGGCTGCAACGCAAATTTGAAATCTATCCAAGAAGTACGCTCATGAAATTGATGACACGATTGAATACATTGGGTGAAAGTGATAAATAAAATAAAAGGTATCTTAATTTGTTTTTTATATCGACTGAGGCCGCCTATACCACATCCATGCAACGTGTTTTAATCGCCTTCGAGTTCAATCATAATAAGTTGTCATTTTTTTGTCTCAGATTTGCACTGGTTGCTATTCTCGTTTTCATGTTTGTGTTGTCTGTGCTGTAATGGTTTCCATATGCATTCTATATAATCAAGTCAAAGCAACGCATAATTTAACTAGATAGACTATTTGGCGGATAGTCTAGATATGCTTAGATATATGGGCTTAATACTGTTTTGCATATTACATAAACAAACCAATTTATTTAGAGAGGAAAATATGGATAGCGCGAGAAGAGGAGAGCTCTGGGCAGCCCCTTGGCGGATTGATTTACGCCTCATTGACGCTTTATCAGGCTCACGAAAAAAGTCTGTCCAATCAGTTCGCTAGGAGCGAACAGCTCTGCATCCAAGCTCTACTTTCTTGGCTTGCAAGTTGAGAACAGTAGCGTACAAATCTAGTTCTGTCCTATATATTTTCCCCTCAATGAACCGCGCTTTGTATAATGTCCGAGAATGTCCATTTCTGGAACTCTTAGCAATTATTATGTCGATTCCATCATAAGTCATGAAAGCGAAGATCCGACTTCAGCCAAGTTCTCCAATGCACAGTACCCAAGTTCCAGGCAGCCGGGAGAACACAGTGAACATCCAGAATTCCCCTCCTGCAGCTTCCAGCCCAAGCCTCCTGTTTTCGGCGCCTCCTGGAATCCTTTTAGTCCCCATGCGTCCAATGGTTTACCCGCGGTCTACCATCCTTATATCCCGACTCAGCCAGTACCTTCAACGGACACTAGATACCTTCGCACTTGGCTCGACTGTGCCCCGAGATCCGAGTCGCTGGCCGGACACGGGCAAGTCAAGCTAGAACCGCTGCTGGGACATATCGGAGAGCCCCCCAAAATCGGAGGACACGAATACATTTTGGAGTCTTCTTCAGCAAGGGAGTTTAATTCCAATCAAGGCTCCGGCTTCGAGGACAATAAGGATATTTGTGAAGGTAGCGAGGACAAAGAAGGTCCAGATCAAAGTAAGTTATAAAACGAGGAAGTAAACAGTCTATAAAACCATGTCATAAAAAGAACAAAGGGGCAAGACTGAAACGCACGCAGTAGAACATGAGTGCGGAAAAAGCCCTGTGTTGGTGTTACTTTGAGAATGTATATCCAAGTGAAAACTTTGGTCCATAGATATATTTATTAGACGTTATGCAATGCACTTGCCTTAAGCCTTAGCTTCTGTGCGCTGTGGACCTTCCTCGCTATGTTTTCCTAATGTTTGCACGTGTTCAGTGTTCGGTATTTAACTCAATATCCTGGTGATTAACAGGTCAGTTTGTACTAAAACTGTATCGTAGTTTCACTCTAACATTACCTTGTTAGAGATTTTGGGTCAGGATATATTTTCTCTGAAGACACTGCTCAAATAATTTTCTGGATAGCTGGTTGTGATCAAAAAGCAACTCTGAAAACGCTGCAGCACTCTTTAAATGGCTAGGTACCAACAAAATATTTGGCTACAACACGAAAAAAAGGTTTTAGATTGGGACATAGTTTTCTGGATATTTTCCAACGTTCTGCATGTGTAAACACTTATGCTGGAAAATAGAAACGCTGCTTTTTGGGAAAACATTAGATGACATACTCCGCACGTAATCCGACTATAGAAAGGAAGTTAATTATTCGGAAGAAATGTGGGATATGTGCACATTTCTATTCCCTAAATAAATCTAAAATATTTTCCCATGAAAAGCAAGAAGGCTACAGATTTCAGACAGGTCCGTATGTCTGTCTAGCAGACTTATTCTCAGAATGTCAGCTATTCAGATCAAGTTGCTCCAACGGTCCACATCATGTAGTACTTGGAGACTGTAGATTTAAACAGAAACAAAGTTATTTTTTATCTTCACTAAGAATGTTTCCTATTATGTGACAGCGAGATTCATTAGGCCTTGCACTGTGATGGGCTTTTGCATATTCTGGAAACCAAAGATAAAGGACAAATAAGAAATTGGAGACATAATTCAAATAGTTTATGTTTGTATGCACGTGTGTGCAGGGGAGTTCATATTTTGACTGGTAGTAATTTTAGATTTACTTCATCTGATGAGGAATAATACTGCTTATAATTCAATAAATGGCCTCTTACAACATGACCCATAAAGGATAGTGAGAAATAGCAATTCCCACTGTTTCTTTGGGCGGGATTCCAGGATAAACTACAAGCAAGAGCAATGAAGTTTAGAATTATATGTCCCTCTTTGTGCTTACAGTGGCCCATAAGTGAAAACCCTTATTTGCCCCAGAAGTTTATTAAGTTAGAAGGGTAGCAGGCATCGCCATTAATTGTAACATGAAGGCTCCATAGGATGTCACGTGAGATGGAAAAAAGAGAAATAAAGCACAACACAAACCCTATGACTTAAAAATGCAATGAACAAACCATACAGTCTTGAGGTGAAAAAGATCACTGTTTAGAACATTCCAGCAAAATATGAGACTGAACACCTTTGCAAATGGGACCTTTGCCATTACCGAGCTGTTTCCAATGTCTCTTAACAAACAAAATGGACTTTTTTCTGTGAGAACTAATCTGTATATGTATAAATCAGAACTCTGGACTGTCTTCAAAGTATTGAGGTAATAATGTCCTCCCCGGCATGTCTGGGGCGCTCCATAGTGTTACAGGACATACATCATCCTTTGAGCAACATTTCCCTTTAATCATCAGATCACAATCGCATCACAACATTTCGGATATTGGAGACAGGTGATGTACTTTTACTATGAGATTTTGGAATTTGGAGGGGTTGGATTTCTCCTAATTGTGAAGGATTTTGATGGGGCAAACCCATGCTTTGTCCCTCTATGCCACTGTCCAAAAATGTCATTCTTATGTTATGTCACCTATTGAATAACATAGGAAAAGCCGTCCTCATAGTCATAGATGTGCCCTGTACGTTGTCTTACTGGATTGTCTTGGTTCAATACAGTATATAGCCTACTTCGAGAATGAAAGGGACTTCTTTGCGTGGGACAAAGCCTATTTTTACTTCAGTAGCCCCAGGACAGTCATTGTAGCTGTTCTGGAGACCATTAGATCTAGTTCTGGCACTGTATATTAAGAGTACTGCTTAACCTGATTATGGGGAGACTGTTGAAACATGGGTGTTTCCCCAAACGCTGCAGTTCGGCATGCAATTTTCCATGTATGTTCTTAAGGAAACAACAGGAAGACACGCATTTGGATATACATGCACATTCCTGTCAATACCACAGAGGAGAGCAGCATCCTCTGGGAAGACTGCTCATCATAATTGTCTGCATATTTCCACCAAAAAAGGGACCGTCCTCTGTAGGCGGCTGTATTCCTTTCTGGCTTTGCTCTGGAAATCTAACAATGCACTTAGGAACAATTTAGTTAAGTTTTTTTTTTCATTTTATTTCATTGAATGTTTAAACTCTTAATATGCCCTCAAAAAGTAAACAGCAACCAATACATTTGCAAAGCTTCCTCCTTTACATTCCATTGGTAATTATCTTAGCCATTTCATCTCGGACAATTTAGAATGTGTCATTTCAAATTTACACTTGGCTTAATTTAAGACAACATTTCTGGTTCTTATACAAACATTCAACTTTGGCCATATAGATCTTATTGCCAGGAAATATGGAAGTACAAATATGACGAAGATGACCTCTTGGATAAATTTATGAAGTACTCACAGGGGCATCAGTGATATTCCATTGGAATATGGTATTCTTGTCCTTATCAGACAAATAATACCAGCAAAGATTACTTAGGAGATCAGGGTGTATACAATTATATTGCCAGGTAATTATTTCACAATGTAAGTGAAACCTAAAAAAATGCATCCATTATACGTTCCTTGACAAATATGGTACTTATATGAATGGTGTGTAATTATAGTTGAATGCACGTGTCTGTATTTTTGTACAGTTGATTCTAATTTACCAAAACCTTTCGCTCGATATTATTTACAGACGACCCATCTGCCAACTGGCTGCACGCCCGGTCATCTCGGAAGAAGCGATGCCCATACACTAAATACCAAACCCTGGAGCTCGAGAAGGAGTTTCTTTTCAACATGTACCTCACGCGGGACAGGAGACACGAAGTATCGCGCCAACTGAACTTGACTGAGAGACAAGTTAAAATATGGTTCCAGAATCGACGGATGAAAATGAAGAAAATGAATAAAGACCAACCCAAGGAATAGCCTTGGGATGGGTTACCAGACCCACCCTTCCCAAAACAACGGGGAATGGGTTATGTTTTGTATCGCTCCCTCCTCTGTATAACATCCATGGACAATTATTTTAAGTAGGGTCTTGTGCGTTTGTTTTCACCATTCCTGTTTTCAAAAGAAAATCCCATATTTCTGTCCAGTAATAGTTTGTGACTTGATATTAGAAGGAGTGTTTTTTATTTGAAATATGTAACGTTGATGATTAAAATTCACATATTCCTAAAATTGCGTTATTTTATTTTGATCAATTGATTCCTCTTGTGTATATAGAAGATTTTATAGCCAGAAGTAATTTGAAGTAACCTTGGCCTTAGTTATGAGAATGCATACACTGTCCTAAATGTGTTGTTATTATTATTATTATTATTATTATTATTATTATTATTATTATTATTATTATTATTATTATTAACAGAATGTCATTATATGTGTCCGAATCACAGGTAATTATTGTTAAGAAAAAACGCAATGGTTTATGGAAGACGATGGCCTTGGTTCATTTATCTAAGATCAACTTTACCTACATGTTTCCAAAAATGATAAATAAATACATACATTATAATAGAATAAATAAGAATACATCTCACAGACAATTTATCATGATTGGGCGAATTATTTTCGAAACATTTTTAAACATCCCAACCGTGACTTTTATTAAGCTCATAAGCTCAGTTCTGCCACTGAGGAATCTTTTCATTCCTACTTATATCAGAGGAAACTATATTACAGTTTATTATTATAGTTTTCGGTACTTTTCCATTATCAGTGTTTTAGTCTTTAAGGTGTATTATTAACCTTCATCATATTTATTATTATTGGCCTGACTGTTTCTTTAGAAAAAATATCAGCGTTGAATAATCAGGTTTAACAGTGGAGGTGCACGTAGACCGTGCCAGTGTAGTTATGTTTATCTGTAACTTTAAACGTTGTATAGAGTGCTACTATTACTATTTGTGTTCATTGAATGGAAGGGTACAGCAAAGTAGGCCCAGAGCCACAGACTCAGCATAGTCGTCGGAGTTAGTGTATCATGGGCCATGGATTTAGGCTCCGTTTTAAGATAAATTGATATATTGACCATTAATTTTCTTTAACCAGAAATGTTGTGCAAACATTTATGAGGGATTTAAGTAGCTTAACTAATAAAGTAAACAATTAAATACAACTCCAAATCGTCTTTTATTCGAACTGTCAGAAAAAATTGGATTCATTTTGCTTAAACATATAACAATCTATCCGGCGTTTAACAGAATTCCCATCTCATTTATGAGTCAAATGTTTACAATGTGTCACCATGAATACCGTGTTTTAAGCTATTATCAAATGCATGTGAATGGTTTGATATCCCCATTTTTTTTTTTTTTTTTTCAAAAATATCAAATCATGGGAGATAATTTGGAAATTTATTGTTTGAGCGACGTAACTTTCACTTAGCTGGAATGTATTTTCATCCTCTTGATAGTTAAGCATAATGAAGGGAAGTGCTAAGACATATCGGTCATCTTTCCCTTTAAAAACATTATTTACATGATATTGTCCAGTTTACATAGTAAACAGCAACACTTGTGCAGTTGTGTTGTCAATAAAAGTGCATTCCCAATGCTATTATTTGTTGTTATTGTTGTTGTTTGAATGCATAATGTAGCTTGTTAGTGCTCTCGTTATGGGTCTAAGACCCTCTTACAGTGGGTGCGAGTCGATGCGTCTCATTTATTGGTGCTTCCGGAGTGAGATGCAGCTGTACTATGACATGCGGAAGCAAGACGCCACAATCCCAATCACGCCTTGCAAAGGACTGACCCATTGTCAACACCCTATCTGTGTTTTTTGATTTTGGAATGGATTTCTTACACAACAGATATAATGCAGAGACTGTCCACTCTAGAAAATACATTTTGATAGTGCTAATGTAGCCTATTTAGTTTTCTTAATCGCAACTAGCTCCTTTTGTTATGTATAATTTGTTTATCATTAAACCTACGATGGAATTGTTAACACTGTGTTCATATTAAAGAGTTAACATCAAAGCGTGTCGGGACTTTAATTACATATTATGACTTGGAAAATTTGAGTTAATATGTGAACATTTGACAAACTAGTGAAGTTATCTGACCATCCGCAAGTTTTTATTCATTGTCTCCGCGGACATATCGCACACATGTAGAATACATTTTGCCATTCTCTTTGCACGCGATGCCAATATGCCCCAGCTTTCATACAGTTCAAATTTTCATTTCATCTTAATGAAGGGCACGTGTTTAAAATATGCATGCGGCTGAAACATTTGTCTCCAATAATAGATAAAGGGAAGTGCGACTGACACATGGACTTCTGAAGATAACTATTTCAAGCTAATTCAACACATTAATTATTTGTTATGTAACCTCACGAGAGTTCTTGATACCTAATATCTTCATTGCAGTGTGTAGCTCTACACTCTTCATTCAGTTTGAAATCGAATCATTGGTACCATTTGGTGCACATACCCCAACACTGGTAACCAAATTCCAAGTAGTAGTATGTCTGTTGTAGTATTTCCTGAAGTTGTGAGGTAGATTATGGAGATGTGGGTTAGTTTCAGTACTTATTTTCACCAAACATCTTTTCTTGGACGTTGTATTTTCCTCGTGTTTATTGTAGTGGAATCTAAAATGTCGTGCAACACCGAAATATAAAGCGTAAGTGTATGTATATATATATGTATGTATGTATATATGCACACATCCATACATTTACGATTTATATTTAAAATATTTATAAAATATTTCAATAAATAAATAATACTACATATTTATTTATTTAAATATTTTTTCATTTGACGGCAAAAAAGCGTAGAAACGCAAAACTGAGTATTGTTTTTTGTCGGTCCCATTTCTACCCGGAAGACAGAGCAATAATAAATAAATGAATAAAAATACTGAGAGAAGATTCAGTTACAATGTTAATTTTGTTATCCAATCGATATTTCAGATTGCAATCGAGCATTATAAATAAATGCTAATGGATAAAAAATCTCTCTTAAAGAGGTTATTTTGGTCTTCACTTGAACACACAGGCCTAGTTTCGGTAGAGGTATTTTGCCCCCTATTCTGTATATTTCCTCAAGCCTTTCCCGTCTCTTTTGTTTTATTTTGGTATTTTGGAATGAAACAAACGAAAGGGATGTGAGCGCTTGCTTTGGAGGAGGGGATAGGAAGTCGACTGTCATAAAAAACGAAAAGAAAATTCGACGTAGTGTGCTGCAATAAAAGAATATGACTGCAATAAAACTTTATAGGGTATAAATTTCTGAGGGTTCAGAACTAAACGGCTGTAAAGCAAACACTGGGGAAGGAAACGTTACAAAAAAACCTACCTTAATAATCGTTTTGCGGGACTATTGATTGTCCGGACTAAGACTTTGTTTTCTTAGCATTTCACCAGCATTTGTTGTTTACAAATTCTTCTCGGGATGGGGGTTTGTGCGGTGGGTCTGGACCTCCAGATGCTTCGCTGAGTCCAGTGTTTTAGACTGCTTCTTTTGTTCAGTTTCACAGATCACCCAGCCTTCTAGATAGCGGGCCATAAAATGTCACAAAAAGGTTCTGGCCAGACGTCTGGGATAGCAAACCTTAATCTGTTTACAGCCCTGCGCCCATGCTTGGTTCTCCGTTTTGTACCAGAATGCTCAATTGTTTAGTCTCGGAATCGGAAACAATAGCTTGTTTCCAAAGAGCCGTTTACCCTACTTTAAAAATGAATATTTTCCCCAGTCCCCTTTCACGTGTTCACGTGCTTTACTTCTGTATGGTGAAAGAAGTTAAGAAAATACGTGCGTGATTGAAAAACCCACATTAAGAATACAGTTGACCGTAAAAATGGCAGTGGCCAAAATACTACCTTCTACTAGCAACACTACTACTATTACTACTACTAAGCATAATAATAAACGAGCGCATCTTAGAGAAACGTTAAGGAACTATTTAAATTCTCTGTATACAAATTGAAAAGTATCTTTAACATTTCATTTTCATGTTACATGTAACATTTCATTTTCATACTTTTAAACCTTTATGTGTCACATATGTGTGTCACATATTTGTCTCATGTAAGTGTATACTAAATACACATATATATGTATATATTTATTTATATATTATATGTACTATATATAGTACACACATATATGAGACAAATATGTACCCTCGGAGAGTACTATTTTCCGTTATTGTTTTTAAATATCTGTTATTACTGTCTCCTGAAACCACAAAGATTTTTTTGTCACACATTCATCACTTATATATAATTAGCTATATGCATTTGACTTTCATTTTAAGTCATTGATACATGGATATCGCTCTTCACTAACGCGAAAAAACAACAAATGCATCAACGGAACATATTACAGATTTTTTATTTGCTACAGATAAAGGCTAGAGGGATATGTCTTTGTGGCTACATTGTTTGGGTTTTTCAAAATAACAGTGAATAAAATTTGTATTTTGGAATACCAGTGTATGTGAAAAAAGATATCTGTTCAATACATTAATAGCGATAGTTTTGCTGCACGCATATTGATGCAATCGTGAAGGGCTTGCATTGGAACATTGACTGGAAATTACACCTGAAATACCTCATTATGGCCACGTGATGGCAATGTTGTTCCACCAAAGGCGGTATTATCTCGTTCCCGTTTGTCCCGGAATACTCGTTAGACCATTTGAAAATCAGAATCCTATACAACTACACTTGATGTCCAAAGAAATCTGTTCTGCTCCAGAAGGGTCTTTAAAAAGAATGCAGGGCAAATACTTCGAGTTTATTCGGTTTGGTTTGATGTACAATAAACTGTTTTTTTTTTTAACTTTATCATTAACTTTGCAGACATAATCAATTTCAGAGTTGTCTGATTGTAAGTTTTTAAATTACAGATAGCCGAATTGGGTATATTTGTGATACTTTCGAGGTTTTACACCTGCTTGAAAGGTTTAGTAATTCATTTGTTGCTGTTGAAAAAAATGGAAAAGCAACCAATAGTTTTAAAAGCAAGTTTCTGTCTGTGTGATTGTGTATCAGCGTGTGTGTGCTCCATTGATTGAATGCTAATTGCACATTTGATTGACACTTTATGAGTGTCATATTCACAGTTTAGGATGTAACTTCTTTTATGGAAAATATGACACAGCCTTAGATAATTATCAACATCTAATGGGCCTTCCGCTTCAGCACAGCTGCAGTTACTGGAATAAAACAATCTACATTGCACAAGGAATGGAATTGAAAGAAAATAAAAACAAATAAACAAATATACCTAGTTTAAAATGTTTACGGGTAATAAGACATGTCAACTTTTTATTCAACGAAATGCGTATTTAAGCAACAAACCCGGTTTGGTTAACCGGCTGTTTAAAAATAAACATGTAATAACACACACAGCTTTGTTTATTTTGATATATTTTTATTTAAAAATAATAATTCATTATAAAATTGTGAAAGTACCACCGCAATATGGTATATCATTTAGGCCTCTGTCTGGCAGATAGGGAGGGGATTTTAAAATCATATTAATGCACATAAAGACGGTAGGCCTCTAGTATTTCTTAGAAAACATAATAACATTAAAGTGGTTTGATTTTCACTGAGACAAAACTACGGCATTACTGTATAAACAGTTCATTATATTTTCAAAGTTATGATAAACAACAAAATGAAAACACTAGAAAACAAATGTAAAGCTATCATGCATGACTATTTGGATTTAAAAATGTAGATACATTCACATACGTTAAATCACACACATTTCATTTGTGTAATACATGATATCTTATCCAAAGACTCATATTTTTTAAAGGTTATCTCAAATATACCAACGGCTACTGGCATTTTATTTCTATATTTCCAGAAAATATACAAAAAAGAAGAACAAAACAGAGGTCAATTTCACATTTCTGTTCTCTCATGTTAGGTTCAGGCTTCAGCGTTTAAAATACACAAAAATCTATAATGTTCATTTTTATGGTGGACAGGACTTGTATCTTTTCAGGACTTGTCTCTTATGGCTGTTAATGAATAAATATAGAATTAGTGAGGAGTGTCAATATGTTTTTTTTTTCATACAAAATTAACAAATCTGTATTTCGTTGTTGAATGCCTTGGTTATTGAATGCAACTCAATCCTTGCTGCGTGCTTCGCTTGTACAAATAATAGTCCATCTAATATTTCCTTCACAAGTATCCTACTATCTTGAAAAACAAAACTTAAGTTAAAATATTACCTTTAATATAAAACGAGTCTTCCCTTGAAATAAGAATAATAAAATACACTACGATTTTTAAGTTACACAACAATGCTCCAAACGGCGCTTTAATGTCACCGCAATAGCCGTGGAGTCCACAAAAACATTTTTTTGGCGCTGAATGTAAGCATCAAACAATATTGGCGTTCATTGCACGTATGGTTTAAAAACATATTCACCATTGCTTTCTGCTCTCTGAATCATAGTAAGGATGATGGCCTCTTAAGAGGTACTGAAAACCATTTAAACTGCATTTGTACTTTTTCATAATTACATTTCTATTTCTACATTCTAAGTTGCAAGTTTGAATTCCTGAAATATTCTGGAAGACCAATTGCAACTGTAAGACCTGGTAAAACTGATACAGATTAAATCAAGAACTAATACAACTTGGTAATGGGAATGAAACATCTCAAAAAGACAACCAGCCTTGTTAAAATTTGTAAATTAACGGCTAAACTTTATCTTTAGGTTCCCTACTAACTATACCCCAAAACCAATCTTTTAAAAGGGGTTTGGCTTTGGTGCAACGTAGGACTTATGCACTTGATGTAAAGCAAAGCGGCAGATTTCCCATTAACTTACCCGGTTGAATATATTAATGCGTACATTCTCCCCTCCTCTCACTCCCTCGCCCCCCTTTCTCTAATACTCCCTCTCTCCCTCTCTCTCTTTCTCTTTTTCTCCCTTTTTCATTCTCTCACTCTCCCCATATCACAAGCGCGCAGTGCAGTGTCCGTAAGGAAAAGCCGAAGCCAATAGGATGAGGACCCTATAATAGATGCAAATTATCGTGAAAAGACACTGCAAAATATGAAACAACTCATTTGCGGAGGAGTAAATCACAGAAAACTGTTTATGAACTGGCACCAAATACTGGAATTGTAATGCATGGATACTTCAGTGGCGGGGATTTTATGGAATCGGCATGATTGTGGCTTGATCATTTACAAGGGCTACTAAAATACACTATTTAGATACATTTGGAACTACAAAGTCTTTCTATTCCAGAGAAACACAGTGTTTTTAATACTCAAGCCCGATTGAGTCTTAGAAACACAAACAACAACAGCAACAACAACAACAACAACAACAAAATGAGTTCATATTTTGTAAATTCTCTCTTCTCTAAATACAAAAGTGGGGACTCTTTACGTCCCAGTTATTATGAGTGCGGATTCCCTCAGGACTTAGGCAGTAGACCCACGGTAGTTTATGGACCCGGTACCGGTGGAACTTTCCAACATCCAACACAAATACAGGAGTTTTACCACCCTGGCGCGTCCACGCTTTCCAGCACCCCTTACCAGCAAAGTCCTTGTTCCGTGACGTGTCATGGAGAACCAGGCAACTTCTATAGCTACGACGCTTTGCAGAGGCAAACCCTTTTCGGAACCCAAGAAGCGGATTTGGTCCAGTACAGCGATTGCAAGCTCACGGCTAGCAGCATCGGTGACGAGGCTGAGAGCGCAGAGCAAAGTCCTTCTCCGACGCAACTCTTCCCTTGGATGAGACCACAAGGTGAGCCGGAGCAAAATAAAATACAAACGGTGGGTGATGCGAAGGGCAGGGTGATAAAAGCCCCTAAAATGCTCTACCAACACGTAAGAGGTACATTTCCTGTTTGCTGCGAGGGTAACAATAACCCTTTTAGTGTTTTATGATGTCCAAACTTGTGAGTCACTTTATAGTTTAATGGCCCTGTGCTCTCCATGTGCGAGTCACCAACTTGCAGCATACTCCCGACTTCTTGCTCTGGTCAAAGTTTTACTGCGTATTTTATGACTTACAGTCATCTAGGGGTTTCATTCGCTTCATGGAGATCGTTTTACCCTGGTTTTATGTCTTTACTTTGTTCTGTGTGTGCGTCTGTGTGTACCCGCGTTCGTTATATATCATATAAATAAGATCGTGTATACATATATATCACACGTAAGAGCATAAATCACGTTTGTGAACATCTTATAAGTGTTTGATTTATGTGCATTTATTTGCACGTGGTAATGCAATCATATTTACTATTCTTTTATTTCTAGCTTCGGTCCCCACTGCTGAGCAAGAAATATTGCTCCATGTCAAACAAATCAACAGAAAACGTCCTCTTTGTGTGATTGCCTCACTCTTTAAATATTAGAATACAGTATGCTGTCAACTGAATAACAGGTAGGCGGCTTTTGCCTTGATATAGATATGTTTTGGCTTAAACATGTACCATTATTTTGCCAGTAGCTGCCGGACGGAGGCGAGGCCGACAGACATACAGCCGTTACCAGACATTGGAGCTGGAGAAGGAGTTCCTCTTCAACCCCTATTTGACTCGCAAGCGGCGGATCGAGGTATCTCACGCCCTGGGACTGACCGAGAGGCAGGTCAAAATTTGGTTCCAAAACAGACGAATGAAATGGAAAAAGGAGAACAACAAAGACAAGTTTCCGAGCAGCAAGTCGGAGCAGGAACAAATCGAAAAAGAGAAGAAAGAGAAGGAGCAGGGCGGAGGGACACAGTCGGTGGGAGAGGACTGCGACGAAGCCAAACAAATGTAGAGGGACAATAAATGCAGGAATCAGCACCACGAGAGACAGCGAGGGAAATAAAATAATCGCCAGGGTTTGATTGCTTTTGAAAAACATGGCAATCTTCTGATGATTACGGCTCCTTAGAGCGACTGAATGAACATTAGCGAATACAACTGAAAGTGAACGCTAAGGCAAGTTAAGAGGCCAAAAGCGAGATGAGGAAAATGAAGCATTTTTCTTTACCTATAATGTTGGATATATTGTAAAGTTGTAAACTAGCTTCCTCTACGTGTGGAACAATTCATGTGGGACGTTTCTATTGCTATAATATTATCTTTAACAATTACACAGGCAGCTGTATTTTATTAAGTTAAATGGTGCACTTTTTACTGTTCTTACTAAGTGTTTTAACGTAGAAATTACTGAATTCCAACAACATGAAACTGCCTATTTATGCTGTAGGTTTTCTCTATCGAGGTCTGGCCTTTATTACTTTGTTAATGGTATTTTGTTGTCTTCCGTTCTTGGGTAAGCATGCGCACAGAGCAAAAAAAGAAAAAAAAAAAAGAAAAAAAGGATGTCATGTGATTCTTCCTTTAGCCTACTGTGAAACAGAATGTGTACTGTACTCGTGAATTAGTTTATGGGGACGTAATGATATGCTTCAGTGTTCTTCATCACTTTGTTCTATTGTTTAAAGCTGGAAGCGGCGGAACAAAGGGGGTACAATAAAGTTTACAACCGAGAATCCGTGACATCATCATTGTTCTTTGCTTCATTTTATCCAAGCAGCGTATACATGCAAGATTCTCGACTGTCCCTGCTTGAGCACCCACAACAAACCTATTTTGGAGAAAGCAGGAAAACAAGCAAATAAACAATCCCCTTCTTTTTTCAGCGTCTTTTGGACTGCCATAGGGTACCAAAATCAATAAATAATATAATATAAATGGACAGATTGGTCATTTTAAGAGAATCCTTGGCCTATTTGAGTGGCATCACTTGTTTTCATAAACTGCTTTAAATTAAACTACAACCGACTACCCTCTTAATTAGATGAGAAGACACTATGTAAATTAAATATACAGCTAAAATAAAACAAATAGCAACATAATCCCTAAGTTATGGGCAAGCCCATGAGAACACTATCTGTTATGACTGCTTTTTTAATTAGCAGAAACAGTGATTCTTGCTGAATGTTTCCCTCAAACTAGGTAAACTTTGGTTATTAATGTCAAGGTTCCTGTGTCCTCGGTTGCGATAGAACTTCTTGTCTCAGAAATACTTTTGATCCACTGCTTTAAAACAGTAATGTTCAGCAAGAGCCGCTGTCTTTCTATTCAGTTCAGTCGTATCACAGAAATATACTACAGCAGAAATTACTCTCTGACAGAGACTCTAAGGCCTCAAGAGACGTTTTCTATTTTGAAAACAGAGACACTCTATATGGAATGATAAGGTTTCTTTGGGTTTATATGAATTCCACCAAACTGTAGAAAGCAGTCATATACAGCCTATATATAGGCAAGGACAAAGGACCACGCAGTACATATAACATAACATCGATTTTGTGATTTTTTTTTTCAGTTCGGTTTGGTTGTACACACATACAATTTCGCTGACTGCATGTAAATAATGCAACATGTATTATCAATCTTGACTATGGTGCACATACACCTTATTAGTAGGACAGTGCGTAACAGCGCTTCCATTGGAGGACTGTATACCACGTGTCCGTTATCATGTGGCCTCAGAGGAAAAGGGGTTGATTTTGTGTAAATCTGGTCTGAAACTGTAATATATCACTGTACCTCGTAAAACCGACACTAAAACTTCCAGGGCAGCAAATCACCCAACCAAATCATGAGTTCTTTGTATTATCCGAATTCTTTATTTACAAAATTTCAATCTTCAAGTTCGGTTTTTCCAACGGTCTTTTCAGAGCAAACTTCTTGCTCGTTTACGTCCAGTTCTCAACGACCCAGCAGCGATGTCTTTGGGTCCGGTGGCACCGTTTTCTCCTCCTCAGTGCCGAGGCTCTATGGCAGCGGAGGAACCTTGCTATCCCAAAATCAGAGCATGTATGCCGAGGGTTATGGTCTCAGCACCGGCCCCGTCAACATGCACAGCTCCCCCCTTGACCATAATCTATCCGTGATGAGCGCCGGAGACCCATCCAAGCATTCCAGCTGCTGGAAAGCAGAACAAGGCAACTGCCACCAAGAGAGTGAAAGTTTTCGGATTTATCCGTGGATGAGAAGCACAGGTATGTTAACTCACAGAACTTACAAAACAGACGATGAAAGCCCAATCTGAAGAATTTTGTAGACATCGATTTTTGAGAGAGCAATCATTGCTCGCACTGCTAGCCCTTAAGCCCTAATTTTTATGTTTTAAATATTCATAAGATGGTTTTGTATCTGAAGAGGGAGGGGCGCATGATTATCCAGCTCTGGTCGAAGCGTACAGATAAGCAAGGGAGCTCCCTCTGATTCTCTTGTGTTTTGTTTTGAAGGAATGACGCGCTCAAGCTCCCATCAAAACTATCATTTCCATACGTGCTTACCAGAGCGGAGGATTATGTGTGTGGTAGGTTGCATGTTACTGGTTTATGCAAGTTAGTACCGCTCAGAAAAATCAAAGTCATCTGCAGAAATGCAACATCGACTTTACTCTCTCAGGGTATATTGGAAGATAACTTTTTTCTTACGGACTTCTGTGACCAACTGAGCCTTCAGTGGAGTGCTGTCCTCTGCTGACAGAATTTTGCTTTAAGCCAATATATTCTAGACGTTTATGTAAAAAAAGAATATAGCCGATCAATGTTTAAATAAAAATTCACTCATCGGCCACATCTTTCTAGAAATTCATTTATATATCAGTATGTATTGAGTAAAATAGTTAGCTATTATGTTATAGTTGATTGAAATATACATTGCACTTAATTATTCTTATACTTCATATAATTACACGTGGATGTCATTTAGCATTGAGTAAGCTTCTTTATATAAAACGAGCCATTCCCTATTGTAAATCGAATTAAAATGTAAAGCTCAATTTAGAGAGCGAGAGTGCTGTAAGAAAGAGAAGATAGACGAGACTTTCAGGCCTGCTTTAAGAACTGTGTGTGCGTGTGTGTGTGTGTGAGTGTGTGGCCTCCGTGTGTTACACAACATAACAACATAGTTTATACATCACTCAACAAAATATTATCTTTATAAGCTAGGGTATGTGAATACATACAAACGATTGTTTTAAAATTCAAAAAATATATACATGTACATACACTAAAATGGGTTTATTGCGGGGTTGATGAAAGATTATAAGGCCAGTCTCTGAGAAAGTATGCTTTATTAAAATATGTTAATTGATTATCTTAAACAAGTATATAAGCATACTGGGTCAAGAAATCTGCCATCGCAGTAAAGATGAAATCTGATTTTGATCTCCATTATTGATTCCAGCTGATAAAGGAATTTTTCCTTGCTCCACAATTCAAAATATCTAATCCAGTCATTCTGGAGGGTGGTTGTCTTCGAGGGTTATAGATCAACAGATTATAGCTGTTGAAAGGTTCACATTTGAGCAGAGTCTCCGTAAAGTACAAAACGTTAAAGAATGATGAGGAATAGAACGCCTAACTCAGAACAATGTTATGCCCTTGTCCATTCATGTTTGCATGTTTCCTATTTTCCTGCTCAGCAGCTATGAAATGTGCGAGCAAAACAGGAAGACGCTAAGGCGTAGAGCTTTTCAGTATAATACATACCCTTGTTAAATCTCTGTTCAAGTAAGACTCAGACGACTCAGAAGCATGATCTTTATTCAGAAGCTTCAGAAGACAGAAGAGCAGAAAAGTCAAAACGACGCATCACAAAACAAGAAATCAGACCCATGCTGGAAAGCGAGGCGTCAGATACAGCTCGTGAAACCTGGAGGCCACATGATCCTCAAGCTTCTCCTTACCAAGGACGGAAACGTACAGTGATTCGTCCTGATCTGGGTGTTTTCAGAACAGGAAAGAAACAGCAATGACATTCGAGTCAGATTTTCTGTTAATGTGTTTAAAACTACTTGATAAAAAATAAAAATGATAGGCGTTAACAGATATGCATATACTGTCAGATATTTTGCATTTACATTTGTCATTTTAAATGTTTATTTGTGTGTGTGTGTGTGTATGTGTGTGTGTGTGTGTGTGTGTGTGTGTGTGTGTGTGTGTGTTTGTGTATGTAAACATACATTACCTATGACCATCATTCAACATTTAAATTGCAAGCTGCCTATTGCTATGTCTCTCTCTCACACACACACACACACACACACACACACACACACACACACACACACACACACACACACACACACACACACACACACACACACACACACACACACACACACACACACACACAATGTTATAGTATGTATAACGCATACGATAGGAACAATATTATATAATTTTCCTCTTTGTGTCAGGTAATTGTACAGATTATATATGCTTGGTATATTAACAGGTATATTCTTTACCATGCAAAGCTTATCAAATTGATTGAGACAGAAAATGTCTGAATAAATAGTAGATGCAAACAAACTATGCTGCGCATTTAAGGCCGAACCCAGACCTGAAACTGAATGAATTAGCAGTCTGGAAATGATAGGTCACGGGGAAAATGCACTTAAGTGCAAGTCCAGATTCGACCCTTAGTATTTAATTCACAAGCCCAATAGTTGTCATTTTATATAATTTACCTGTGTGAGAGTACTACCGCAAATGCTTAAAGTACAAGGGGTAATATATCGGAATATGATGCATCGATTGAATTTGAATAAATGATATCTGAAACGTTGAGGTACAATTTAAAATTATTTGATGTATCTACCAGTCTAACAGCTTACCTCTGTCAAGAAAGGTTTTCAAGAAATCATACGCACTTACTCACGAATTCACTCACACACACACACGCCTTCCAGAAATATCTGGCATTGTATCACAATAAATTGATTTGGATATAAACTGGGACGTTTTCACCTTTTTAATAGATCTTTGATTTGATTTTAAGCAAAGTTTTGCGAAATATTAACGAACACGCTAACATTGTACTGTATGTATGCAAACGCATTAATCTGAAATGTAATAAGTTTTAAAATTGAATTTTGTGAGCCATTGTTTAATACAATTTCTATATAATTTTGTGGTGGTCTTTATGGCAAAGTATTATGAATGTACGCGCCCTGTTTGTAAAAAAAAAAAAAAAAAAAAAAAGTGCCAAAACAATGTAATATCTAAGAGCTACCCATGTCTTTTTTATTCACAGGTACTGACAAAAAACGGGGCAGACAGACTTACTCACGATACCAGACATTGGAGTTGGAGAAGGAATTTCATTTTAACCGCTACCTGACCAGAAGGAGAAGGATCGAAATTGCTCACGCGCTATGTCTCACAGAGCGTCAGATCAAAATTTGGTTTCAGAACAGGCGTATGAAGTGGAAAAAAGAGAATAAAGCTACCAGCTCGACAGCCATTTCGGATGAGAAACAAGGTGATGATGAAGAAGACGGTGAAGAGGAGTAGCTAATGAATGACTCAGACCAAAGGAGAGTTTTAGACTGATATTTGAACGAATTAACGACTATTTTGTGTAAAATTCCGCAGAACGTACACTACCTATGTTTATCGACTAAAATGTGACGACGTCAGTAGGCAACGTCTAACTAAAATAATTATTATTTCAATAGAGTGACAGTAAATATAGAAGTAATTGCACATTTAAATTATTGTTCCTTTCATACGGTGAAAAAAGGCTTCTTGTTTTACTCCAAGATAAGGCCAACATTATTTCCTGTTTGGGTGAACACCATGCGAAAGGATTAGCTGAAAAGGGAACTATTATCAGAATTGTCGCTTTGTACAAAGCCTATTTCTAAGTGTAACTATAGTTGTCCCTGCACTTAAGTGTGTAAATGTTTATATATATATGTATTTGTTAGCCTCTATCGGGCTACTTTTAGTACTGCTGTGATAATTATTTGTATTTTAGTATTTCAGCATTTTGTTTTCTGTAAAACGTTGACCTAGGAACTGTACAATGGACCACAGAAGGAATTTTAAATTGATGTGATACTTATTGTCAAGGATTAAATATTTCTAAGTCTTTCTTGTGAAACTAAAGAGTTGCGTTATGAGCAACTGTACTAAAACAGTCAACTTTTTTCTTCATGCTTAAATATTCCAACCCAATTTGTGCCCTTGCAAAGTGTCAGTAGCCATTAGCCACTACTACTGCTGCTGCTAATACTACCACTACAAATGATAATAATAGAAATAGTAATAATAACAATACATTATAGAATACTACTACTACTATTACATCTAATAATAACAACATCAATAACAATAGTAGAAAAGATTGTTGAACGGACTTGTAGGCCTTCTTTCAAGTATACAAGCCTTCAACAGTTAAATAACTTGGATTATTATTATTATTATTATTATTACTATTACATTTATTTATCTTAGTCCTAGTAGTAATAGTATAGTAGTAGTAGACGGAGTAGAAGTTGATGGAATAGTTACATATGTATAGAAGCTTTTAAGCGAAGGCCTGTAAGTATGTTCTGTCTCAGCAAAAAAGAACCGGAAACTTCCCACTTCCTCGGTGCTGTGCGAATATCGCTGTTACTGAGAGCTGATGGTTATATTGTGGGCTGTAACTCCTTAATTGCAGCAATAAATGCCGGAAGCCACTGCAAAAACAACAACCGAAGGCACCAACAAAATAACCGCGAACTGAAGGGAATCTGTATTTCCCAAACCACGACATCCTTTTTTCTAAAATTAGAGTTTTATTTCTAATGAAGGTCTCTTCACACATATACCCAGTAGGCTCTGTGTTTTATTACATTACCTATATAATAATCACAAAAGGAGGTCAGACAAACAAACAAAAAAATCTGATTTCTTTTAATGTTATACTTATGTTCTTTTTTTTTAAGAACACGTATGTGTATTTCCGAAACTATGTTTTCTACAGCTACGGAAACGAACCAAATCCTAGTCAAGAGCCGAGAGCGCCGAGAAAGGATATGTTCACTTGGGAAGATATAACTACATATATTTTCTGTTTGGTTTCAATAGAAAGAAAAAACATTTTATCAAACACAAAAGTAGAAAGATGAAAATTACTATCTATGGGCTGCGATAACGACAGCCACAGTGATTTAAATTGTAATCAATTGATTTCTCTGCTTTGAAGGACAAATAAAGTACATGATTCAACTGGCAAAAATATAGACATTCTTAAATGGTATGTGTTTATGCACGGTTACATGGTCGCATGTCATATTTTGCACGAAAAGAACACGTTATGAACACGTCACAATCAAAAGCGCTCTCCATTATTTGTACCCAATACCATCTGAATTAACAAGTGTTTTTATATTAATTTGTATATGTTTTCACATTATCTTTTCATGACAAATATGTTCGTCAGTTCTACCTAATACTGACTTTTTAAGAAAATCAAACGGAGCGTGTAAGGCAAATACTAACGCATTGTTCAATACTCATGCTTTCTTGTAGACTGGCCTTTTTAATTTTAGTTCCCCATATCGCGAAAAATGTGTACCCACACGCACATACATGTGTTCATACATACATACATACATACATACATACATACAAACCTACAAATATACAAACGCGGTTGCGAATTACACTCCTGATTTTTATTTTACTTATTCGAATTAGTAGCTATAAAATTGAGAAAGCCAGACTTCAGCGTATGCTATGACAAAAAAGCAAAACTGTTTTTATTCCCCTTACAATCTTTTTTAAAAGTGGCCCCATCATTACAAAGGCGATATTTGTGTTTATGTGCTCACACACTTGCTTTCAGTTGTCGTCTCCTTCGAAAATATAAAACAATCTAAAATATTAATGTAACATTCCTATTTCATTTTCTTTTTCTGAAAAAAAGATGGCGACGGTGGAAAGACTGCTGCTGAAGCAGTCTAGAAGAAACGCAATAAATTCCTTGTTGTTTTATGAAAATTTACAACTTTGTGATAGAACTTTATGAGTGGCTGGGTTCTAGGATTGGCCGAGGATGGTCATGTGGATGGGTAACCGTGAACATGAACTTTTTATGATTTCCCAAGTGGTTATATTGCAGTATTCTTTTGGCCACCGCACCTTCTGTAGCAACACTGTGCTCCTTGTAGGTTCTTGGCTCTTTTTGGTTGAAATAATATATATATTTATAAATATAAACGAGCTTAGATTAGCTCCTTAATTACTTCGTTCCCTCAGCAGAGAGAGCCAACGAACAGCCTCCGTGCGCTCTGCTATGCTAATGTGGCCCGCTCTGATTGGGATTTCCGCCGCAATGGAGGTTGACTGTGAAATCTGGGTACGATGGAGATCTCTCCTCATTTTTCATATAGGGATCCAGCTCGCTTTGCCTAATGTAAATGATCGAGAAAGATAGCGCAACCATGCTGTAAGAGTCGCGGCTTCACAGAAATGGTGGAGAAGATTGGAACGACGGCAATGCCACTCAAAAAGGAAGAACACAACGGTTTTGACACAGCTCTCCAGAGATGGTGTGACAGATTATCAACAAAGGTAGGACGGATTGTAATGCGCTTTTATGTCTGTTTTTGAAGAAAAAAAAACACATATGTTGCATGAAAGAGTTTTGCAAACATGTGCCTGCGTGTGCAGTTATGTAGATACAGTAATATATGCAGTGTTAATATTTTCTTTTTTTATTGTCAATCAAATGCGTTTTAAAAGCTGGTATGTATTTCTTACTTAAAATGATATCGTAAAATATATCAATATTGAATCGTATGACCTGGTTATCGCTCATTGTGGATAATTTTAGCGAGATGGCTGTTATTTTCATGCTGGGTGGAGACATCGAGATTTGAAGGAAGAACTCTTGTGCAGATCTGGTTTTGCTGAAGTGTCTGGGGTCACCTCTTACGTGGAACGCTTAACCAGGAGGCAAGCCGCTATGCGACATTGGCTCACTCTTGACCCCCATCTTACGCAGAGATAACAGAGAAAGAGAGAGAGAGAGAGAGAGAGAGAGAGAGAGAGAGAGAGAGAGAGAGAGAGAGAGAGAGAGAGAGAGAGAGAGAGAGAGTGAGGAGGGGGTGGGATGGAGAGAGACAGAGACTAAATAGGAAGAATTAAATAGTCATTTAAGTGAATCATTTTAGTCAAACATTTTTCAAATAACTTCTGAAAATTTATTTATTATGTATTATTTGTAATATAGCATGCTTAATGTATCGGATTGTGCAGAACCTAGGATGGGATAGTCTTACCGGGTTCCCGTAATCTTTGTCTTTTATTGCTTGTTTCCTCTGTAATTGCGCCCTCTGTTATCGCATTTAGACAGGATCGAAGTGTTTGGTGTCCATTTGCTTCTGACACCCCCATCTCGCTGCTACGTTGGGACCCTCCGACAATCTCCTTTACATGCTTTGGGTATATTTTATCTGTCCCGATTACAAAAAAGAAGATTAAATTCACACAATTCCCGAATACTTCTACCACCGTGACAATTACTAGGAAGAATGATTCGTAACTGGCCCCAGTGAGGGAATTCTCCATGAAAGACAGGAAATTTGTAAATTATATACATTTATATTCGCCATAGCTTAGTCTTTGTTTTGAATTTCTTAAAGACTCTCCAGACGAGTGCTTGGTATACTTGCTATGTTTCATAAGGAGCTGCCTGCACAATCGTATCCATGCAGTCCCTTTCTAGCAACCAGTGTAGATGACCTCTGAAGGTCAAGAGCTATGCTGTGATTTTAAGTATTTCATTGTTGCATCAAATGTATCCAGGTAGGTAATAAACGAAAATGGCAACACATATTTGAAAAAACCATAATCAGGAACAGTAACAGTCATGCCAGTACTGCTACTACTAGTAATAGTGGTAGTAGTAGTAGTAATAATAATAGTAATAATAATAATAATAATAATAATAATAATAATAATAATAATAATAATAAGCTTTATCATAATCTTAATCACCAAGTAGGCAATTGTATCTTAAAAAGAAATTATATTTTTTGGTAATTTAAAGTATTTCTTACATATAAAGATAAACATTGCCAACTACGTTTGAATATGCAGCTCAACCCTCAAAGTGTGAAGAGATGTTCAGTCAATGCGCAAGATTTGTGGTGCGCATTGCTTATTGATTTATACCACTCTAGTGACGTAGGTGTTTTAGCTGCAAACACTTCTTTTGTTACTCTTTGGTGCCATCTAGCGTTCCCTTGAAAATAAAGAAAATGTGATACAGATAATGTTGAGGTCACAACCCCCGTCAGTGTGTGTGCGCGTGCGTAAAAATGTATTTGTGTGAATGTGTATATGCGGATATGTGTCCCTGTGCAGTGTTCCTGCAAAGTTGTTGTGTGCACGTTTGTGAGTGTGTTGAAGGGTGGTTTTACATACATTCGTATACATATACATACACACGTGTGTGTGTGTGTGTGTGTGTGTGTGTGTGTGTGTGTGTGTGTTTTTGCGTGCGTACATCTAGATTTTGCTTTCTTTGATGCTGACATTTATGTCTGAATTTTCTTTCAGTGCATTTCAATGGTGTCTGCAGAATGGCACAAGAGCGAAAGATAACAGTAAAAGCTGAGTGGGCGGGCCCTGCAGCCGGGTGATACTGAAATGGGAAAGAATGCAGAGGTTGTAAATTCTGTCGCTGCTATTGCGGGTCTTTGATGTGCCTGGAGCTGAGAGAGGCTTGAAGCGTAAGCAAAAGCCAAACCGGGGGGTGGTTTTATTCCTGTTTTTCCCCACAATCTCTACAGCATCAACAGGGACTATTCTAAATGCATTCCCCTGTAGCTACTGTCAGTCTCTGCTCAGCGCTGGTAGAATGCATTCAGTGAGTTCTAAAAACTCACTCTGCGTTTTTGTCCGTCTCTCACACAGGCCTGTGAGTTTGTATGTACCTGTAGTTGGTGGTGAGGAGTGGGGGAAGCTTTGTTATGCCACTATGAGAACATTTTTTGTCCTTGGCCTATTTGATTGCGTATACAATAATAATTCTGTAAGCTGTACACATATTTTGGACAAATTTGTTCCTGTATTCTCCCATATGAATATCATGGTACTTTATTTGACAGATGTTTTGGTGAATGCGCCCAACAGTGCATTCTAATGAAGTGATATTTAAACACATTATTTAAGAATGTATTTTTACAAAAACAATGTGTTATGGTTATATAAATTATGCATATAATACATGCAAATTACTATTGGCCAAGCATCATTTCAAAGAAAGAGCAAAAGCAGAAACCACGTATTATTGATGCGATCCACTTTATGCCATAATAAATATGTATAATTTATTTATTACTTATAATTTCTCTTTGAACCGAAATAAATAAATAACTATAATCTATGCAACCCTTTTGGACGTCGAAATCACCGTAATACGACTTTTCTTTTTGGTAACCACTACTTAAGTTGAGAATGCAGAACACTATAGCCAATGTTGCACGTCTTTGAAAGCGCACATTAAATTAGTGATTATGCGGTCAGGGACAAAAGTACATAGATTAAACTCTAACCAACGCAATGAAATATTTAATAGTTAACCTGCGTCGAAAGGCCTGGAAGGGAATTAGATCAGGTAACGGTCTAATGGGTTCAGAGGAGCTCGAAGTCTGTGAAGGGCGAGTCATTGCACAGCAACAATTATGTGTAAGAAATATTCAGTCTGGTCTACCATAGACAGAAGTCATTCACCACGCGGGCAGCTGTTTTCCTCAACGGTTCTTTGAAGCTCGACCAATGCCTTAGCTTTTTTAAATGTTTGATCTCACAGAGGAACTTGTTTCAAATTCAGAGCTCGTGCCTTTTGTTACAAAACACTCCTGTTTTCAAAACGTGCACCAATGACTGCCACGCGTTACTTATTATTAACGACTTCACTAACTTTTGCCAGTCATTGATTGTCTGCTCATCCAATTACTGTTCAACCACACCTGCACATATCCATCTGCTCTACGTATCAGAGCAAATAAGTGTAATGAAGTGTCGTGTCTAAATGCAAAGGAGTTTATTTTAACATTCAATTCCGGTAGTTTAGGTGTGCATGAATGGATTTAAGCCACCTTCTTTCATTAATGTCAACAGATTATTAGCTATTTGATATATCTAGGGAAAACATTAACGGTTATTGTTATTTACAGCACATCCAAAACGAAATATATTGTATGTTTGACAAAAAAAATAGTCTGTTGACATATAAAAACTTGTTCAGTTGCAAATGTTGTACCACGTTTTGCGTGGTTTTAAAAAATGTCTTTTTTCCATAGAGTAGCTGAAATTGCACTCTTACCCAATAGCTACCACAACTATTTTTTATTATTTTAGTTTTTATATATTATTTAGCAGCTTCGTAATAGTTTCTGGTTTAACGATAACGTACCTGTTACATGTTGCCGAAATCAGCCTGAAAACGTGCATACATATGGCGAAAAAGCAACACAGCCAAGCTTATGTGTTTTCAATTCACTCCAAACGGTCTGGTTGGAATTTAAAACTTCCCTGTGAATTTCCCCGCCTTTGCCATATGCAGCTAATATTTCGATATTGAGAATAAATACTCAACGCATACTAAAAATCAAAATACTTTAATAAAATTCAGTATAAGGACAATATAAGATGGACATATGTAATATCTCCATAATAGAAACATTTAATGTATCAAATGCACATAAGTGAAATGATAGATATTAATGGTATATGTCAATATATCAACAGTTTGCCATGGAAAAGTAAACAAGTCATATTTCACATATATTAGTATACATCTGTATACTAATGTATTGCAAAGGCGCATTCATTTTACTAATCTCCCAACAAACACATACATAAACAAATTATCTAACAAATAAACGAGTACACATATGAATATTTTCAAAGTCGGGAATCATACTTACATAAGCAAGGCTAGCCGTCACTTTAAAAAAATCTTCCTAGTAGTCATTCAACATATGACATAAGTGACTGACACGCTTGTTTCTCTCTACATTTGTCTTTGCAAAACTCAACAAATTATACCAAGATCTTCTGCGTAGAGCTTCCTGGTTTTTCAATCTGGTATCCATTCTGGAAATGATTTTAAATCATTTCACTCTCGGTGTGTTGCGTTGTTTCGGCCTTTTTGTTTGTTGCAGTTTTGTTTCCACCGGAGAGTTGGCAAATGTTTTTATATCCCTCCGAGTCCAACGAGTTCTCAAAGGAAAGATCTGTAACAAGAAAAATGAGATGAAATGGGCCTGGATATAAGAACCATTTCCTGTGCTATTTTTACTGTTATTTTCCTGAATTATTACAGTCATAGGAAGCAGTTAGTACTCGTTAATAACTACAATAAATATATGGGACATGGAAAGGTGAATATCTCTGTGTTGGTTATTTATCTATGTACATTTTCAGTTTGGAAAAATTCTTCGAAACGATTAGATTCATAACATAGAACATACCTAAAATGAAATAAACTAAATAACCTACAAGAATCGAGATAATACGTGTAAAGCCTCTTGGAAATCACTCTGGCTTATTTTTGCCGAGTGGGACACAATTATAACTCATAATGGAGCGCCATTAGCCCTCACAGAGCATTGGAATTTGACTTTCTCATTTTTTTCATGCAAAACAGAAACAGAGGACTTGTGACGTGCTTGTCAGAACGAACCTAAAATACTTTAATATAGTTTCAAGATATACATTTTCATTTGTCCTGAAATACAATTGCATGCCGAATTAGGAATGTAAATGGGACAACATTTGTAAAAATAAAACTTCATTGCAGCAAACTCCTTACATAATTGTAAGAATACCGCTCTGAAGGAATCATATGAACTGTCCAAACCAAGCCTTACAAATAAAACAAGGAATTATCAGGAAAAAAACGAACTTAATTTACCCTTTCATATGCACAGTGCAGAATTTTACAGGCTGGGGAAATGGCTTATAAGTTATGTGATTGTTAACGCTGGTCGACCTCAGGTTATTTATTACACTAGTAATCCTGAATGGAGGAAAGCGGTGTGAAAGCAAATGGTAAAATATATTATTATATCGATGGCTACATGTATACTTAGATACACAGTATGTGTATTTACCACAATTAAAATTAATTTTAAATAATCTTTTAAGGGTTCAGGGGATTTAAAAAAAAAAAACCTGGAAAAGCAAATATTAATCAAATAAAAGCATAGTCTTTGCGTGCACGAGCATCTTTACGATCTTTTATCACAACATTTTTCACGGTGATGATTAGGTGAAGCAATTGATCCCTTAAAACAATTAGGCCTAACTATATTTGCACGCACCGCAGACAAGTGGAGTGTCGATGTATTAAATTTAGCGCTCTGAATCCCAGTATGATTTGTGTTGTGTAACCCCATTGGTAGGAGAGAAAAGGGGAATAAAAAGCCGAGCTCTGGTTTGCACCGGGGTCCCTCGCGCATGCAATCAGAGTCCCCTCATGGGTGCTATTTTGCTCTCATGGACGCTTGTGATTGGTCAGTCGCTGATCAGATGGTACAATTTCCCTCTGTCCCGCACTGGCACCTCGCCACCCCCCCCCCCCACCCTACCCCCACCCCACCCCCCTTCAGCTAAAACCCAATCTCCGATAAACTACTAATAGCTAAACCACTTGGACTATAAAACACAACAAATCAAAAACCAAGGAAAAGCACTGTACCCTCCCAATGAGTTCCTATTTTGTAAACTCAACTTTCCCAGTGACTCTGCCCGGCGGACAGGAGTCTTTCTTGGGACAGATACCGTTATACTCCTCCGGATACACGGATCCTTTAAGACACTACCCAGGCGCTGCCTATGGAGCTTCAACGGTCCAAGACAAAGCTTACCCATCCTCCTATTACCAGCAGGCGAACGGTACCTACAGCCGGCCCAGTACCGCTGGTGCCTGCGACTATGCGGCGGCCAGTTTCTATAGGGAAAAGGACCCCGCCTGCGCTCTCACCAGCTTAGAGGAACACTCGCTTGTCTTAAGCCAGGACCACCGCAAATCAGACTGCACAGGGCAGAATAAAAGCATATTCGCTGATGTTGACGAACAGAAGCCGTCGACTCCGGTCTACCCATGGATGCAAAGGATGAACTCGTGCAACGGTGAGTCGGTTTCTCCTACTGTTTTTCTACCATTTCCACAGATAGCCACGGTCTTTTCGTCTGGCAGACGCAGCTATAACAACCAGTCTTTTACGTGTGATTTCTACTGTACGGAGCTGAGAAGAGTAGCAGTTGAGCAGTAATGTCGCTCAGCCATTTAGTTTCACAAGTCCACAGCTTTAAGCTAGAGAGCGTGAAACCCCAGTAAACTTTATCGCAGTATTACTATCTTAGCTGCATTGTCTAGTTTACAAACAACCACATTCGCACTCAGTGAGCTGCATCTGATCACATTCACATTTTGCACTTAAATCATCACAATAACAATGTATTAAACGCAAAACAAAATATTTCCACAAACAAAACGGTCGTTTTACTGCTTTTGACAAGACAGGATCGCTCTGTGACAGCGTTCGGGCATCATCAGAGAAACTGTTTGAATATTACTATTGGCCAGGCGATATCACTGGGCAAATGTGCTTAATTATAATGCGTGCTGACAATAATACGTGTTGTACATGAAAAATGTCAGGGAAACATGTAGAGCACAAAAGGAAAATAAATGGGAGCAATATATTAGCCTACACATGGTGTAATATCATGTAACTTTAACATTTTAAAGTACATTCAGATTACTGTCTATGATACTCAACAATGTATGCAGATCACATAATCAGAAAGCTTCAAACGTTCATATGTATGTGTATTATTTGTAGGCGCAACGCGTCAAACTTTGTTTTACAGAGTTTTAGGCACATTTGTTAATATGCGTTGGCATTATAGACCTAATACAGAATAGGCTATTCTTTGATAGCTCAGATGTATCATTGCTAATTTTGAAAAAGAAATGAGGCTGAAAGGGTGTCCTGCATAGTAAAATGCTCAGTGTAAATTCATCTGTAACTAAGTTTGTAACTGAGTCCTAAAAACAGCATATGTCGTTTGACGTGTACTCTAATTTGATTGTATACTGATTAATACTTGAATTGTGATTATTTTAAAGTTGAATGCTTATTAAAAACTTCAGGTCGCCACCAGAATCGTTTATATACATGACATACATGAAATAAAGTAATCTCATTTTGCCTGGTTTATATATGGGTTCTGGGAAATATATGAACTGTATGTACAATTTCACTACGTGACAACAGTACATCCACAATTTTGCCATGACTATCGATTAATAGGCTGCTTTGTTCATAGTTTTTTACATTTGTTTTAGAAGCTTTTTATAATAGTTTTTACTCTCACTGTATATACAGTATATGAATGATGAGTGGCAACTAAGTTGCAACTAAGCTGCAAACTGGAAGCCATTTGGGTAGATTTTATGTTTTGCTGACAGCCTGATTGCCATTGCAATAAATGCTCTCTAGACGTTAATGTTTTACTTTCTTTTCCCTTTCTTTTTTGACAGGAACCTTCGGTAACCCCGGCCGCAGGGGTCGTCAGACGTACACCCGGTACCAGACGCTTGAGTTGGAAAAGGAGTTCCATTTTAACAGGTATTTGACCAGACGGCGCAGAATTGAGATCGCTCACGCGCTGTGTCTGACTGAACGCCAGATAAAAATTTGGTTCCAGAACCGCAGAATGAAGTGGAAAAAAGAAAACAAACTTATTAATTCATCGCAAATCAGTGGCGAAGAGGAGGAAGAAAAGAGGACAGAATGACAGATGCGGAGCAGAAGAAGAGAAAACATGGAACGCAGCTACAGCTTGTCATCGTAGAACTGAAAGACTTTCTTTTGTCTTAAAATTTGCACCGGTGAAGTTTGTGTTTGGTAAATTCGTCGTAGCATTCCAGATCCCCATCTAACTCCCCATATTTACTTGTTATTTTTATTTTCCATGTTCTTGTTTGATATATTTTGTACATATATATTTCCGAAAAGCATTACAGGTATTGTTGTGGCGCGTCTCCCCATTTGCTTATATGACTAAAACTACCATTTAACGAACCTATTTGAAATATATGTTATATTCGTGTTCATATTTAAGCTGTATAAAATAAAAGGAAATGTTCCTTGTATTGGTGAATCGATGTATTTCCTTTGTATGTTCAATTCCCAGAGTCTTATGTGTTTTTCTTTCTTTTTTAAAAGTGAAAATAGATAATCTGCTGAAAAATCAGACCTACCTACACTGGGACAAATGTTTATTTTTATTAATTTTGTACATGGTTGTGTTTGTAGTTTTGTCACAAAAAGGTATCTGATGTTAGAAGTCATTCAATAAAAATGTTTCAGCATACCCTCCGATGTTTGGTGAAAATAATGTTTTCAGGTTAGAATGACATTTTTATGGCCATGCCATAAATCTCTATACAAACTATTGTGTTCACTAGCAAACACGTTTCTCACTATACTTGAGCTGTATATTGTGACAATTTCTTCAAAAATAAGCCAGCATAATCTGATATTTTATGCATATATGTTAAAATATGGACAGCAAAGCAGAGTTAGCCTCAGCCATTATTGCATTGCCAGGGTGATAATTTCTTGAAAACGCCTAGAAATAACACATTATGCTTATACAAGGAAAATTTCACCTTGTTACAACTGTCACATTGATACCTTCTCGAGACATCCTGTAGTGCTACAGGTACACACAGTCTCCTTATTCTGAGCTCGAGCAAGCGAGGTTACAAGCCAAAAGTGAAAGTGACTTTTCCACGTCGGGCCTTCATCCAGGTATTATAGTGGTGGAGAATCCTTGCAACAGAACATGCGTATGACTTCCTTTGCATATTCATTTTCAACAATGTTCTTACGTTGATATATAATAATTGCGTAATTCAAATATTACACACAGGTTATATTGTGAAATCAAATAAGTTTGTTTCTATATAAATGTAATAGTCAATACACTCAGAGAATGTCTGATGTCAAAGCCGCCCAATATCTCCATATATGTGCCATAAAAGCCTTGAAACGCACAAGGACACTCCATATATTTACATTTTATGCTTTAAAATGGAAAAAGGTAAATGACAATTTAATTTTCTGTATCATGTGTGTATCTTCACAATTTATATAGGTGCTTTTTAAGGAGTTATCAAACTATTGTGTGCCAACAGTCGCAGCCTTCTTAAGGAAAAGCAGACAATGTAGCCATCATCTTTCCCCCATGATCATTTAACTTATTTCACCTGTCTCTTTAAACTGTACATAGGTCTGTATTCACACATATATGCAAGAATTAATGTTTGTGAAAATACTTTCTGAAAGAGAATATTCACTGCATTCCTCTAAGTATGGAAATAATATGTTCTTATAATTACTATTTTAGTAATACAAATGATGTGTTTACTAATATGTCTTTACGCATAGTGTTAATTGGTTTATCGAGAGAAGAGAAGACCACAGAGATAAAGCCGAGTATTCATCCCCTCACGTAATTACTCGTAAGCATATTGTGTTTAGATTTTTATGTGTCCATTTGAACATAATTCAGTAATTCACAGAATGGCCATGTGTTTTGGAGAAAAGATACTAACTCTGCTTACGTTTCACAGGATGTCATATTGAATGTATTTTGTTCTTTTTGTTACTTCTTCCTCTTACAGCTACTTTCTATACTACTATTGGCGTTTATTTTCATTTTAATAAAATATAGCGCAGTTTGTAAAACCCCTATCTTAAAAATACGCATTTCCCATGAGTAGTAAAATTAAATAATTATTTTGTTAACGGATGAGTTGCTTTTTCACAAATATTTACGCCTTATTTGTAGCATTATGTATCGTTCAGCAAAGAGTCAATAAAAACAATAAACATGTAGATACTGCTATTCTAACAGTCGATAAGGAGGATAATGGGGAGTGCAATTAATTTGCATCTTCATCTGAAGAGAAGCTAAAACTGAAATAAAAATGGGAAAGAGGTCCTCCTTGCGTGCAATAAACTATATTCCCAGTAGGTGACGCTCTCAGCCAACACGGGAGGCAATCCTGCTGTTGGGAGGCACACACCGACTTGAGCCTAACGACTCTCATCTCGTCATCGTTTGTAACCATAGAGCATGAATTACCTCTTGAAGTCATCAGTGAGAATTTACGACTGGTCAACAAAAGCACGTGATCCCCAAACGCACCCCCACCCCCATATTTGGCCGCATACATAGCAAAAACGAAGTACAGTGCATTGCTATAATTCATTAATACATCATAAATCGTGAAGCACCGCGTTATAACGACCAAGATCTACAAATCAAGCCCTCTAAAATACCCTAAATGAGCTCTTACTTTGTAAACTCGTTCTCAGGGCGCTATCCAAATGGCCCCGACTATCAGTTGCTAAATTATGGAACTAGCAGCAGCGCTATGAACGGTTCGTTCAGGGATTCCGGCACCATGCATTCGGGCTCTTACAGCTACAACTACAATGGGATGGACCTAAGCGTCAATCGCTCCAACACCACCGGCCACTTTGGAGCAGTTGGAAATAACTCCCGGGGTTTCCAGTCTCCAGTCCCCGAGACGCGTTTCAGACAGCCGTCTAGTTGTTCGCTCGCGTCTCCGGAGTCCCTGCCTTGCTCCAACAGCGAGACTCTGGGACCCAAAAGCTCCTCGCCCCCTTCCGATCAGAGTGCTACCACGACGAGCAGTAGCCTGACTAACAGCAACAACACACATTTCACAGAATTAGACGAGACCAGCGCCTCTTCCGAGACCGAGGAAGGCACCCTCAGAGTCAGCAACCCTGCGCCCCGGACACAGCAGCAGGAGTCTACAGCAACCTCCACGACTACAGCATCGACCGAAGGGCAGGCGCCACAAATATTTCCCTGGATGCGGAAACTACATATTAGCCATGGTACATACATGTTGTATGTTTTATTTCATAAACCAATCACGGTGTTCCTTGTTTTCAGTTTTATCCTGTGGTTGTTCTGCCGTGTAGCCGGAATCCGCTTTTAATTTGGACTATGCCACGAAAGCGCCATAAATCTATCAAGCTTGTAGCCAGGCGAGAATTGAAAGGAGAGGGAGAGAGCAAAACGGCAGGGAGACAGTGAAGTTTTAATTCCTTTGAAAACTTAGCTTTATGACTTGCCTAATGTTAGGGAAGCGAGGGAAACAGAACATAAGCAATGCAAGCGAATGGATCGGGGGAAATGAAAAGGAAAGAAAACTGAAAAGTTGTGGGTAGTGGGGGTGGAGATTAGCAGTCGAGGAAAGGAGGACAGGAACAGTAAATATTCAGTATCGATGTTTGTGGAGAAAAAAAATATTCCTTTTTTGTTGGTGTGTGTGGGTGGGTGGGTGGGTGAGGTGGGGGGTAGAATATAAAAATAAAAGATGGAAAATCACGGGTTGAATCAGTGTATAGTACGTATGAAATGCCTTACACATGCATTGCAAACGAGTGCCAACATTATCTAATGTATGTAAATAATGTGCATGATAAAGTTGTTTATATTTTTCTTTTAGTATGCAATAGTGGTGCTCTGAAGTTAATTTTCATTCCAACGTTTTGTCCATGCTGTATAGATATGACTGGACCAGATGGGAAAAGGGCCCGAACTGCCTACACCCGCTACCAGACGCTAGAGCTGGAAAAAGAATTCCATTTCAATAGGTATCTAACCCGGAGGAGGAGAATAGAGATAGCCCACGCGCTGTGTCTCTCGGAACGGCAAATTAAGATCTGGTTCCAGAACCGGAGGATGAAATGGAAGAAGGACAATAAACTGAAAAGTATGAGTCTGGCTACTGCAGGTAGCGCTTTCCAGCCATAGTATTCTGTCAAGTAATAATATGCGGAGTAAAAAAATAAATTAATAAATAGTAGGACATGATAACATTATTCCTGAGTACTGTACAGTGCAGCACCTTTCGGCATGTTGTTGATGTTTTAGACAACTTAAACTATTACTGTGGTACTGATAATACAAAAGTTGTGTTGAGATGTTGTTTTTTTATTACTATAGTAATTATTATTTGAAGAAAAAGAAAAAAACTCTCCAGTGTCCGTTGTTGTTGTTATAAATATCGTTTATGTGTCAAGTGCTATGTTGAAGCTTTCCAGACAGTTAGCATGTGAGCTCTTAAATGTCATAACTTATTTACAATCTGTAACAAGTGTGTAGTTTTAAGTTCATAACACGCAGGCTACTCTGCCCAATTCCGAAAAAAGGATACATTAACAGGTTGCTGTTGTTCTTTCTCAGGAGTGTCTGTGTTTTCCACCTCTCTCCCCCGTACTTTTGATGCTATACTTTTTTGGGTTAATTCATTAGATTTTATCTTGTGTTCGGATCGTTTATTTATTTCATTCTTATTGTTTAAGGATACACAAAGGAATAAATCCAGACTAGAATATCCTGCCTCCCTTCACACCTGTGTATAATTATTTTTCCAAACTGTAACTGTATATTATTGGATCGTTCTTAGAAAGGATGTATATATTTGACATTTTTAATGTGACTAATAGGCTATTTGTAGTGGGCAGAGTTAATGACATGCGCTCTGTGGAAAAAAAAGCAATGGTCATGTCCGACTGCCTGTAAGCATTTCGCCAATAAGCTTTTTGTATTTGTTTGTAGCTTAACTTGGAGTACAAAAAATAATAAAGTTTCTCTAAATCAGACGAAATGTTTCAAACAAACTGGTTTTATCTGACCCCATGTGCGTACAATGACTAACCATGTACCAAAGTGCCAAACTGTTGTCGACATACACACAAACGTTTCTGCAACCTAATTATTACGGAATGTTTACGTTCAAAATTCACAAGATTTCCAAGGCATTAATACGATTAAAAAGAAAAGATATGAAATTTGGCAACCCACCAACGTAGAGAATTACATTGGCAACTGTTTTTTCTATCTATCTCTCTCTCTCTATCTCTCTCTCTCTCTCTCTCTCTCTCTCTCTCTTTTTTTGGAGTGACATCCACCATACCCAAGATAATTCTCTATGTTGGCCTACTACATTATTAAGTAAAGTTCCGTCATATGATGTAACTCTCATACATACCCAATGGGGTACCTTGTCAGTACAACGTCAAGTAAGAAGGAGTATTCTTGGTTTCTGTTTAGTTAAACAATTATTATATATATATATAACAAAGTATAATAGCTCAGTTTGATAATCATTTTCCCGATAAGATAGCCGCCCCCAAATCATAGTTTATGCTTCGTTTTCAATAAGCAAACACTGAACTTTTAAACTTACCGTTGAATCGACGTCGGTACGATACTTCATGCGCTACTTTTGAGAGCTGAGTAGAGTTACTGCCAAGAAGCCTTCTGCCCTGCGTTGCCTGGCGGCCTGCATTTTGAAAATTTGCTTTACCCATTGCCAAACTACACCAAAAGTAGCTATGACATTTACATGTCAAATGTATGAGGGTTTTATCTTGAAGTTAGATCGTAAAAATCTCCCAGGCCATAGACAGATAGCCCTTACTGGCTCTCAAAAGTCACGTGGGGTCCATAAAGTTAGTTTTATGGTTTTGGGGAGTTGACAATGTACTATATATTTCACATTCTAGAATACAAGTGACGGTTTAACTGCTTCGAAGGGATTCTAAAGGGTCAGTAACGGGAGAGCACACTGCTAAGCCAGTTGTGAACCACTGCCTCGATACTTGCTGGGTCTACTCTCTGGGTTTGACAGTGTTGGTTTTTAGAGTCGGAGAAGCAGATATGAGACTGGATCAGCACTCAGTAAGTAGGCTTCATTTGTTCGTCTCTTTACGCAGTGTGGTAATGTACCCCTGTGCGATGGGAGGTGGAGGGGTCGTCCTTAATTAATTTGGAATCTCATACATTCAAGTTGTTTTATCCGAGAGGCGACACCTTTAACTTCTGCTCATTTACGTGTTTAAGATATGTAGCCAATAATGTGTGTAGGCCTCGCCAGTGTCTTCTATGGAGCCAATGTGAATTGTAATGTATAAACATGCTCGATGCAACTGTAATCTATTCCTCTTTGTGAGTACAAAAAGATAGAGACTCACAATGACCATACATAAGCTGTATAGTTTTGTTTTTCGACAGTTTTTCATCATTGTAATCATATATGGTTGTGGACTGTGGAATAACGTACCGTTGAATGTAATTTGGATCACATCAGCTACATGTATTGATAATAAAGAGTAGTGAAAGACCTATATGTAAAGCCTCCACAATCGAGTTTGGGTTCAAGGATTACCTGCCATCAATTATCCCGAGAAACGATTTGTATTTGACGTAGATTATTTAAGTCTGAAGACAGTTTACTTGGCTTGTCTACTTGGCCTGTTCTTATCACAGCTATCTATTCCCTTCCCAAGCTTTGTGAGCTATTCAGTCATTAAGAAGAAGCGAAATATTTTAGCAGTGCCATAGGTACTTTTCTGAAGAAAACAATGTGCCCTCTTGTTTTATAGAGCATTGAGTGGATTGTCATGTTTGTGTTTACGTATAGTATTAAAAAACAATATTGTTAAGACTGGCATTTAGCCACGCGCACAAAAGAAATCACAATATTTTATCCAGAAAATATTTGTGCCGGGGAAAATAAGGGCACACACACACACACACACACACACACACACACACACACACACACACACACACACACACACACACACACACACACACACACACACACACACACACACACACACACACACACACACACACACACACACACACGCACACACACACACACACACAAAAATATTTCAATAACAGTAATACAAGTGTGCCTTCTTCTTGAATCTTTGGTTTTATCTCATTTTAGTTAATTTTCTTCAAGAGAATAGGCAGATTGGTGGGAAATATTATAATATTGAACTTTCATCGTATTATCTCAATGTGTTACTCTGAAAATTTAAAGTAGAGAGTATACATGATCGCCATAACCTAAGAAGTGTTTGATGATGTGCTCAATTTCAAGACTTTTGTTGTATAAGAATAGCAAATACGAGTAACTTTTTGCCCAGTCTGTCGCTTAACCTGTGCAGCATCAAAATTCGTTATGAATTTTAAATTTTCAGATAAAATAACTCTCGTTCCATCGTGCTTTGATTTTGAAAATATGACTGAGTCTAAATGTTACCTAACGATAAGCACGCCTGATAACAAATGTAATGCCACAGCATGTAAACTGGATACCGCTTAGGGATTTAAGTTAAATCCAAGAGGGCATATTCCAATTAAAATATCTGGCCGGAAACATTACATTTACACTGGTCAAAACTGTACATTGCAATTTACACTAAAGTGAAGACTCACCCCTGATTGATCTATCTAGTTCAAATAATGGCCACCACTCATAGCCGCTCACAGATGTTTTTAAATGAATTGTTCATTATTCAGGAAGGACTTATTTGTATACTCTGAATTTTAGGCACTTAGGGCTGATTTCAGACCTGTGCTAAAGTTTACTGTCCGTCCGACTTACTATTTCGAAAATACGAAACTTAACGAGGAAAATGTACTTAAGTGCAAGCCTTAACTCGGCCCTTACAGCTAACAGCATCCATATTACATATTCCAGAGTATACAGAAATGTTAGAGCAAATATACAGATGATATAAATAAATCACATACCTACACATACCCAACACGGTTAATATTCTACATGTGTTTTTGGTCATTTTAATAATTTTTGTTTTCTTCATTTTGGAAAATCTAAAATACAGGGAACACATTAAATCTACACGAGGGTTGCTGATAGCCCAGACGTGGCCTTAAACATTTAAATTCCTTCAACAGAGCTATATAGCCTATAACATATTTCCCCTGATACAAATATTAGCCTGTGGACTACAAGCTCAAACGAATAAACAGAATCTGAACATTTGCACGTTTAAAAACAAAAAGAGAGTAAAAGAAAGGGAAAACCATGTAAAATTAATTTTGGTGCCGAGAAAGATAGAATACCATTGTAAAACATGCATGCAGTGTGTTTCAGCTCCTGGGGAAATACTGACTTGTTGATAAAAGTGTTTCATATACAGATGACATGAAAAAATGTAATTTGTGGAAAACAATAGATAATACTGTCAATGTTTCAAAATTCAAATCTTCACATTTTGTAATTTGTGTAGGCTTATTTATTTAATCAAACACTGATTTTCAGCAACAGTATTTCTTGAATAGAATTACATATTCCGGAACTTTACTCTTGGATTTTTCTGGGTTAATATCTCTTTAAGTTGCTTTTTTTCCTCGCTTGTCTAATAGAGTAAGGAAGTTCTAGGGAGTAAACAGGAAGCTCTGACTGCGAAGAAAGGCAAGGACTTCCATTACATTTTTCATCGGCTTCCTTTCTTTAATGATACAGTCAGGAGGACTCTGGCCCCCTGCACGAGATGCATTTCTTCCTCTTAAAAGTTTTCCTCCTGAGTCTCCGACCCCAAGCTGTCCGAGCTGACATTAGCATGCCGCCAAAGTCATTCATTAAAGACATTCTCTGATTGCCAGTAAAAGAAGCTTTGCACGATTTTAAGTTTTTACAAAGGTTTAGGTGAGGTAGAAGAAGAGTACAATTTCTCAACAAAAGATGCCTGTAAGAGTATTTGAGGTGTGGTCGTCTTGGCCCACATTGGTTCAAATTACAAAGTTGTTCAAAACTGTCCAAGAAAAATGGATAGAGAAGTAAGGGGTTGTATTATTATAATTATATTTGTATGATTTAATAATAATATAATCCATTGCGTTCTTGAGCAATGAGTGTAAGGTGTGACTTTGGTATCTAACTTTACCACAAAATTCTGTTCAAATGTTACACCGACGCTGGTCGGGTGGATTGGAGACAATATATTTTTAGCCTTTTTTCCGGCATTCAAAATGTAAAGTCTTTGAATGCATGGTAATCGTATACTGTTATCATATCTTACAAATTAAGTTAGGTTCATTAAAAAGAAACATAGGCTCTAAAAATGTGAACGTAACGAATCTGAAGGATTAAATAGCCATTTAAACAGTAGGCCATAATATGTTTTGCATATTGTTTGGGGTAATCTGTGCGCATATCTCATCAATAATTCATAAGGTAGGGATCATCTGGAGGTCAGCAGACGAGAGCCGCACAGGTTCTCGACCGAGGCACAGTTTAACACCAAGCAAGTTTTTCAGACAACTACGCTGTCCTCTCTTTTTATTTAAGAAAGCGAATAGAACAAAGAAAAAACGTGAACTGTTGTGTGATGTTTACATTTTTCCCATTAAACAATTATTCATTAGCAAAATGTAGCCTATCAATTTAAATAAATGCATATACAAATATCGTATTATTCGTTTTCAATATAGACAATGATAGCACAAATCTATATTATTATTATTATTATTATTATTATTATTATTATTATTAGCCTATAGCTGTTCCGCAATGTAAAAATAAAAGATTGTAATCTGGGGATTTAGATAAGACATTCAACACCAAGATGATCAGACCCGAGATTCTGTTAACAATATTTCATGATATGATGATTCAAGCAAATATTTGAGCTACCATTCCAACCTACTGCCCATTGTTGTGCAACATGTAAAGAACATATGTAAATGGAATACTTAAAACGTTCGAAATTCGGTTGACGGTGTAAAAGAAGACTTAACTTCTAGACACATGAGATGCGTCCTTGCACAACATACCCTGCAATGATAATTATCTTTTAGTGGTAATAGCCAGTTATACGGAAGCACAAAAAGATTAGTAGAAATATTATCAATAAAACAATATAATCCCACTCTGTAAAATAAATATTTATAGTGTAGTACACTGTGTGTAAACTATTACATATTATTTTTCCCTTAAATGTTATGCTTGTTTGAGTAAATACAGAGTATATTTAACACTGACTTTCATTTGTGGGATGCACCAACTACATTCATTGATTTTACTCGTACTACTGTAATGTAGTATGACCAATGAATATAGGTTACCACTACTACTACTATACTATAATAACAATAATAATAATAATAATAATAATAATAATAATAATAATAAAAAATATTTCTATTGTGATTTTGCGATTCGTTTGAAAGAATTCTGTCACAAATAATTTAAATAGATATCCCAGGTCTAACTTGTTCCACAGTCCTACATCCTTTTATTACATTTATGCAACGATACAGTGTTTTCAGTTCGAATACTTAAAAGATTTGCACATTCGCCACGGTGACTGTTTTGTTTATTTGTGAGGAAAATGTGCCAAAGTGTAATGCTGTGAGGTGCAACGCTTCCCTATCACCAGCAGAGCCCGCCTTAGACCAAGTTCACACACACCAAGTGAGCAGTGCAGGCGTTCTGATCAACACCCACTCATTAAACATGTCACAGATATTAAGAATAACATCCCGACCACGATTCGACTATGTTTAAATGCAATATTTCTTTCTGTGAGTAGGAAAAGTCAGGAACACCATCGTCTTTAAAATCCCAAAGTATAACCACCTATGTCCACCTTCGCTAAAGCAACAGTCTCGTGAACATTCCACGCTATTTTCAATCCTGTTCGTTTCCCCTACCCTCCACTGAAAATAGCACACGCACAAACATTCACACCCACACGCACACACAATTGAAATAGAGAGGCTATACAGAAATACGAAATCGAAAATGTTCGACGAAATGTAGTTCTTTCCTCTTTTAAGACACAGTAAAGGTGAACGTAGTCTTGTTAGGACGGCTGTATAGCTGGAAGGGTCAAAAAGTTGAGGGTCAAAAGTTTACGTCGTGCGTGACTCGGCTGTCGACTTGTTCTAGACCAATTGCTGTATGTCAATGGCAAAGAATGGGAGAGGGGCAGGGAGAAAGAATGGGGTGAAGGGCTACAGCTTGCCTTATGATGAGAGAAACGATAGGGAGTCGAGGAAGAGGCACCCGGTTGACCTTCACAGTGTACCGCGCAGCCTTGCCCAAGAGAGCAGAATGAACAGAGAGTGCACAAGATGCTCTCGTGGATGTGTAATAGCGACTGAAAAATGACATTAGGCATCATTCGTTCACTGTGTTCTTGGCTATACCTAACTACAGTTCTCGCCATATGAAAAAGGGCCTATTCAGAGCCTGTGTTGGTGAATGGATAGCATTTGTGTGAAGCAGCTTTTTGTTTGAAAACTTCCAATCGAATTGTAGATTGTTGGGTGTTTCTATAGCCTATATCGTGAATACGATGTTCTTTTGATATAAAATGAGAGTAGGGTAGAGGGTATGGATTGGCCATATTAGCCTTTTAGCCTAAATAAAACACTCTTGATGTCTTCAATAATTCGTGAAACAAAACCGGAAACTTTGAAAAACTACATTGGCTTATCTCCCTCCAATTAAGGTAGATGCATACTGTACATAGCTAATGTTTGCTTAAATACAAATCGAACTTCATTTATCATTTCTACTATTGTGTGAGACAATTTAATTGACAAAGTCACTGCGGTTTTAGCTCAGTATAACAAATATTAATTAGACTCTAGTGCTCTTTGACTGCGAGACATTGATAGAATTTCGTTAGTCATTGGCATAAACTTTCTGTTTATTTCGTAAAACATGCCTTTAATCGTAAAGCGACATAAACTTCTATTCACAGGAGGACAATTCCGCCATTCAGTAGCGGATTCTGTTTTATGTCCTGTATATCCATTTGTAATAGTAGAGATAAATCCAATATCGCCATCAGCACTCCACTAAAAGTGGGAGTTACCAGGTCCGGCAATAATAACAATTATATAATCTCCCAGAGCATGACATGACTTTAAATCGGCTGAAATCAGTGTCTGTAGATAATTTCGTTCTTTCGTTTTTAAGAATACATGTTAAGGCATGCAAACTAACAGAAGGTTACTTATGCAATTAATGTGCAGTTTTGGGGGCATGTGATGATTTTTAGAGGTTTAACAACAGTTGCTTATTATGTTGAGTTATTCGTGTTTGTTGTTATTGTAAGCACATTTACAAATCGAAGCAAAGGTGAAATACATTTCTGATTATACATATTCACTTATGGACGAAGTACAATTAAACTGTGTAACTACTCTGATGTTTACTCCAGCGTTTTGAATTGTTGTATGTGTTTAAAATGTTTACAGGTTTAAAGTTATTGCGTTGAAACTAATAAAAAGACGTGCAATAAAATACCCAAAATATGAATGCCATGAATTCTGCCATGGAGACCATTAGCCGAATATTAACTTTTGCGGACGTGAATTTCTTGACTACACAGCCATGTCGCACGACTGACAAAACTATTTTACAATGAAATCTGGAGAGTTTAGATCCTTTTTTCACATAAATTGTTTCATTGTTGCGTTGACATCGAACGTAAAAACTACAATGTCTGTTTGTAGGCACAGATAGCACGTCATATAGCTTGTTCCCACTTATTAATACATTGGAAATTTAAAATACATTTCTCAGATAATTTCTACAAATGTTCAGGTTTTTTGAAGAGGATTTTGACAAGATTTCATTTAAAAACACCTTCAACGTGAGTTGTAATTTGGAATTAGCAAATCCCAGCTATGTTAAATTATTAATTTGTCTACTATAATTAGCCTCAGAAATAGTACATTTATTACAGTTAATATCTCAATGTATGTACTTATTAATGTATGGATTTTTTTCGTAATTTGAACGAATCCACTTATTATATCGACACACAATGCAGGGTTTTAGAACGAACAGAGATGAACAAAAAGAGACATAAATAAATCAGAAAATGAATTACTTCGTTATCTCAAAAAAATGGAACAAGATCAGTTGCATAGAATCACACTATTCTAAATGATCCAAGACACTAAACACCGTACATAAGTGGGAAACCATTGTACTGGAAAACACGTCCCGTTTCGAGTTCATCCTGAGGTCATTGAATTAATTTTGATTCCATTGTAGCCCTTGCCTGGTAGCCGTTGCCTGGCAGAGAATCACTATAGATTTTAATATGTGTAGCTGGCTATGATTTGAAAACGATTATATTTAATTTATTTATTACTTTTCTGGGGTAGTTAAACCAAAAATATATTTGCTTCGAATAAAAAAAACACAAACCTAACAGACGAACATGGATGACAAGGGTTTCATCGTGTTTTAAAAAGGTTTTAATTGTGGATATGAGACACTACCGGTCTGTGTTTTTTTAAAGTGGCTTAGAGTGTATTTATTTAATTAAGAAGAATAACACAACATCAACATCAAGGAACACAAAAAATAAAATACAGCAACAATAATAACTTAACATCATTGCAGCAAAATTTGAATCTACGTTATTTTCTGATGGGCCACAATTCGTACTTCATTCGTAATGACGACAGAGAACATCACAGAGCTTTTAAAAAAGATCTTCTGTACCCCATTTATGATAAAATAAATATTAATACAACAAAGAAAATGTGGGAATACGCTTCAGCTGTTTTTCAGGCTTGTTAGGTTGAATGACCCTCCCCCATTCTCGGCCATTTTTCTTCAAAGTAATGACCTGGGCACAATTCAATATGACCAAGTAAGCTATGCATGCATTACTATAGAAATGGCAAGTGAGAGACCCGGGAGAAGGGGTGAAACACAGGTCAGTGCGTCTAACAAATATTAAAATGTATCGGGGATTCACGACACGCCTAGCTACTTAACAACGACTTTCAAAGTATGAGAATAATACGAAAACTTTAGACTTCAGAACAAAATGCTCTAGAGCACCTGATGGTTTGTCACACTGGGAGTCGTAGCGGCGTATGTGCATTTTTAGATATATTGTGGACGACCATAGCATGGAAAGGGAGAGAGCGCGCTTCTGGCTGGGGAGTTGAAATTAAGGCAACAGTACAGACAGACTATATTCGCATTGTGTGTTATTTTATTTCATGCCTGCTGTGGTATAACAGTTCAGTTGCATGTTTGTGCGCTTAGGACGGATTTTCGTACGCCTTACTTCACGTCGTCGTTCAAGCTATGTGAGCAGAATGGGTACGTAGCGACGTTGGGAGGGAGGTTAATGCTGTAAGGTATCACGGGGAGGTCAAAACCTGTGGCGCAAGAGAAAGGAGAGGGGCCAAGGCTCACGGTCCAAGGAAAAATAATTGGAAATGACAATAACCGGACCATGATCACGTACGGCGTGCAGGAGGAGAAAAAAAGAAGGTGTCACGAGCTGAAATTTGCGAAGAGGTGAAAAGTAAGTAGAAATTTGGTGCTTCATTAACATATCACACTGGTCTACAGCAGGTGCTTGCCTGGATAGACCACGTGCTGAACACTGCAGCAGCCCCCTCACCCCCCCATTAACCAGTTAGACAACTGAATGTTTGTCGATGTATTCCTTTTCTAGTTCTTGTCTAATTACATGATGTCTATAATTTTTTTGTACTACTTCGGTGTAGATTTCAGTCTAGTTCTTTCGCTCGAAACGATGTCTTGCAACCGTTACTCTGTAACAATTAGCAGATAGTGCCAGTTTTCTGGTCAGGAGGCGAGGGCAATTTCAGGAACTCTCGGGGATGAAAGGGTTAGGGAGTGGATGTTTAAATGCGGGGCTTCAGCTAGGAACTCATGGCATTTCCAGTTTTTTTTAACAGTCAGAACTTGAAAAGACAGACATCTCAGTGCCTCTTAACAACAATTTTTCAAGTATGGTGATAGCTGATAACAGTTTCTTGATTTGCTAAAAATCCCTGAATACCGAGAAATGAAAAAGTCTGATAGGAGAGCGAAAACGGAGTAGAATACTGCATATTGCAGAATTGTTAACCATTGTTTACAGAATGTTGTCAAGGCTCACTGTAGAATAAAACAGACCACAGTTTTTGTGTAAACGCTAGGGGTGCTGGTGATTTTCATATTGTGGGTCCATCCGTTTTGATTTTGTTCTCAGTGTTTTTCGCGGCACATTGTAAAACGAACAAACTCTACTATCTTGACAAATTAGATTCGATGTACCTGATTTTTTCGTTCTTGAGAAAATTAGTATTTTTTTGCCTTAAACTGTACCTTAGTCTACAAGGCCCTTATGAATACTGGTTTATCTCTATACGTGTTAAAAAAATTGAAACTGCGCACACTTTCGGATTTTCAAATAATAATGATAATAATATTGTTTTATTGTTATTATATGTATGATAATCTAGTTTATACTGCTTTAATATAGCCTAACAAAAATATTTAAAAACGCATTATGACAATCAACCTTTTTCTTGATTTCTCAGAAAATATTGTCGGGGTATAACAGAAATAAGGCACGAGTATATAGGCCTAACCATGTTTAACAAACGGAGTACAATTTATTCTTAACTTTTTTCCTTGTAGTACAATTCAGTACCGAGATATCCTATGATTTACTGAAATGAATGACATTAGACTGAAAAACAAGACCGCAAAATCAGTGACACCATTAAAATATTTTATAAAGAATTTAAATCGAAGAAAATCTACTCTAGATTTTGTTAAAAAAGTGCTGAAGTCTGAAGGCGTCCTCCACACTTTTATAAACAATGCAATTCTCACTCTACCTTTTAAACTATTTCAAATTAATGCGTTAATTCTGTATTCCTTATTTAAGCAAAAGCTAAACAACTTTGACTTTTACTACTCTATTCGACTTTCACATTTATTCTTCGATACATACTATTAATTTGCCCATCAATGGATAGAAGCTGCTTAGCGACTGCACAGCTTCATCGACATAAGTCTATTGCTGGCTGAAAATACAAACAATAAAAACTCGTTGAAAAAAGGCTTACCTTATCTGACAGCTTTCGATGAAGTGTATACTGGCTAAATGTAAATTGTTATGATATGTACCCGTCCAAGGCTTTGGAGCCCGAAGTATCCTGAACAGTGAAATAAAGTGGACTGAATCTAAATTACACTGAAATGCTAGCTGCTATCCTTAAGTTTGCTTGAAAACCTGTGAGGAAAGTCGTAAATAGTGTTTTAGTGCTTTGAGGATGGGATACATTTGTGCATATTTTATTGTTTTATACCCCTATCTCCGGATACCGGGTGTGTTTGATTGGGGTTGCAGCCGAGCTGTAAACAAAAATGACCTGTCATAAAAACCACGTGTTTTATTTCACGCTCTGTTCAAACTTCTCTGTTCTCCCTCTTTCTTTTGTTGTAACAAATTCTGCATTTGGAACTCTTCCTTTAACGGCTAACACTGCATAGAAAGAAGCAGCCTATTTTATCTGGAGGGCACATAGGATTCACCAACATTTCTTGTGCTGTAGTTTGCTGGATTGACTGCCTAAATAGAACTTCCACATTTGGTTGATAATTAAGGCTTAAAGAATTGCTACATTACTTTTGGAAGTATGCCTATGTTTTTTTATTAAGTGTATGTATGTGTGTGGAAGATAACAGGAAAAAAAAATAAAAATTAACTTAACTAAAACGTCTTCATTTTGGGAAAATTTGATTGACTTTATCTTTTACGAATAATGGATAAACAAATAACCTAGGCTAAATGAAGATGAGTGCACACCAAGACCACGGTAATGTGAGAGACAAACTGCATACAAGGTGAGCGCCTTTCATCAGATACCAGAGAATACCTGTCATCTATATATACCCTGTAGATCCGAATTTGTGTGAAGTGACATTCGGTCACAAATTCGTATCTAGGGGAGTATGTAGTTGATACATACCCTACGGCAACAAGGAATGTCTTGGATACTCTCTCTTTATCGTTTTTTAGTGTATATTATTGTTATTTTTTACTTTTGCATAAATATACTAGTGACAGCTTTGTTTTGATGGCGAAGCCTGCTTGTAGAGAGGTGTGAAGTCACAGTTTAGACTATATTTGTCAAAGTGAGTGAACATTCTTTTTCGCATTTCACAGCTGTGCCTCTACCTTCTTTTATTTTGTATTTTTCGTTTGTTAGACTTCAGAGTGGCTGGAATTCACTCAGAATTTTAACATTTTCATTATTTATCACTTTATTATACGAAATTTAAATGTGTGTACAATTGGCACATTTATGTTTGTTTTTATGATAATAACGTTGAATTATTATGTATGGTTGATTTATGGTTTATGGCTGTTTTGTTTTTTTTCGCTGGGGAATGTGCACTTCAAGTTGTCTATAGGAGGGCTTGCTGTAAGCAAATGTCTGATTTAGGATGCTTGGTAACCCGAATTAGCAGATTAATTTTCTATCGATCCAAAACGAGCTCAGATTTATCTCCGACAGGGTTTGGCCATACACTGCCCCAGCCTTTCACTCGTTGCTATGAATTAATTTAAACCTTGGCATTGCAGTTACTCTCACGAACCCTGTCAAAATCTCGTATCAAAATTTCAACAAGAGAGCACAGTAAGCAGCACCGCTTTCTTCCTTTTGATAAAAAGACCATCAGGAGAAAAGAGGCGACTTGGTTGTCTGACTGGGTTACACACAACGTGAGCGCAGTGGTATTCTAGTTTATTCTATTTGTTGTTGTTGTTGTTGTTGTTGTTTTAGCCTAGTTACACTTTTCCCTGCCAACATATGAAAAGTTTGCAATATCTCAGCATAACAAACTATGCACAGATTGTATTCAGGGTTCGGTATGCCTAATACCATTTCCTTATCCGGGAAACGAAGGGAACCATACCATTGGCTCCCGGTGTCACATGGATTCTTAACTTTGTTCACTTGACAGAAAGTAGGAGGGTTTTACGAAACAGGAAAACGGGTAAAGGGATAGCAATAAATTTTAGTATATTTTGTGTGCAATTCAAAGAAATTAATGGCCATGAGTTCCTTTTTGATCAACTCCAACTATGTGGACCCGAAGTTTCCTCCCTGTGAGGAATATTCACAGAATGACTACCTACCCAGCCACTCTCCGGATTACTACAGCGCCCAGAGGAGAGAGCCTGCTTTCCACGATGAACCGATGTACCATCAGCGGTCAGGCTGCGCCGACCCGCCTTACACTTCGTGCCAGGGTCCCGGGCATCCCGCGGTAGTGATGTCTCCAAGAGCCCCTATCCTTCCCCAAACCGGACTCTCAACTCCGCTCCCAGAGACAAATAACCATAATTGCCATTCCGTAACCCCAAGCCCACCACCTTCATGCGGCCAAAATTCCGTCAACCAAAGCAACTCTTCGTCTAGCTCATGTAAAGATCCCGTGGTTTACCCTTGGATGAAAAAAGTCCATGTAAACATCGGTAAGTGCTGCTAACTTCAACAACTCAGGGGTCTTATGTGTGCTCATTTCACCTAGGGTGTTAAGCTCAGTGTCCGGCATTAAGTCTATTGCTCCGCTGGTGGAGTAAGCTCTTGGTTGAGATTTACGATCGAGTTTTCTCAGGGCTGTATAATTACACCCTCCATAAATTTTTATTGCACTTCTTGGCCAAGAACCTTTGAAGTCTATGCAACCTTCCTCTTCTGATTTCTTGTAGAGAAGAATTTTATGACTCTGGCAAACCATGAGTTAAGTTTTATGCTTTTTTAATATGTGTTTAAGCGGTTGAATGCATAACTATGTACCCTCTGTCAATTTTCTGTTGTTCGGGGGAAAGTTTATGGAAGCTAAAATAATAATTTTCTTACAGTGAAAAACTATGTCAGTACTGTAAAGTGAGTGTATTTGTAAACCATACCATTGGTGTGCACAACTAGTGTTGCGTGCTGCTGAAAAGATTGTTGAATGCATAGGAACACAGTATTGCTGCATAATCCAAAGCATAGAACGTCCATGTGCTGCCAATTCGCGATGCATTTGCAATGTATGTTTACTACATTTTAGGCTGGATTCGGGAGATATATGGGGTGTTGTTTTCTTCTTGGATGATTTCACGCATGTTCAGTCACTTCATTCAAAACAGCGTCCTTAGCACTTATATGAAGTTTGCATGACAAAATATGCGCCATCATTGTCTTTTTTTTTTTTTGAAATTTGAATGTAATACGCATGTCTTTAGTTCAGATACAGATTTTTAAGAGTGAACGGGCATGCTGTGTCGACTTCAGCAGTTTGATACGTGCTTTGATTTCTTGTTCACAGTGAATCAAAATTATACTGGGGGGGAGCCCAAGCGCTCGCGGACAGCCTACACAAGACAGCAGGTTCTGGAGCTGGAGAAGGAGTTCCACTACAACCGCTATCTGACTCGGAGGCGACGTGTGGAGATCGCTCACACCCTCTGTCTCTCTGAAAGGCAAATCAAAATTTGGTTTCAGAACCGACGAATGAAATGGAAAAAAGATCACAAGTTGCCCAACACTAAAATAAGGTCCACTAACCCCTCCAGCATAAACACAAGGGACAGCCAGGCACTTGGAAACTCACAGAGTCGAACCTGTGGACCTCCCTCGAACCTATAGCTCCCAGTGCTCCAAACCTCAGTTTCTGGAAGGGTGCTGATATACGCCGCGTCAAAACGACTCTATTTATGAAATGAACGGGGTGAAGACTGCTTGGACATCGATATGTGTTTTTAAATTCCCGATCCACTTTTTCAGCACTCCTCTCCTTCTTTCCCTCCCTCCATTAGAACAGAAGGCAGCAGATAGTACTTTTCAGATTTCGTGAAGATGGATCCGTGTTTCATCTTAAATCATGCCAAACCGAGGCCCATTTGTCATGTTTACTCTATGGTACAAAGGATGAACCGTAGGCCTGCCATTATCTCGACGTATAATGTTGTGTCTAATAAATGAGCCTTGGTTTTCGTCAAGAGGAGTTGTTTTTAAACCGGTTCAGCTACGTTTTAAAAGCAGGACAATTCACAGATTAATTTTAAAATAAATTTCGGGTTTTACTGCTTTATTCTCTCGAATTTGCGAATACTATACCAGCTAGACTGATACTTCATGAGTATGTCTAGTTCATTCTTGTTACCACTAGTTTACCGTTTTCAGAGCGCCAAGATGTTATTGAAATTAAGGCACATCTAGCAAAATGTTCAAAGAACTTAAAACTGTAAGAGCCTTTTGTTGCAGAGACACCTGTTTTTTCAACTAAGCAGTAAATTACTTCTACTTTATAATTACCCTGATTGTGATTATATTGTATGTTTTGTCTTGTATTTTGAAGCGACAGTTTCAATTTCCATCGGTTTTCCTGTCAAGTACCCGGTATTAGGCTAGTGCTTATTCATTCACTGTAAATGAAATATAATTCTAGTTAATATGTGCCCAAATCTATAAAATACAAACCTGCGTAGCCTATATTGCATGGCTTAAGCAAAAGTAATAGGCCTGTTTTTCCTCTCCTTCTGTCTTTCGCGTACAATTACACTCTTTCTCTTCTCTCTCAAACTGTACCAATTTTTAAAAATTATTTTTGTTTGCCCATTATATTCTGAGGGAGGGTATGCCACATGCTCATATCAGAAATGTTATTTTCTTCCTTAATGGAATGTGGCTCTTTTTCACCCTTTTCTCCGTGTATCTACCTTAATATTTGTAAATAGTAATAGAAACAAATAAACAAGAGCCTTTCTCCCTCCGCGTGTCCTGTCCTTCTGTCCCTGTATATAGTATCTATTTCACGCTAAGGCTGTAATATGTTGCATTCTGGGGATGTCATCTTGATGGCAAGTTATTTATTAGGAACACGCGACCTTTCTTTTTCCCCATAGAAAGTGCCGTTTGCTGTTAGGTATATCCCTCTCTCAAACAGCGCTCTCTTACTTGGCTCATATTTTATATCACCTGGACACGAGGACATGACGCAAGACAACCCTGCTACTTTAGGAATCATAATCTCTTCTTTAAAAAAATCACAATTTTCGTTCCATCCTGCTCTCGACTAATTTCTCCACTCACTTTAAGATGCTTTCTTTAAAGGTGTGGAGGTAGTAAAAGGACAGAGTAACCAAGTAGACCCAATATTAAAAGTTTAATGGTGTGCTTGGCTCAGATTCATTAAACGCAGTAATGGTTGTGGTTTTGCACAGCTGTTTCTCGGTGTTTTGCAGGTCCAATGTGTATTTTTTATGTTACAAAGAGCGGACCGGAGCCATAGCTCAAACCCTGACAACCAAATAGATAATCAAGAAGACAAATGGCTTCTTTTGTGAGGCGCAGCTCATATATTAATTTTCATTTGCTTTCTTAGAACAAGTATCGAAAATGTTGGAGAAAATAACATTCCATTTGCTGTGTAGAACTTTAAACAAAAGTATGACCATAAATTGGATTGCAAGCTTTCTGTGGCGCAGAGAAAGATGGTCTATTACACTGTGGGTCCTTGATGTCAGCCTTGGCTGCTCATGTCACCAAAGCCCGCCGTCCATTTAGGCCAGTTTGTTTTTATACATCATGGAATACCACAAAAGTAATGCGTACCAATAGATGAAAAAAGGAACATTCGATGCTAGCTAAATTCCATGTTCCCTTAAAAATATTGACTGTTTAAGTATATAATTTTAGCTTACTTCACAACTGTGAGAAATGAAAGAGATGGTTCAGTCTTTTAACTGAGACAAAAAAAAAATGCATTTGCCCATCTTCATATCTTTTAGCACCATTTTGAGGATGATTCATTCGTAACTCTGCAACAGGATATTTTATATTTAGAGAAATACCTTTTAAATGACTAAGTACTCCTGTATGGATGAGTGGGGCATATGTCCCTCCACAAAAGGCCCACAGCCACCCAGCTGGTTCAATAGTTGGAATTGTTTGTAGTATAACGTACAATAAACACCTAGGAGTTCTATTCTTAACCTCCATATCAAACCCTCAGGCCTAGAGGGCTGAATAGGACTGAACAAATTTCAATAGAGAGAAAAGTTCACAGGCATTATTTCAAGACAGACCCAAGAAAAATGCGAGAATTATAAAGAAAAATCATTAATCACTTCTTTTCTTTAAATACTTCTTCTCTTCTATTGTTATTCAGCAGCAAATGTGGACGGACCTTCTGCCAGGAGGGAAGATGTGGTCTTGGAAGACTTGAAGATTTTTTTTTTTTTATTTTTTTCCCCTCACCACATTTACCAAGTCATAGCATACGATTCTGTAAAAGAAAATCAGCCTAAATTCAAACACAAGCGAAGTGCCACGGAGGAGTGGATGGGAAACATGAAGGTAAGAACGTTTGCTGGTTTTATTGCTGGGTTTTATTGCTTTATGGTCCTGCTTTCACAGTCGGCTACCAGGAGCGCATTTGGTGAGGGAGGAAATGAAGTTTTATGACCGAAGTCTTTTGTAGATGTGCCGTTTTGTGTCAAAATTTTGAGGGGTAATGTGTGTAACCCATGTCAAAAATCTTGAGAATTATTTTATTTGATGCTGTAGTTGTTGATATTTGTCATAAGTCTAATGAGAATTCTTTTCAAAGATGTTCGAATTATTAATGACTGAACCTTCTCTTTCGACATGGCTTGCTTTATCATTCGTAGAACCGTATTTTCGTTTTTCATTGGCTGATTATGAAAATAAGTTTGTTGCAATAAAGTGCAACTGTGAACTGAAATTAAGTTTCGGGGGAAAACATGTAGAAACAATTAGTCAGATAAGAATCGAAAAGGCAAGAATGGTTGAGTAGGTGTGTAACGGACTGGAGAAATTTGGAAGCAAACTATTTCGAGCAATTACACTAAGCAATGCAATTTTACTGGAGTGTTTAATTCAGTGAGCATGCTTAGCCTCAGAAAGGCACTGACCAGCATTTAACCCTCAAGAATCAATCTCTTTTTCCATTCCTCTGCAAAGGCCGGGTGAGTCCTGTCGAAGATTTTGCAGTTCCTTTTCTTCGTTGTGTGGATTGGTGCGTGGAGTGGTGCATGCGTTCGAGCAAATGGTCAAAAAAAAAAACGAATGGTATTGAGGAAGGAAAGGAAAAGGCAGAAAAAAATCAATGTGTGGTACAGACAAGTAGAATGACCCGATTGAGTTCAACCAGGGGGCAGCTTTTCTGTGCGTGGTCCGTTGCAAAATCACAGACTGACCCCCGGAACCCTTGACCCTCCCTTAGACTGGACACAGCTTACAGTTATATTTTCAATATAAACCAGAGAAACGTGGTTCATAAAAATGTAGGAATGACACTTAAAACTACGGCACCGTTGCATTCATCTACGTGGACACCCATTTAGACTAGAGATCTTTTTTTCATTTGGAACCAGCACAGGTATACCAGAGATTATTATTAACTGTTGCCTTTTCTTGCCTTTTCTCATAATATAGTGTGCATAGGACAGTCCGTTTGAATGGTTCCCGCGTGTCCTATAAATTTGATGGCTCTTCCATGATATGGAGGCTGAATGATTTGGCAGGCCATAGTAGTGTGCCTTGTGTTCTCATTGATTTTTATCTGCTTTTTCACTCACATCTTGTAGCAACAAAACAACATAACAGAACATAACTGTGTACTTATCACAAAAGCACAATACCACTACCATGTGAATGAATAGTAAGAAAATGTAACATAATAGTAATAATAATAATAAGAAGAAGAAGTAAAAGAAGAAGAATTTACACAAGATCCAACTTCTGATGTAAACTGGAAGTTATACTGGATTAACACAGTATTCAACTTGGTTGAAGTCTGGGCTCGTTTCCTGGACAGTTACTTTTACTTGTGGGTATGATTTTTGGCTAGTGGACAGGGGAGAACTAAGACTAACAGAATGGAGCCTGCGAATTCCAGATAAACGTGTTTTTTGCAGAATGGAAGGCCAAAATATTTAATTTTCATACTCTGTGAGCAGCGCCTGTTTTGGCAGATTTATGACCCCCCAATAAAAGCAAGGATGTTGGCCTGTAAATCAATCTCTTATCAACTATACAAACCTAGCTTTTTTAAGAGCAACATTTACATGGACTATCTGAAGCTGGAATTGCTATTGTCTGCTTTGAGAAAATTACAAAACTTTTCCATGATAGAAGGCATATTATTATTATTATTATTATTATTATTTTCTAGGCTTCTTGCCATTGTATGGGAACCTTTCTGTAGTACTAGTTCATGAACAGTTCTCTGTCATACCAAAACTAATTACAGGCGAAAACCCTCTTGTGTTACTACGACTACTACTACCACTGGCCAAAATAATTTAAATACATATGGGTATTACAACAAGTATATCAATCACTTTATTTCTGTAATTTGGACCGAACTCCCCCCTCCATTGTTTGTTACTATATTGGTCTATTTTAAATGTTTGCTCAACTATTTTTAACGGTTACCCATTGATACATTCACCCGTTTAAGTCTTCCCCCGTTACATTAGTGTATGTTATTATTCTTGTTGGTGATAGTATCTACACTGAGTATAATAATAATAAAAATAATAATAATAATAATAATAATAATATCATCTTGCTCATGACATATTTAGCTCACATGTTTACTACTGTCAAGCAAATTCAATGTTTAGTGTCTGTCTGTTTTTAACAAAGGAAACAGAAGATGAGAAATGACAGATTCTGACAGTGAGCAGTTTCAGTTCCCGCATTGTGTCTCTGTGTATTTCACTTGATCATTCTTACCATTTCACGTGAGTGTAAATACCTCAGCATGGTGACACTGGTTTAAAGGGCTAACAAAAGCTTATCTAGTCCTGCTGACGTTTGTTCAGAGTAGTTAGCCTGATTGCTGATACGCCTGTACGGGTGCAGTGTGCAGCTTTTACTTTCTCTTTCCCTGGGCTGTATCGTTTTTGGTCTGTGGTATGAAGATACCAATAACAGCAGCAGTGTTTTCAATTAGACTCCGTAAAGATATACAACGTCGACCTATTGTTTAGTGTCCTTGATTTTCCGTAAGACGTTTGGTCACAGATTCATGTATATTGTTACGGGATTCTCCTGATTGACAAAAGTCAGGGAAATGCCAATAATATCACTGCTGTGTGCTCGCCCTTCAGGACTCGTGCGGCTCTGTCCCGTTGTCTGGTACCTGATTCCTTCCCTTTGTTTTCTCAATGCCGTTATGTCTGCGTCTCTGAAAGCCAACAGTCCTTGAGTTTAATATTTCGCTTAACCCACATAAAACTGGGTAATTGGAGGTGATTCCATGTCCTCAACTTACCGGTCTTGTTTCTGTATCTTTTTCGTCCTTTCGGGTCATGTAGTCAGTCACCAATTATACCGTCAGAATGGGTGCGGTATGGGTGACAGTTAAAGTAACTAATAATTTTTTAAGTGACACACAAGTGGCAGTCACAATAGCGACAAAATGAACAAATGTAATAATAATAATAATAATAATAATAATAATAATAATAATAATAGTCACCATCATCACCACCAGTCTTATCAATGCCTCGGGTGCACTCAAATTGTACATGTTCTTATTTTTATTTTATTGAGGTAACAGCATAACTAATTGTAATGTTAAAATATGTGAAAATGTACAACTCAGTTGGTCTAACAATAATGTGAAAAGTACAAGAGGAATTATCAGATGCATGTAACTTTTAATCTACTCCAAATAATTATACACTTAAGTGGATATAAAACGACAAAGAACAAGACTATTTTAGACAGAAAAATATAATTTCCATAGCCGTGGCTACATTTTCTTCTCAGTAAGATACTTGATTTCGTTTCAGATCTTAAGGGCTATTTCAGTGCATAAGTCATTCACATTTGGCCAAATAAACCGTACCAATTGCTGTTTTACGGTGTGTAGTTGATGTTTTCTGTCTCAAGTTTAAGCTTGCAGCTTGAACGTTAGGTCAGAGTGGTTCCATGATCCTGCACAGCGAAGACCCCCATCCCCCTCACGGTCACGTGATTCATTAAATAATTAATGCAGAGGTAGCAGAATAGATATGTATTCGTCAGGAATTTTGCAGACATGGTCTCCCTGTGTCTGACGTGAAATCCAACTGTCCTTTTAAAAACAAGGCTATATTTGAGAAAAAAGACGAGGAGAGGCACACACAGAGGCTGCAATAAAAAAAATTGGAGGGGAGAACCTAGCATTGTGGAAATTGTAAGTATAACGGAAAGGGCAGCCCTACTTCTAGGCAAGTACCTGCTGTGCTGTCTCGGTGCATTGATGTGAATTTATTGTTAGCTGTTTGGTGTGTTGTGGTAAATATGTCAAAGGAATAACCGCGAAATGATTTTATTTCTTGTTGCTGTCTCGTGTTCATTGCTAGTATTCTGTCGTGGCTGTGTGAATGAGAAGAACAAAATGACATCTTGGCATTTGCATTCCATGAATATAACAATATGTGTGTTTTAAAAGTAATAGTCACTGTCCAGCCTCATATCTCTCTCCTTTTCCATGGCTCAATCTCTCTCTCCTCCACTCCACCAGCTACTTCCGTTGATTTATAGCGAAATGTAAGCTATGCCAGTAGTAACGCGGCTGCCATTGTGTATTTGTGAGTTGTGTTGTTTATGGCCATGTCTAAGATTTATCACTTCTCAAAGAGAATGATGTGCAGTTGATGATACAGTGGGATTAGGAACGATTTTTTTCTCTTCGCTTCTTACCAGTTTTCCTCCATTCAATCAGCTATGCATCTACCGTTGATTTTTGTGGATGACTTACTGTAACAGACCAAGAGCTAATATGGGAATTACCACGAGGTCTTGGGTTACAGCATATGTGATTAGTACTTGATGAAACATTTGTTTATATTTGGCAAATAGGAGCGCATTGTCGCTGTAAAAATCGTACAACACGAGCCAATATGAAACGTTAAGTCAGAAATCCTGCACGCGGGCGTTACCGGTTCCACTTCAAGAACAAAGCACAACCTGAATACAAATTCAATAGAGGAGGGCATCGTAAGCCCTTGTTTGAATAAACCAAAACACCAAACCAGGTTGACTGAAAACACTGTATCCTTCCCCATAGTGAAGGGCACATTTAGGGATAATGTATGATGCAGTGTCATAATCCAGTGTTATGTCAATGAAGACCGTTATGCTCATTTTGGAAGCATTTCATAAATGTGTAGGATGGTGATTTTGCTGCTTTACAGTGCAAATAATGATGGACACGATCTAACCTGCTTTAATTCCATTGTGATTCTCTTTTGAACGTGTCCCTGAATGCCCAGGGATAAATACAATGCATCTTTAAAGATTTAATTGTCATTTTTGGTATCTTAGCGCATTGTATTGTCATACATAAATACAAGGACCGAAAATCATCCAAATATAATGTACTAGACAAGAAACTACATATTGTTTAAAATTGCTAAGTAAGAGAAAAACATTTGTGTTTTGTATTGATCATGTGTGAGATGGAAAGCACAAAAACAACAATGAACCATAGAATAATGAACACTCATTCGAACAATGCATTATCTCTTTTTAAGAAAAAAAGTTTATTACAGCACTGAATAGCAACATTTTATGTAATAATAATAATAATAATAATAATAATAATAATAATAATAATAATAATAATAATAATAATAATAATAATAATAATAATAATTTTCAGATGTTGGTCTCGCTATATATTACTGACCCCTCTCTGGCTAATTTCATAAATAAACCTTTATGAAAGTAAATCAGACAATCTCAGTGACTTCCATCATATATTAATGCCTGTGGCAGCAAGAGGAGCCACTTTCAAAATGTACATTTTAACAGTGTCCAGTATTTCTGGGCTCTTTGTCAAAATATCCCTCCTCTTGTCAGGGGATGTGTAGACGAGAAGTCAAGCGCACACATACATACATACACACAGACATATAGAGGCGCAATGTTAAATGTACCTAGATTTATTGTAAGGCCTGCGTAACAGCTGCAACAACAATAACACGGCCAACACAAAAAATTACGATGAGTAAAGTAATAATAATAATAATAATAATAATACTAACTATAGCAATAGTAATAATAATATGAAGAAGAAGAATACACAATCATACTTTTCTGGTTTAACAACGCTTGACTCAAAAGAAACGGATGCAGAAGAATGAATTAGGCAACAAGGATTTTTAATAGACCTTTCTTGTCGACATTTTACCTGTTGAGCAGATATCAATCCCAATTCTCTGAAAGCAATATTACAAAGCATGTTTACAGATATAATGCTTAAGTGTGAGTGTGCAAAAATACCTTCTTTTGTAACAGTCCAGGCTCTGCAAGCAAGCAAAGTAATGGTTATGAATCCACAAAAGAAAGCATCACGAAAGAGAAGCCATGTTTACCACTTCGCAGTTTCACGTGAAAACTGGCAGCCTTGCAGAGGGCCACCTACACTGCTGTACAGCTTGAAATCCATATCACTGTAGCTTCCTCATCCCATCGGGCTGTGCAGTAGTTTATCGCTGAAATAACAATTAGTGACCGACATAAATTGTGTTTGCAGACCCATTCCTACTCCCCCCTGTCTGTTCAGTTGTACATTTCGAATTGCTTGCAGTTTTATTTCTTGCTGCACATAAGTAGATACAATAAATAAATAAATAGATAAATAAATGCAGCCACTGTATTCTCCACATGCAAACACAGATTATCATTAATGAACCATATAAACGAATTCATATTTGACAACATATTTGATAATTAAGTATTGTAATTCAAACCGAAACTAAGGTTGCAGACTCTGCCCGTTTCACAAGCTGAGCTGTGAGAAATATAGTCAAATATTGTTATATAAAATTGTCATAATTGAAGTTTTAATTATTATAATCATAATTATTTCGGTGCAAATTACATTTGTGCTGCTGAAGTGTAAATTCATAAACATTTCTTTTATTATTCTCTATTTAGACTTAGAGCTCAGACAAAGAGCTCTAGAGTCGAAGAAAAACTATTATTATTGTTATTAATAATAATGATAATAATAATAATAAACACGTATCAAAGTATTATTACGATGAGCGTCGCGTTTAAATGTTCTGTTAATTTTTTTCCTATCCAAGTCACATTCCACACTGCATTCAAGACAAATGATTACGATTTTGTTGTTCAATTAATATCACAGAGTTAATCAAGAGCCTTGGTCGTCTATGTTTAAGTACACAGCCTAGTGTTAAATGCTACAAGGACGTCAACAATGAAACGGTATTAAAGGATATGTTTTCAACCAGCGGATCAGTATGTAAGAACTGCACATGCTGAAGAAAATGTTGTGGTAATGTTTGGTAACTTTGATCCAGAATGTAAAGAAAAAACAAACAACATACACAAATGTGTGGGCGCGATTGTCTGTTTTGTTTGTATGTGCGCACGTAAGTGTGAGCTGAGTGGTGTGTAGGAAACAACAAAAGCAACAGCCCCTGAAATCCTAGGTGCGATTTGCTTTGCACGAAAACGATTCTGTTTAGATATGTATTGCTTATGCAATGTAGCCATCGCATTGAAATTACACGTGACCTTAAATCTGAAACAGTTTCTTTGTTTTTTTTTCCAATTCATTTGTCATTGTTGCTGTTTTTCTGTGCTTCTTTGTTTAAAAAAGATAGTCCTACCTGTTTTTACAGAATATGAGCCTAATGGTATATTGTGTGTCCCTGTACTAATATCATTCTGGCACAAATGAAGAGCTATGCTATCGGGATTAGGTTGGCTATTATAACCCGGTCCAAGTGCTAAAGTTGTTTTCACCACATGGCCCTTGGGTTAGCCCTGTAGTGGCGCATATCCTCTTTGGACAATATGCCCTGAGCAGTCTTCATACTGTTTGCCTTGAAAGTCCGCCGGAGCAGACCACAGTATCAACCCTCCCCACCCAGTAGAAGCCTCGAGAGGCAGAGGGAAATGTACGAGAGGAGGCCTCTGTCGCTTGGATTTCGCTGAAACCGAAGATTCGTGGAAGAGGACAGCCTTAAATTCTAGAGCTCTCGGGTGTTGCTGCGCGCGTGCCAGTCTGTCCATTTTGCCTTCCGTGGATTGATAGTGCGTAAAAGCAATCTTGTAAAATTATTCTAACGACACAAATACGGGCGTTATCTGCTTTCATAATCCATTGTGTATCTTTTAACACGGATATCCAGTGGTTAGAGATATAAACAGGCTGTTTCAATGCCCGCTGGCTTTTCAAAGATATTCCAAAACGGTGGTCAAACCCTTCTTGTAACATCCTGAAGGCTGGTGGAAGACAGGTAAGCTTTTTGTCTTAGCTTTTAATGACCAGCGCCTCATAGTGCGCTGTATGGGTTCCAACATAGATAGATGCTATTACTTATCCGCTGTGTGACCGAGGCAAGAGCCAAGCTTAGATCTGCACGCACTGGTAGACTTTTTGTCTTGTAACAGATTAGACGGATGCCTTTAAATAGGTAACTAAGAGGCTAGAGGGCCGCTCCTTCCACTCTATCCTCTCACCCTTCCCCCGTCTCCCTTTTCTCCCTTCTTCTTCTCTCTCTCTCTTCCTCTGTCTTTTACGTTACCTCCTTTATCTCCTTTTAATTCCATAAAAAGTTTGGGCAAGTTTAGATCGAGAAAGGGGGAGAAAATATATTAGGTGATTAATAATAACTGAGTGAGACATTAAAAAGAGCAAGAGACCAGTGAAGGGATCTTGAAGGTTAGTGCAAAAAGAAGAAGCATATGGGCATGATTTATGACCACAAGGAGGATTGTTTACTTGTAATTTAGCCGTGTAGGCTTTGTTTAAATCTCAAGATTGGTTTGGTGGCTTTCTTTATATTTCGTTTTTCAGTGTTTTCAATGTTGAAAATATTGGAGTTTGTAAAACAACAGCTGTTCCATAAAAGTACCAAATTAAGTTTGAATGGTGGGACAAGAATGTAAACAAATAATAACCGGTTACAAGGGAGTACTATAATGAAGCTTCCCTGTAGTCCATGCATGCTTCTTTGTATTCATTTTAGTGCCACTGAGAAGAAAAGGAATTGAAAACATTTTACTTAAGGCCTCAAAATGTAACCATATACAACCGAATCTCCGCTAACTCCCAGTTTGTTCCGATATTTTTCACTATGCATATTTATGTACAACTATGACAGAGCAGGGAACAGTTTCCAGTCTTTGATATTTTATGACTTGGATGTCAGGCTTTTAAACAGGCATGGTCATTTTAGGTAGGACCAGCAAGGATTGGAGGAAACGCAGAACGGGTAATATTTGAACAAATACCATTAAATATTAAAAACGGACTGTTGTTCACTAGAGAATTACTGACAAGAGCGTCATGGCGTTTTCCATGTTTGCAACATCGATAGCTCCAGACTGTGCCTTTCAGAAATCCAGCCTTACTTTGTTGAAAGGAAGTTTTACAAATTGCCTTCCAAGTCTTCTGGCGAGCATATCGTCACGTGGTTTGGCTCAGTTTGACCAGATGCATGTTTTTTGCAGAAAATTGTTCTACATGAGCCTGTACTCAAGACCTTAATTTTCGTTTGCCCCCAGCAACAATGGAAATCTTGACCCAGTGGCTTGCGCACAACACGAGAATAAAACCACAAATTCCTATTTGGCTGTGATCTCATTGGTTTTTATCATAAACAAAATCAAGGACAAAAGCGACCAGGAAAGTCTGGCTCAATAAACAATATGGTGTGTAAGAGCTGGCATAAATTGGCAGCTGCTGATGCCATGTATATTTTCGTTATGTAATATGTGTATGGCTTCCTTTCAGCGATGCACATGCTTAATGATTACAACGATAATCACTGTAATTCAAGACAGAGCAACAGGCAGATCTCCAGCAAACTTCCTGTTCTGGAATTCATTTCGGAATACCGATGTATGCAAATTCTCTGTTGTTGAATATGCTTTTTGTAAGTTTTATTTATGTATGTAGTTGTTTATTTATTTATTTATTTATTTATTTATTTATTTATTTATTTATGGACTTACTTAGTTTCTTACTTACTGACTTACTACATCAATTAAATGAAATGTAACACTTTGAATGCTGGGCCTGAATAGTGTTTTGTCTGTAACTGTTTCATCACGTTTCTCCTTGTCATATTTTGTGAAGCTGGCAGATTTGAGGTCCCGGGAGTGGAGAGGGCAATCTGACCCAAGCCCCTCCCAGTCCGCCTGGCTCTTTGTCTATACCCTCTGCTTTGAGTCTCTGTTAAAGATTACGTATCTTGCCCTCTCCAAGTAAAAATTAACTACACTTTCTATAGAAAATGCCGATTTAGGAATTGTGGAGATTTTCAAAAGAGCTGAGCAAGGGAGACAAGACCCTGAGGCATAGATCCATTAAATAAAGTCAGAGAAAACGGACTTCTGATTCCTCCTCCTCCCTCCAATATAATATAACAATTATCATTAAATCGTCAGCTTCATGATCAAGGGCAGTGTGATCTGCTCTGTACAATCTTTCCATTGTGACTCAGACAGAAAAATCATAATAAAAATGCATTAATGAAACCCACATCAATCTCTTGACCTATAAGCACCAGTGGACAAAGAGGTTTACCATGTATTTTTCTCATCTGAGCATATTTGGTTCCACAGAATCGATACTCGCACGAAGTAAAGGGTCGCAAGGCTCAAATGAAGGGTTTAATTGTAATCCATGGGTGATTAAGAGAGGGATATCTGCGTGGGTGTAAACCAAGCCCCCTTCTCTCTGCGCTCCACTGAGAACTGCAGAAGCCCCTGTTATCAAAAGATAGTTGCCAGAGACCTCGCATTTTTCTTCTTCCTCACAAGTCAGAAGTGTTGAAAGTCCTATGTCATCTGCCAGAATGGGAGAGCAAGAGAATATCCTCTCCTTTCCTATTTAAAGCAAGGCGACTTTGGACAGCAGTCGCTGGCGCTGGATTTGATTCAAAGTGGCGGAATTAAGCGAAGGAGTCTGGTGAAAACGTCTTCGCAAACACAAGTGGAAATTATGAGGCTTTATTTGCTTGCTTCGTCGGATGAAAAGAGGGGAAACCTAAGAGCGAGCGAGAATAATTTCGGAAAAGTAAAGAAAATACTGTTGTTTTAGGACCTCAAGGAAAGGAAGTGTTTGATTTTATAATAATTTTAAAAAAAATTGATGATGTTGACGCAGACGAATCACGTGATCACATGATTTTTTTTTTAAGGCTTTATTTTTGGCATTTGGAAGGGCCCTTATCTTTTTGCAGTGCAATTCACCAAGTCACCCATTCTGTCAATAATAATGCCGGGTAATAACGAGTCGAGGTTTCGCTGATTTGCAGACAACATCGCACTGGTCCTGCGAAAGCCTGGAATAAGAGGGCTAGGATTAATATATAGCTATATATTACATTTCGAGGGAATCCAAAAGTACTTCCTCTGGTTGATCATTAATCTGGTGAGTTATTGCTCTTCAACGCTTAGGTCATTCAAATAGCCGAGCACCAATCTGTCAAATGAATTCACAGCTTCACCGCATGCCCTCCGTGTTCATCTCTCGCATTTTACTCCCAGCTCGAGCTTTAAAAGCAGGTATACTTGAGATGCCAAAAAGATTTATTTAAACAGTAAGAGTGATTATATGTGGAGCGTTGCCGCGTGGGAGAATGTGAGAGATGCATGTCTCGTACAGTGAGGAGATAATGAAAAGTTTTTGTTACCTATGACCTTGGTTCACGTTGTTAGATTTTGTACATACGTAAAAAAGAAATGAAAACATTCTCCACCTCACACATTAGGAAATGAATCGAAATATATTTGGATAAACACAGTGGCCTCCTTTTGTTGTAACGACGGCAGAAATAAAGTGGCAAATATTTCACGTCTTACTATTTCAATAGATTTTGATCAGGTGAAGGGTTGAAATGATTTTTAGTAGAATTAACGCTCAGATTTGAATATTTTTTAATATTTAAAATTGACCGTTTGTTTCTCCATATAAAATCAGTATATCCCTTGTATAAAAATGAATCCTCTCTTTGTTGTAGCACGGAGCACCGAAAGCTCTAGCCTAGTTCTCAGGTAACAATTAGTAGGATTGGATTTTAGTTCCTTTACATTCTGAAACGGCTGAAAATCAACCGACTGGCTTGCATCACAGACAATATTGCTGAGGCGACAGGGATGGAGGAAAGCCAAATCAGTGTGTGGAAGCAATAAATAACTTTATAGCGCTATAGGCCGCAGAGCAGAGGAGGTCAGGGAATCCTCTTTTTGATTTATGTGCTTGGGTAGCTGTCAGGAACCATGCGAGCAAGAGCCTGAACGTTTTTATTCAGCTTTAATAAGAGCTATCATATGCAAACCACCAAACTCCAGGCTGATTTCATTATACTTCCACTGTCTGTCGTGTGTGTGTGTGTGTGTGTGTGTGTGTGTGTGTGTGTGTGTGTGTGTGTGTGTGTGTGTGTGTGTGTGTGTGTCTCATTTTACTCTGTGTGGGATGGATGAATTCTTCATGTCAGATTTTCCCCCTAGTTTGTAGAATGGTTGTGTAGTTGTACTTTCATGCATTTTATATGGGTATTTTAAGCATCTTTACATCATCCCCCTTTTTAGTTTCGTTTAATGACGTATTATTATTATTATTATTATTATTATTATTAGCAGTAGTAGTAGTAGTAGTAGTAGTAGTATTGCTGGTGATGGCAATGTGTTGTAATTTCGTTTAGGGTTTATATATAAATAAGAATGACTTAAATACGGATTAATTTTGTAACCACATTTTCTTAATTAAGTTCATATGAACTCGTGAATTTCGTTTTTGCCTTGGGGTTTTATTTCGCTATCGCAAATGGAGTGCGTGAATCCCAGTTATTTACATGTTCTGTGTTTTCAAGTAAACCACGAGTGAATCACCAGTTCAGAAGCAGAGCTAAAAGATAAATAAGAACATATTTTGTGGACCAGCAAAATAAAATAAATTCAGATGTTGTTTACACTGTCATAGGATCAGGCAACGAACAAACTGAAATATAATATTTAATAAATGACTATTATAAATCAATGAAACGGTTTCCAGGATGCCCTCAGACACTTTTCAGTCGCATAAGATTCATGTTTGTGTATAAGAAAATAATTTAGGTTAAGTGTACCTGTCACTAAAGAAAAGTCTCAAAGAGAACTTGTGTTCGACTTTTCTCCAAGAGGTCATGTGTACTGTATCGAATTTTCTGGGACCCCTTTGATCGCATCTTTCTATTTTTTTTTTTCATTTCTAGCTTTTACGCCCCTTCAAGACGTGTTATTCTCCCACAACATCTAGTGCTGATAAGCTTCATTATCTCGGTAAGTGATCTTTTTTAAATGAATGGATGTGTTGTATAATGCTGTTGATCGTGTCTCCTTTTGTGGAAAGTCAAAATGCACATATGATTTTGCGCCTGCTATGAAGTATTTTTCATGAATACACGAGATACTGTAGTGAATGACCTAATTAGTCAAACAGTAGCATAGATTCGCATACACATTTATATGTACAAAGGGAATGTGATTTGTGTTTTGTTTGAATTCATATAACAGGAGATATAGAGTCATGTTTCTTTTGTGCTGTGGTGATGTCAAAAAACTCCACACTTGTGGTGTAATGAGTCAGACAGTTTAAGACAGGATGCCAGTGTTAATGTTTTAACTTGTTAATGTTTTAATGTTTTAACTAGCAATTAAATTTAAAGTAAAGAAAACTTGTATATGTATTTTTGAACTTATGTAACACTGAATGGGGTTAGTTATGATCTGTTATAATTTATAGATACCCTGCTATAACGCATAGTCTGTTATAATTTATGCCATATTTTGAGAAATACATGATACAAACAACATTTGTAATGAAGACACATACAGGTGCTGTTGTAGTTTTCTTGACCAAAACTAATGCATGCTGGATGTTTATTTTCAATAATTGTTGAAAATAGTAGGCCTCCACATAATATGTAACTCAAGCTTTTCAGCTGCCATGAAGCTTAGTGAGTGAACTGCTACTGAAGAAATTAGATGACATATACAACAAATAAATGTGAAGCTTACGCTGACAGGCACACATACAAACATACATCAAAGAATATATATAGACAGACGCATGTTCCCATGTATACATTGTAATAAACTCACTCACAAATTCGTACAGTCTGTCTTTTTAACCGGCCAGCTAAATTTCTGTCAGTGCATTGTTGCCGACTAAAAAGACCTTATTCAGGTTATACCACATAGTAACGGCAATGAAACATCTGAATCCACCTAAAATGCTAAATCATGCCACAACTCTTTCCTTGCTTTGTTTACTTGGCTTATATTTCAGAATTGCCTCATCAAATTTGTAAATCGTAATCCACCGTTAAAATGCCTGTTGGATTGCAAGATTTCGTGTCCATTAAAGCAACATATCTTGCTATAAAAATTACATACTAACGTTTTACATACCGTAAAATTGCTTCCATTTCGAGTAAACTGATTAGTAAGCGTTTACATTTGTTCCCCTTTGGCCCTCTCTTTTGTCATAGTTGAAAAATCACGAACAATGCTGTAAGAAAAGTTGCAAACACCTACATTTTTGTCCCCTACCTTCCTCCTACACCGCCCGAGGTCCTTCTGTTCAATTGTAACATCAAACGAATATTTTAAAAGTTGCTGTATATCTACTTTGGAACAGTGTGTTACAAATAAGACATCTGGCGGAGGCAAAATACTATCCATACATAGATAAACAATTAAAAGAGAGGGAGAAGCTGCTTCTCTCCTTCAAAGTTTTCAAAGTTCCTCCACCTTTTCCGATGTCTTGGGTGTCAAAATGACAAACACATCAGAGAAACAGTGAAACATTTTACATGCAGTTTACCCTACAGGTCTAACCTATAAACTTGCATGTGATTGGCGTGCGGCGAGCTGTTAGATATCACAGATCATGTATTTTTCTCCCTTTTAGCGGCTTGTTTTGACACCCCTCCCTCTGTTTTACTCTTCGCCAGTTGTCTGTTCCCCAGCATTATCCCCCTCTCAATTTGAATTATTGCAGGGTTGTGTGTGTGTGTGTGTGTGTGTGTGTGTGTGTGTGTGTGTGTGTGTGTGTGTGTGTGTATAGTGTGTGCAGGGGTGATCACGAACAAGAAACACACTATAGATGCTTCACCGTGTCTACCCTGTGTCGGGAAGGAGGTGGGGGGTCGCTGTTGGTATTGTATCATATAGCTTAGCAGAGCAGAAACTTGACGCTTTACTCATTTAGGAGACAAAATGTGTAACACAGAGTATTGAAACGCTTGAACAGAAATCCAGGGGGTTCTCATCCCCACTGTAGGCCTCTGTCCACCACGTCTGCAATTAGCATAATTTTTCAGTAGTGACGCTGTGTTTGATGGGGATTCACACTCCTGGCCGGCATTCCAAGCCAGCGCTACCTTGCTTTCAAAAATCGAAAAGGCCTTGTGTTGACAACGCTGCAAACAAACGACTGAAAACGAACAGACTAAAAGAGAAACGGAGAGATGTACCGAGGAAATTTCACAGCCAGTCGAGCTTCTGTTTGGATTATGATGTTAAGCTTTGCGCCGTGAAAGAAGGGGGGAAGTCTGAGGCCATTGTTATCAGCTAGCAGGGCGTACCAGTCGACAGGGCAGCTAGAATCCTACTGCCTGTCCATTTGCAGCTCCCTAGCTTTACTTATTTGATGCCATTCTGTCTTTTGCTTCAAAACGGACATTATATGTATCGGAATAGCCAGTTTGGCTAACGGCAACCTTCGCACAGAGCACGGCGTCTTTGCATGCCTTACAAATTTCACAGAGGGAACTCTCGTTTATTGATAGCACCGAAACTGGACGTGAAAATATATGATGTCTGCCCGTACTTCCCACGTCGGAGGCTAAGGTAAGCTGGACTAGAATAGGCTATCAGTTTGTGAATGGCGGAGTATGTCCCAGTGATTTATGACCGTATGACTCCAATCGCGGTTCAAGAAGAGTTCACAATGCTTTAAGCTTCCTTCCTCGCCGCAACTCCTCTTTCTTTCTCTTTGCATCTCTATCCGCCTGATATTCAGTTTTGCTGTGATATTTTGTTGTTTCATTGCTTTATCACCAGTTTTAATCAGTGTAAATCCGCTATCACAAATCACCTATATATATATATATATATAGAGAGAGAGAGAGAGAGAGAGAGAGAGAGAGATAGAGAGAGATAGAGAGAGTTTTATATCACATCCTTTTACTGTTGATTCCTAAATAAACAATCATTTCTGTTAACATTCACAGGGCCTCAATTTCCGGGATATGATTTAGAATTAGATTGGTTTTACTCCACTTTAGCACTTATCTTGACAACGAACCTGAGAAATGCAGCCTGCTTTGCTTGTGCACTCAAAAACTTATTGATTTGTTTCTGATTTTTGACATGTCTGAAATGTAATGAAACGAATTGGAGGTCGTTGTTGATGTTAGTGGATTCGGCTGGTCTTCATCGTTATTCCCTATTTCTTAATCACGTTGAATTAGGAATCATTGTTATTTTACTGCAGCACACATACCCGTTTATGATCTGTTTTACCTCCGGTGTAAAATAATTTATACGCCAATTCTTGTTGTTATTATTAGTATTTCCACCCCAAAACAATTCCTTGGAGTAAACAATCAAGATTCCAACCGTCAACGAGAAAGACAAATGACCGACCTCAGTGACATGTTGAGGATAGGGATAAAACTGGAGCTAAGGGTTTTTTTTTTTTTTTTTGTGGTACAGTAGTTCCCACACAGACAGAAATCTTCCCCTTTATTATGGGCTACTGATACCTTCTTTTCCCTGTATATTATGTTGCTAGAAAATAATTGTGTGTTATTAAAATGGAAAATATATTACTCAACAGTCCTCCGTTTTAAATGTATGGTGAAAGTGAACAGTAACTGAAATCATTCAAATAATAATTTTACATTTCCATAGCTTTATTTTTATGTTTCCAGTGGGTTTTCGTTTGTTTGAACATATCCAATTTTACATGTACTTACAATTTTGTCGTTAGTTGCAGCGGTAGACTAATTCCGTTTGAAAGGCAAGCTTATACAGTCTTTTGTTCAGTGGATGATGATAGTAAGGGATTATTTGAATGCTGCGCATTGATGATACGTTTTAATTTGTCTATCATCAAATGTAGGAAATTCAGTCTTATATAGCCAACAGCAAGACAGTGAACTGTATGTAAATACATTTCTATCCAGCGAATGAGCACGAAAATTGAGCCCAGATTCAGAGACGGTGTTGGGGAAAGGAGTTTGCCACTACACCATGTAAGGAGCTCTCTTTTTCTTTATAGGGTTGTCTCTTTTGCCAAACGACCTTAATGCATCAAATCATGTTACGTGTATATTAACCCATTCACCCTCCCGAATGACACAAAAAGCAAGCCTAGATTGAGGCAGAAAGCATGATTGCCTCATATTAAGGTTCAACTGTTAAAATACATCACTACGTAACTACAGAGAAATAAAACAAATCGAAAAAAACCAGGGAATTCCCCAAGGTCACGTGTTTTTGGCTTCTGCAATACATGGAATGTATTCTGTTGCACAGTATCACAATCACAATTATTTATCATCATTGTGAATGACACTTGTGCAATGTATTATTTTCTGATATATATTAATTTAATTTAATACACTGCCTCAGACGTAAATCTAGTTGGCTTTATGTGTATACAAACGATAACACTTTATATAGTGTTATTGCAAAAGTGCATGTTAGGATGAGAATGAATGGTTACATACACCACTGTCAAATAAAATGTCATCACATTTTATTAGGATAACATTTCATTCTGACAATCAGACGTTTTCAATGATTAATTGTGCTTCTTGGGAAAACGTAAGGTATATTTTTTTCCTCTTAAACCACACCATCCTTTTGGAATAAAATACAAAGGCTACAGTTATTTGAAATTTTAAGTGGATGAAGTACACGTATTTAACAATAAAAGAAACCAATGGGATGCTCGTTGCACAATAAATAGTTGATCGCAAAGGTTGAAAATAATAAATACCCTGAACAGGGACTATGTCAATGCAACCGTTGTCTAATATTTGCACAAAAAATCAAACATAGGTTGTGTGTGATTGCTGGCGGAATAGATTGTGTGTTGCATGTGACTGAAATATACAGAGAGTAGGGAGGGAGGGAGGGAGGGTGAAGCGCTCGTGGTCTGACATAGCATCTGCGAAACGCGTTGTGGGAAAACGCTATTCATGTCACGATGCTTTTCAATGGCTAAGATGGATTTATGCCCGCGTCTCTCTTATGTGATGTTCAAACCCTTTCAGGTCAGCTTCCAAGAGGCCACTGGAAGGAGACTGTCACGTGACCCCGGGTGCCAATGTTCTTCCAGAAGGTCGTCGGGACCCTGGTAGCCAGTGACACTCTTTTCGGAAATGCAGAAAACGACTTATTACGACAACTCGTCGCTTTTCGGTGGTTACTCTTATCAAGGGGCCAACGGATTCGGTTATGATGCTGAGCAACCGGTTTACCAGTCCTCTGCTCACCTGGAAAGCACCTACCAGAGGTCCGCCTGCTCTCTGCAAAGCCTTGGCAGCAGCGCTCCACAGCAGCAGCATGCTAAGACGAAAGAGCTCAATGGGAGCTGTATGCGTCCCAGTCTGCCACCTGAACATCATCAACCTCCCCCTGTGTCCCCACCCCAGAACCCCACAAAAAACACCAACAGCAGCGCAGCGCAGCAGTCGGGCGGCAGCAGCAGCAGCAGCGGAAGCACAACGAAGGCAGCCCCCAAATCGTCATCTAACCCCCAAAACCCCTCTCTCAACAAGCAGATATTCCCTTGGATGAAAGAAACGAGGCAGAACGCAAAACAGAAAAGCAGCTCACCCAGTGCGAGTTCTGCAAACGGTGTGTGTCCTCTCTGCTCGTCAGTTACATAAACCCAAAAGTATTTCGTCGAAAAGCAACACCAAGACGTATTGTTAAATAGTGTTAAACCCATTTTATGGACTTTACCCAAATAAAACAAGTAATGTTTTCAGACTGGTTAGTTCGTCATGTTTTCAGGTAACGTTTTCCCAGGCTAGTTGGAAAAACGTGTGAGTCCATTTTTATTTATTTATTTATTTATTTATTTTAATTCTAACGTAAAACAATATATTACACGTATGAATAGGCTACAAGTTTAAGTTTATCAGAGGGAAAGGCTTCAGTGCTTCAGGAAGTGTGACCATTGGATAGCAGCGTGACTGCACCGATACTGATTTACACCTTTAAAAGTACTGCTGACATCGATGCTGTCACTTAACTAAGCGTAGCCTATTTTAACGTGGGCTGTCCATATAACTGATAACGCCTTTACATGTTTACTTACCCAAACATTAAATATGATGAATGCCACTAGTATTGAATGCGATACAGAAAGCATTTGTATCAGAAATACTCCCACAAAACGTGTCATTCTTATTTTTATTTTCGTTTTTATGAAAACAGCAAATATTTATGTGGAGAGAAACAACACCAAATGCACATTTATTAAAAATAAAATAAAACATACCAGGCCAACATTAGTCTAACTCTTATAAAACGGTAGCTTCTGCCTGAGCTTCAACTGATGCAATTTACATACACCAGGTCAGTGTTGGGGCTCAGCTCTCTTAATAAATGCCAGTGTTATGAAGTGGTGACTACTAATATCTAGGGTTAAGTTTCAGTGCCTGTTCCATGGTTTATTAGGAAATGATGCATTCAATTTCTGTATGTAGTAATTATGTTTCATTTCATTTACACCCAGTGGAGAGCAGCAGCGGCGAGAAAAGCCCTCCGGGTTCCTCGGCTTCTAAAAGAGCGCGCACTGCCTACACAAGCGCGCAGCTGGTGGAGCTGGAGAAGGAATTCCACTTCAACCGTTATCTTTGCCGGCCTCGACGAGTGGAAATGGCAAACTTACTCAACCTCAGCGAAAGACAGATAAAGATTTGGTTTCAAAATCGGAGAATGAAGTACAAAAAGGATCAAAAGTGCAAAGGCATGGGCTCTGCCTCGGGCGGCCCGTCTCCAGCAGGAAGTCCGCCCCTCCCAATGCAGTCGTCCTCTGCTTTCATGAACTCCATGCACACAATGACTGGTAACTACGATGACCCCTCCCCGCCATCTTTCAATAAGCCTCATCAAAACCCGTATACAATGTCTACAGCTTACCAAAACCCAATGAAAAGCTGTCCCTCTCAACAGAAGTATACCAACACGGCTCCAGAATATGACCCACATGGTCTACAGGGTAACAGTGGCAATTATGGAACATCTAATATGCAGGGTAGTCCTGTTTATGTTGGAGGAAACTATGCGGATTCCATGTCCACTTCTGGTCCATCCATGTACGGCCTTAATCACCTGCCACACCACCAGTCTAATAACATGGACTATAATGGTGCTACGCAGATGTCTACAAGCCAGCACCATGGACCGTGCGAACCGCATCCAACATACACAGACCTTTCAGCGCACCATCCTTCTCAGGGTAGAATCCAAGAGGCACCCAAGTTAACGCATCTGTAGCAGGCTTGGAAAAGAAATAAAGCTTTTTTTGGGCTCTGCAATTGGATTGACAACAACAAAAAACGACCCAGTGGTTTCTTGTTACGTCCAAAAATACAATCTGCATTGATATTGCGGTTTTTTTGATGAGAGATATTTGTCTACAGTGGTTGTTTTTCTTATTTATTAAACACGACCTAGCCCCATATAGTAAAGTGATTCAGAGAAAAAGAGTTAGGAAAATGACTACAGATTTTCTTATGTTGGTTTATCATCCTTAATGTTGCCTGTCAGGATAGGCTTCTTTAAATGCAGCACAAATCCTTTATCATTCCTGTCCCGGCGTTAGAAGCCAGTAGTGTTGACGTCACGAACATGTGATATCACACTGGTTTAGAACATTTCAAGACTTCAATGCTAAAAAAATCTTTTACCTGAGCAAGCAAACCACTGGATTGTTTTCGGTTTATTTCATTCCACAAATTACCTCTTTCATAAATGTGTCGCAAACCAACTGTCATTTTAATTAGTCTCTCGCCAACTCCAACCTTAGCGCTACCACTTTCATTTCGGCGCAGATTTTCCTTGTTTCCTAAGTTAATTTGTGCGAACGGTTAAATATGGAGTTGTGTTAATAAAATGTGCATCAGTATTTTGTGGTATGCACAAGGCATTTGGTTTTCCATCAGCGTAGTGCTTAAGAATGGAAACAACTATTATGAGATTTGAGGAAACGATTATCAATTTTCCACGCCCCTCTCTGAATCTTTCTTCTCACAGTTCATGTACATCAGTGAGCACTCAAGAAAAAAGCCCACATTTTTAAACTCTCGACTTAACGTGAAAACAGGGTATATTTGAACATGTCTAGGAAGCTAGGCTGAAGTGTATACGTGTAGGTATTCACAAATGCTTACTAGCCTGGACATCACAGTTGCACTTAGAGTTTACATTTTAATGGAAAAGAAAATATTTTGAAAGGAAGGCCTCCAATAAGCTCAGTCCTGGGCATCTGTCTGAGTGTGTGTTCAAGTGGACATTCATAAATATATATTTATTTGTAATAGACCGTTTAAATATTTCTTTTTGTATTATTTATCCCCATGTATTTATATAAAATGTACTTTTTTAGTATTTACCTGTTCTAAAGACGTTGTGTTTTTGTCATGGTAACAGATTCATTTTAGTTATTGTCTTCTAGCGATGGGTAGTTTTATGTTATCCCTGTACATAGATAGTGTAATGAGTTATATGGGAGGAACGAGGACGAATTCAGACTGTTACTGAATAGTCAAGAATTAGACGAAGTGTAGCTAAACCCTTTTCGAGAACCTCCTTAGTTCTTTGTAGTCAATTTTACTTATTTGTTAAGAGTTGTCTGTTCAAAAATTCTTTAATAAAAATCTGTTATTCTATTTTATCTGGCCTTTTGAACCTCACAGCAAAAAAAAAAAAAAAAAAAAAAAAAACAGTGTTGCACATTCTCTAACACCATCATGTGTGGACTCCCAGTCACACAGACCCGCACAATCACAACAACACATTAACTCGCTCTCTGGCGCGCATGCAGGCAAACAAAATCCGGTTTCTTGAGAGCATGTGTTTTGTCTCTCCTCGTGGCAGTACCAGAGCCGCCTGGAGACTACTCAGAGCAGTCAGTGTGGATCACGTGTTCCAAGGCCATAGCAAGGTTTAGGGTCTGTCAGGAAAACAAACAAAATAAAAGAAATCACCGATAACTGTTATGTGGGACAGTTAAAATAATAATTGTAAATCGTGCTAAGAATAAATGTACTCAAAAATCCATAACAAACATTTCTACATATAGGATGCACAAGCTATATATACCACTCAGCTTCCAGAGATATAACTTTCATATGCAAACTCGGGTAGATCACTACATGTCAATATTTTGTAAGAATCTTGAACTAACGTGCTATTACTCTATACGTGTTTGTATGTTAATCCTCAGCAATGCCTTTTACGGTCATATGTTTCCGTTTCATTTCATGTGACATTAGGAAGTGTGCTTGGGATTGTTTTGATAGCATTATTCAGGCTAGTGTGAAGTGTCTGCTAAGGAAATGGGTAAATATGTGTTTCATTACTCACTTTAACATGAGCATTCCTACACAATGAACCTAAACTTAAAACTTTTAATATATGTATTGAGCTAAGTAGCTTACATAAAAAATTATAACTGAGTAATTATGTCCCACTAATGGTGAAATGATGCACGTATACACTATAAGATACATACTACGAGCACTAATAATAATAATAAGAATAATAATAATAAGAATAATACATACATACATACATACATAAATACACTGGCATGGCCTTCTGTGTACTAAATTCATCACAATGTAAGGATCCTCCATTGCACTGCAAATGATAAAAATAATGGCTCACTATATATTCTCAGTTTCATCACGAACACTTAAGTAGACCATATAAAATGAAAGTACCCCACATCATAAATATCAGATTTACATCGCTAATTGTAACCACACAATCGACTCCACGTTTCAAAATGGCAGAGTGGTCCCGTGATTGAACAGGCTCTGTCCTTTATTTCTCACGGTTCTAAGGAATAGGAGTCTGTCAATTGCTTTGTAAATCATTTGAAATGCTGCTCACACCCACACATTTTTAGGAAGAAAGACATGATGTTCCATTTACATTTTAAGGCCTATATATTACATCTCCGAGCGACTGATGCTTTAACAGGGAATTTAATAAGGCACAATATGCCACAGCATATTTTAATTGTATAGACATTGCGATAACATGCCTCCTGTGTAACGTCAGCTTTGCGGGTAAAAAAAAAAATATAGGCCCACGAGGCAAGAGCGAGGGTTTCCTTTGTTATGATCAGGGAAAAGGGGGCGAATTCCTGTGGGTGGTTGCTGCGATTTCTGTCAAGCGTTTTGTGGAGAAAAAAAGATTGATCACTGCTATTATTTAACCACTTCGTTGCTAAAAATATCTTTGACTAGTAGATTAGTTATATATTTCCTTCATGAATTGATGTGGATACATATTGTATCCTCAGAAGAAGCAGAATTAACACAAATTTGTATACATAAAGAGAATTAATGTAGAGATATATACTAATAATTCTCTACATTCATTTCAATCTATATATACGTGCACACATACAAACACTGCGCTGTTATCCTTATGTCTGCAAATGTAGAATTCCTGCTTCATAGAGAGGACAGCGACCTCGCTATGAACTTCTGGAAGTCTGAACTCCAAGCAGAACTGTCTTGTTTTTGCTGCTTTTACGAAAGAAAGAGAGAGAGAGAGAAGGAGAGTGAGAGAGACAGAGACTGGGTTAGACAGACTTTAAGTTTCTAGAACAACTCTTTTCACTTACACTATACCCACTGGTCATGCCGCAGTATCCATTGGCATCCATTGGCAGGTCCAGTTAATTTCAAAAGGAATCTACAGAATTGACTTCAAAGCACAAACACTTAACTGTCTTTTCTGTGTTAGAGTTAAAACCGACATTCTGAATTGTAGCAGACAAATCTTAGCTTCTTGCTTCAAGCAACATCTTCTCTTTGTGGAAGAAATTTCTTTTTTCTTTGGGTATCTGTTGGCCTTGTCAGAACTTTTAAGATTAATGACCCTCACTCATGAACACACAGTTTTCCATACCGTGCCTGCTCGTTACAATCACCTATACGTACTGAACTGCTGCCCTGAAAGGAACATCTTTTGTTTGGATTAAGGGCCACACACAACCTCCCACGCGCTGCTGGTCCTTCATATGCACTGCCACAAAAATAATTTTACTGGAATATAAGCCTTTCTTAGAGAAGCAAAATCAATATGTAGCAATTCTGTACAAATTTGAGGAAAATATTGTTTCTTTTTTACACCAGGCCCCGATTCACTATTGGATGTTTTTGATCATGTGACCAAGAATTGGATGCAATTTCTCCCATAGTGTTCAGTTTAGTAGATCCAGGTCCCCATACGCCAGTAATATCATCAATATACACAATTATTAAAGCTCGCAAATAACCATAGCGGGACACACACAATTACGCGTTTTTTTCTGTTATTTTATTGTTCATTTACCCCGCCTGCTTTTTGATCAGGAGAAGATATGAATTTTGAATTTGAGAGGGAGACTGGATTCATAAATAGCCAGCCTTCCCTTGCAGAGTGCCTGACGTCTTTTCCCACTGTCCTGGAGTCATTTCAAACTTCATCAATCAAGGACTCGACATTAATTCCTCCTCCTTTTGAGCACACCATCCCCAGCCTGAATCCCTGCACTAACAGCCAGGCGCGACCGAGGAGCCAAAAAAGAGCCGCAAATGGCCTCCTGCTCCGTACAACGCAGCAGCAGGGCCCAGCAGCACCGGAGAGAAACAGCCCGCTGGCACCGGAGTTCCCATGGATGAAGGAGAAGAAATCCTCGAAAAAGTGCCAGAAACCCGGCTATGCCACCGCCTCCTCCTCCCCCTCTCCCGCATCCTCTAGCTTTATCGCTTCGGGACTTGAGTCTCCGACAGGTCAGTACACGAAGTCAACAGTCAGTTTTATCCCTCAGTTTTATTTAGTATGCTTATAATGATGCATATCTACGAAGTGTTACTGTTCATGCTGATCTACAGATATAGCATTACAGCATTTCATTTAATAGCGTCATATTACATATCGATTAGTATTGTTTTTATTGCTGACGACTGTATTTGAAATTATTATTATAAGCTGCCATGTTCTCATATGTTTTTTGTTGTTGCTTTGCTTATGACCAGTGTGCTACTGGCAATATTGCTGTCATGCTCGGAGGCATTTTGCAGTGGAGACATTTTGATACATCAAAATAGGTCTTTTTTAGTTACCCAACTTTCATCGTTTTAGTATACAATTATATATATCCCTGCACATGTGGTAATAATGTGCATGTATGTTCACGAGAGTAAATAGCATATATTAAGATAAACAATGTAATTATATATATATATATTTATTGCAGACAGGGTCAACTGTGTTTATAACGCTCATTTCTCTCGGCTTTGGGTGGCCATGTTAGCTGTTTGTGTTAAATGTTGAGACAGTGGTGGGCTAATAAACTGATCATAGGGCGTGAGACACTAAAGGAAAAATCCATGTTGTGCTCTGTGCATAACGTGGAAAGCTATTGTCATAAGCTATGCCAAATGCTGCACATTTAAGGGTAAGTAATGATGCTTGGGATTTGAGACAGTACATTTCTTCACAGAGATTGTCCTTATGGACAGGGATGCAGGAATAAATAATGGCTGAACGCCACACAGCTTAACACTAAAGCCTTCTGTCTTTTTCACTGATATGTGGTCAATTTTTATGGTGCTTCCAGAGGCGCAGAGCGGACTAGACAACGGAAGCGGATCCCGGCGGCTCAGGACAGCTTACACAAATACGCAGCTCTTGGAGCTGGAGAAAGAATTCCACTTCAACAAATATCTCTGTCGGCCGCGTCGGGTGGAAATAGCAGCCCTGTTGGATCTAACTGAGAGACAAGTCAAAGTGTGGTTTCAGAATCGGAGAATGAAGCACAAGCGGCAAACGACATATCACAAGGAGGGCAATGAGAGTGACCCGGGTGGGTTCGAGCCCATGGAAGGCACTGACGTTGCCTCTCCATACTCGAATCAGCCTTTCGAAGCATCGGGGTCTGCAGCCTCGGAAAGCGAGACGTGCAATTCGGCCTCCTCCTACCCGAACAGCAATGACAATACCCAGCCCACTCCAGAGGAAAGCCAGTCAACCCACCAGGAGCCTGCGCCTACCCCTAACAAAACTCAAAGGTTCCCCCTGTACCCAACGCCCACTGCAGATAACCCTGCAACAATGGTAAACGACTGTGCATCTGGCCCGGATAATTCGTTTTCAGAGCCACAGGACACCGCCTCACTCACCGATTTGAATTTATTTTCTACCGATTCCTGCCTACAGATTTCTGACGCTTTATCGCCAAGTCTGCAGAGCTCTCTAGACAGTCCAGTAGATTTCTCTGAAGAAGACTTTGATTTATTCACGAGCACCCTCTGTACTATAGATCTGCAACATTTACAGTTTTAACCAAAAAAGAAAAGAACAAAACTAATGGAGAAGAAGACAACTGTATTCTTAATAATGGCATAACGCATTGTGGCATTTTTCTTCAGAATCATTTTCTTTACTTCTGAAAAAAAATCATGTTAAAGGTAAACTAGTTCAAAATCTGTGAAGGAAAAAAAAACTATAGCATTTTTATTGTGTTTAGATCGGGACTCACCCTGTTCAATTTCAGGTATTTATTCGCGTTTTATTTGTGGATGTTCTTTCAGTAATTTATTAAGGACAGAGAAATGTGGAAAGGGTGCAGCTCAATCTTGAATTCTCAGGAAATTTACAAAATGTATTGGATAGCTGGACTGCTTTTAGAAGTTCTCTCGAGACGGGCGTAGCCCGCTTTGTGAATTGTAGATTTAGTTTATTTATTGAGATTCTTTAATAGCAAATTGCAGATAATTTATTGTACATTATTTTCATAGATGAAATAAAAACAACAACATACGGTTGGTAAGTGTGTTTTAATTATTTCACAAAGTAATAACAAAAAAGAATCAATACCATCAATAATATGATTATTATTGCTATTATAATTGTCACGGTTCTAAACTTGCAGTAGTGGAGACCGAATGGATCATTTTTATAAACATCGTATCCAATTAAAAAAAAATAATGCCCGAAGTGCCCTTAATTCAAACTGACTTATGCTACGAAAATGGAAATATCTGAGCATTTTTAATAATAATAATAATAATAATAATAATAATAATAATAATAATAATAATAAATACTGCTGCTGCTACTACTACTAAACATTATTATAATTTTGCTATGATTTTTAATAATATTACAACGATTCATTAGGCTTATTTGACTATATTATGTTTAATACAGAGCTGATTTCACTGCATAAAATAAGAAAATATTATACTGAGTATTATCTGAGTGTTGATTTAGTGTTATACATACAAACTCGGTACACAGCAGATACTAAACTGATATTATTCTTTCTTAGGCCTACATTAGAAGCTGGTAATGTTTAAGTTGCGGCTTGTTTATTCTTTTTCTGCCTTGATCTTTGGCATAAATCGCCAGATATTTTCGGATACCGCTTTATGGACTCACGCTTGCAATGGCAGGAGTGATTTATTCAGACCTCTTGGTTTTAGCGTTAAACTCCTATATCAATCGAGTCTGGGAATGGAGCAGAGGGTCGGCGAATGCATCAATCTAGAAATAAAATATAAATCACGCTGTATCTATGCTAAGTCACTCTGTCTACCTAGAATGATAGATATTTGGCAGGCGTTCACGACGCGTTTAAATTGAAGCACATGCGGAGAGCGGTTCAACTGACGCGGCCCTGGTTGCTGTCGCTGTGATGTAAAATGGCGCTGAGACCACAATGGTCTGTATGAACAATAAAGGGGCAGCCATTATACGACGTTTTGGCCAGGATGTAGCAGTAATATAGCAGTGATTTAACTCGATCATCGGTGTTTTAAAATCACCATTAACTATGCACATTTTTAAATTACAAGCTCCCTTTAAATCAGTATGCAATTACTAAAGAACAATAAAGAGTATTTTTTTCATGAATTTCAGTTATTTTGTTACAAATGCTGAAAAAATAACGCAACTTAGTGCCTGCTGACTGTTGCATACTGTAAAATTGTGATATTTATTTTTATTTGTATTTCCGCTTTATCTAGCATTATGATAATGATTATGTTGGTAATACTAACTATTATTATTATTATTATTATTATTATTATTATTATTATTATTATTATTGTTATTGTTATTATTATTACAAATGTATACACAGCATTAGACAGCTAATCGTAGATTATGGAAACTGCATTTCTGCACTTTAAAAGAAGCACAGACAAATGAGACTATCTATATTTGCAATTTGCCTCTACAGCTAATCAAACAGCAACACGACCAAGTCAATAAAACTTACCCTCCTCAGGAGAAAGGGAAGGAGCATTGTAAGTGTAACTGTATTCAAACTCATGCTTATGGCACAGTGACACCACAAAGCAGAATCCACTTTATAATGATGGGGTAAATTACAACTTCTTAATACAAATCCTCCACAATCTTACAAATGCAACTCAGTTTTGATACATTGGCATTAGGTACAGTTATTTGACCAACAGCAGCATCCAACAAGAAACATAAAGAATGCATAATTATGTATAATCCAGTTTTTATTTTCTTAAATCCTTTCAGAGATAAAATCAAGTAAAATTCTGCATTGATGGGCTGGATTTATGAGTGATAAAGACCATGGCCTGTATTTAAGGGCATCTTATCTAGGAAGGCTCACATTTTCCTTTTGGCTCAAGATGGATGAGTTTAGTATAAAGAACAGCAAAAACCTGATCCTAGATCAGTATCACTATTGTGAAAAACTTCACTCAACACCAGATATAAATGAGTACCCCAAAAGTTGTGATTGACATAGACTCATACCCCTAAAAGAAAATGTCAGTTTACAAACAGTTTTAAACATGGGTTCAACTCTCAGCTTCCACCAAGGCCTGTAGGTTGAACTTAACACCAAACTATCTTTCTGCACTTCAAGAACTAGGGTAAACATTCCAACCAGCTACAGACATGACCTTAGGTAACACAAGTTCAGCAAACATTGGATCTGGAATTAGCAGGCAGCCAATATGATACATGCACTTGTTAACCACAACAGTGTGTTGGCATGTACTTTTCTTTTTTGCCTGACAGTTTTGACTGTGCTTTTATTATGCTCTTGCTTTAACAAATACTGTGAAAACTGTTCTCATTTTTCTTGGGGTACATATTTATTTGAATGTATTATATCTATAGAAGAATTCTAAGTGTCTTAGAAACTGTGGATGGTGGTGGGTTTAACTTGAGGAATTAAGGTCAGTGTTAATCAAACAAAACTGGGTCCAGTTTGTTCCGAAAGTTCTCCGATAACAAATGATCTCACTTTGTTTGCAACTAGTGTGGTCTGATTGGAAGTGCATGTGTTGCACTTATTCAGGTGGCTCAGGATCTATGGAACCATTTTTGCACCCCTCAGGCTGAATTACACTGAAGTCCCTCTGGTGCTCAGTGCATGCGGATCATCAGGTTTACTCAGCTTCTTGACGAAAGTGAAAAGATGTTCAAGATTTAGTTGGTCTCTGAGCTAAGAGGCACATGTTATCAGCAGTAGGAGTAATAAAGGGGAACTCAGGGTAAAGATGAGGCTTTCGTTCAAACCTACATAAACTGAGAGTCACAGCACCTATGATTTAAGGCTTCTTTCAGTTTTAGATCCAAAAGTTTTACAGTCAAGAGCTAAGAGCATGCTAGGCATATTTTATATGAATTTTTTGTTATCTCAAAGATTTGTTGACCAGAAGACCTGGATTATGGTTGCATAAAAATATGTATTTAATATCATTCTACAAATATTGCAAACAACACAAATGCAATGGTAAGGGAAGTGACTTGACTTTGATGCATGGTTCACTTTTGTAAACCAAACACAAATGTAATATGCACAGCCATTTGTCTCTAATTCTGAAGGTAATAGTGAGGTAGGTATTTTATTATTATTACTTTATTAAAAACCTGTGAGAACAGCCTGTCATCAGTTGTACTCATGTCTATGTATACCCCTCTCACCAGACTGCTAAGCTGTAAATGGAGAAATTTAGCTGAGTAACGTATGTGAACTGCAACAACGAAACTGCTGTTCAGCAGACTCAGAGTCTGCAAAGTGAAGCTGAGCCTTCTACCAGCTTTTCATTTTCAAGCAGGGTAGGAAAGACCGACAGGAGAGTTAACAGTCCCATGCTGACAGACCAGCTTGATGCATAAATACATATTCGCTACATGTGTGAGTTCTGTCTGTTTATATGTTGTATTTTTATCATAAATGACACTCACAATTTTTGAAGATTTCTTATGTACTTATCATCACTAATGAAAGCACAGTATTTGCTAAATGGATATTTGTGTGGGGTATTTTGTGTGCATGGTCATGGTTTGTTACCTGTTGACAGCATGGTGGTAAGGCATAAGGAGACTATTCACTAAAGAAAATTCAACTTTGACAAGTTTCTTTTAGTGAGTTTTGTTAGGTTCCACTTCACTTTACTTGCCCAGCACATTTAAGCACCGAAGAATTACTCAGTGACATTCTTAGCAAACACAAACCATATGCAAGGAACTTGATCTCACTGGTACATACTAGTGAGAAGTGCATTTGCTGCTTTCCAATGGAGAAAGTCTAATTATGATATACATACAAGCTACTTGTGTACACAATGAAAGAAAAACTGTTTCAAGAAATCACAACCACAGCTAGCAAGAAATATGAAAGCCACTCTGCTTACTTAAGGACACACCAGACAAACACAAACAGAACTAACCTAAATAATTATAAAATGAAATCTGTAAGAAGAATTACAAACTTTCTTCAACTTAGCTAATAGAAACTTTGATAAAATTGACTGAATAGACATCAATTGAAAATGGAGGTTTCTCTCTTAAATACTGTAACTACCACTGTAAATTTGTAATACTTCTCTTGTGACATGTAATTTCAGGCAATGGTAATGTTTTTTGACACAAGAAGTTTTGTGTTTACACATGTGCTTGGGTTACAATTTCTGGATTTCCAAGAGTTCCTTGTATGTGTGCAAGCTTCCATTTAGCTATTGTGGAATACAGTTGCCTTGCTAGCTACTTCTATTGTTACTTTAGTTGAAGACTATCCTAAAAATCCAGACAAGAAAAATAACTGACTCTGATTTGAATTTTGGGGATTATTTGTAGAAGAGCTAAATACAGCTAGCTTCATACCAACCTAGCTTCAGTGAATGAAACAAGAGGAATGAAACACAACCCTCTAGAAAGGATCACTATTTCTTAACATCAGTTTGATTTCTGTACATTTACTGTGCTTGATCTCTATATTATTTGGCCAGTTAATATCCCATTAACTTGCACTTAGGTCTGGTTCCATTATAAATTATGAACACATCATGGGTGTGTCTGAAAAGTCACATATCCACAGCATGCTAGTTCTATCTATGCCCAGCAGGCCACAGGGCAAAGCATAAGTAGCCTGAGCTTCACTCAGGGAGAGAGGGAAGCTGATGGTGGACATGTCTCTGTCTAACTACTCAAAATGGTTGCATGGGGACTGTCACCCTACAAATCACTTCCGTACAGACTGCAGTATGAAAAAGAAGTAGTATGTTTCAGAGGAGAATAAATGCTTGTCTGAGCTCTTCTGAACTGAAAACAGAGGCTGTAGCAGTGAGTGCTAACTGTAAATATGACTGGCCATTACCCACAGGTAGAAAAAGCAGGGAAACATAACAAAAATACTCAAATATGAAAACATTGTGAATTTAAGTTACCTTATTTTCCGTCATAACATAAAGTAACCTAACTTATATTACCTCATCTTTGCCATGACTACCAAAAGTGCTCCAGAGCTATGTCTGGTTTTGCATAAATACACCTAAAAACAAAACTTAGACTTCTGATCAGGTGTGACTGTATGCCTGATACTATAATCCGATATACACAGCACAATTTTGAGTTGGTTAAAATGAACTGTTTGCACACAGTATACAGCTCTCATACACATGTATACACCTCCATGCTAAGTGCTGCCATAACCTTAGAACTTTTCTATCTGCACAATTTCAAGCCAACACCATCACAAACATGCTACCTTAACCAAATTAAATGAACCATAAAACATGAATTACTTTACCACAAAATACAATTTAATTTTCATTTAGCAGCTCTTCTATATCATATTCTCCCAGATTAACTGCAAATTGGAAAGTAAAATCATATCACTGAACACCAGGCCCACAATCAGAAAGGTTTCTGTACTTTGTAATGCAGTAATATGCTCTGATGTGCATACGCATGTTAATATCAGTTAATTTAAACATTCAATCATAAATTCATTACCTTGAATCTTTTCAAGCTTCAATTATATTGTGACAAAAAAAAACTGCATGACACACAAGCTGACAAAACATAAACCATTACTTTAAGAGTATTTGTTTCGTGCTTTAACTAGTCGAACTCTAGCATGTGATGTAGCAATCCGAAGTAAAACAGCAGCTGAGGGCATGGGCTTTAGTCAATACAAAGAGAAGGCAAAGTGTGGTGCTTACATTACAAAACCACACTCTGTGCATGGTGGAATAGCCACTGCCATATCTCCCCTAAGCTTTCTGTGTTCAGTTGTGCTTTGAAAGCAAGCTTGGCCTGGGAGGGGAAGCCGGCTGCGAGCTAACCCACAAGTTTGCATTCCATTTTCAAAACATTTGGGAACTTTCCAAGTAAGAGTGAACTCAGCTGCTGGGAGCAGTGTGGGGGAACCCCTGGTGTTGTTGTGGAAACGGTCAGCAGAATAAAGTTTCTTTGTGGGGAAGGACGTGCACCATTATGGTTGCCTTTGGCTAATACGTCTGCATCTGCATCGCAGAGCCAGCTGTGATACAGTACCAGTGTGGTGAGATTGGATGCTAAAGCTCCAGCCACTTCCTGTTGAATGGCTAACACTATCCTGCTAAAGCACTGGGTGGGTGTAGCAGTGTGCTCCACAGTCTGGGATCAAATCCCAACCATACCAATGCTGGCTCTTGTCGTCGGCCCTACAGCACAGAATCACTGTGTAATGGTCCAGCACAGGGACTGTGCAGGCCCACTAGTGGACTACACATTGGAGAAGAGCAGTGAGAGGCAGCTGACTCTTCAAAGAGAGAGATTCTGACTCTTAAGATGGTGCAGTGATATCTTACGTTGCTTGAAATATGTGAATAATAGACTCATTTTCTAGTTGTTACTTTTTACATGTGCAATTTTGAGTGCCTCTCTGCTCACTTCAAATGACAGCATGAAAGTACTGCCATTTGCCTTAATTGTTTTTCACTGCACTCCTGAGGGTAGTGGGGGTGAAATGCACACCACAGTAATGGTCTTAGAAATGTTGTGAAATGACATTGCTTACAGCTTAAACAGGGACAGTCAAGTGAGGTCTGGAGTAAAAATGGGTAGCTCATCATCCTTTTGTTTCTCAAACTTGACCTCCTTTTTCTACTTTGAACTAATACTACTAATCAGTATGGAATCCAATATTTTAACCACACCTTAGCTTAAAAAATGTAAAAGTGAAATGAAATACATGATACATACAATTTATTTATTTATTTATGTTATATGAAGAGAGGGTATATTTCAAATTTTTGACTCTGCTCTGAACTATAAGGGCAATTTTTACCATCATCCAACTGTCCATTCATAAGCTTTCAACAATGTCAATATCATGTGTTACATGCAATCAAAAAGAATAAATGTACATTATTTCATAACCATTAAGTTGTGTGACATTTTGCAACAAACCCACATCCTACACAACACACCTGTATACCCAGTAGTCCTCTCTGCAAACCTATAGCATTTACCTGGGCTAAAATGGCTTTTTGAGCATTATATTTCTCAGTTTTTACTGTGAGTTCAGTGGCTGTCTACACCCTTTGTTTATTTTCCTCTAAATAACTTCCCATGGTTCATAGACATCTGAGGGAAAGTTTCTCATTAGGAGCCAAATTCAGACCTGCATCTCACTGCATCTTCCATCTAACTCACCACTACAAGAGTGAGAGAGCTGAGTGCAGGTCTGAATTTGGCCATATGTGTCAGAACCGCTAACCTGCAAGACTGCATTGAATGCAGATGTTGTACTTATTAGGTTTTGCATAATAAATCCATGCTTACTCACTGATTGTCAATGTTAATTGGTTATGTAGTTAGGTAAAGTCAATAAGCAAGTTTGAGCAAAACAATATTTGAACCTCCGTCATTAAGTTTTATTCTTTTTTTTTTACTTATACCTTAAACTGTGTTATTTGGTTGCAGTAGAATTCAGCTGGATTTTGTACAAAGAAATTCCTTAATTCCCTCTTGATATTATGGAGGTTCAGAAGTCACACTAAGGTCAAAATAAGGAATATGCATGATTTCTTTTTACATATCAGTTAGAGTGAAATATTTGAAAATAAATATATCTGCTTCATGAAAATAACAAAAATAGTATTTTTTTTTTATCATAATAATGCAAAAACCCTCCATGCCTTTATTTTCCAAGTCAAGACAAGGACTCTAGGGATGTACGTGGACAAAGCTCTACCCCAGCTGGAGGAAAAAATCAGTATCTGCACCTATTTTATAACATTATGGTGTTTATGATGTAAATTAAAACATAATTTAAGGAGATTATGAGTCTAAATATAAATAAACAAACACCTGGACATATGGTCTGTTGTATTTGACAATAGATCTATTTTATTTTACAGAAAAGTAACAAGATACCACATTGCAACTGTTAATAAGAGTTTTGAAACAATGGTTACTTGTTAATGGAAATATTCTGATAAATCACTGTCACTCATGTATAAGTCACCTCCATAAGGTTTTCACACTTTCTATTTTTCCAACTGCGGTTTTACATATTTATAAAGTTAGCAATTTTATCTAACGTTGTATTTTTTCCTAAGGGGTTTTGGCATGAGGGTCATAAATCTCGCCCTCTAGTGATTACGGCTCTTAGAAGGCTCCTAGCTTAAGCATAATGGCAATTGGACTATATATTCATTCCAGGAGGGGTCGCTATATCGCACATTCTTGAGAATTACTGTCAGTAATAGCTAATGTAATTTTTTAAAATATATATTGCTGTATTAAAACTAAAAAACAAATCACAAAATACGAATGACTATGCCAAACACACTGGAAATTCAGTATGTGTGTGTGTCTATATAGTTTTTTATTATTAAAGTACAATTATTTTTATTTATTTGGACATTACTACACAGTGGATAACTGAAATCAGTCTTCGATGTACACCATAAATATTCAACAAACACGTATCTATACTGCAAGCACTTATTATATCATGATTAAACTTGTACATTTGGTTGGGAAATGGTGATTAGATGTACTGGTGTTTTTACATAATAAGACCACTTCTTAAAATATCCTTATTAATAGTAACTATCTGACCTGCAACAAGGAATGTCCCAGTGTCATGCAATGAACAGATAAGACTGTTCGTGTTTTTGTAAAGCAAATAGCAAACTGGAAACGTTAAGCAGACGTTTAATTGCAAATTGAAGAAGAAACTTGTGTGTTTTAAATTACACACGATTACGACAGAAAATGTTGAATTAAAATCAACCCAAAAGGACAGTGGGCGGATGGACACGGGCGTAGCCTATAACATCACATTGCTAAAGTTCTTTAGATTAGTGATAAAATGCATATAGGTCTGAACAGAATATAGCTGTCGATTGAACACTTAATGATCAAAGTTTACTTAAACTGTGATTACTTCTGAAATTGCTAGGTCAATTAAAAATTAAATTAGAACAATAGAACCATAGCTTTAAAACATATATTTTTGCACATCATGTTGTTCGTATATGTATTTTCTTCCTCGTTCATCTACATAGCCTCCACTGCATGTAAAAACTAAGTCACAGAGCCAAAAACGTAGTTCAAGAGCTCTACTGCCAATTTGCGTACACTGCATAAACAGCCACTGATGATAATAGTGTGTCTTTCTAAATAAGTGAAAGTCTAGTAAACATAGCTGTAAATGGGATACTTTTAAAATCCAATGTAATGTGCTAACACTGTGTGTGGATACACCAGAATGTAAATCAAGTAAAAATAAATTATAAAAGATAATTCGACCCAGATCATCAGATGATTAAGTTTATGTTTTAATGTCAATTTAAAGCATATGGACTCCCGGTCTCTTTGCCAATACCTGATAAAGACATTTGAGAGACACCATCAAAAAGGGATTAGAGGTTTTGGAATAAAATATGCCTTATTATGTTGAGTAATACGTTACTCTGTTTCACTCTGAACTTTTGGCCATGCTACCATTATGTTCCCAGGGATGCGAGCCAACGGTAAACATCCTGACAAGTAACAAATTACTGTGGGCGTCATATTGTTGGCTTCTCTTGTCTCCCATGCACCAACAAGTAAATAAATGCGAGATACTTATGTTCCTCCTTTAGAAAGCACACGTTTTCATGAACAGACAGACGCTTATTTCCATTGTCATGACATTTAATAATTAGCTATTTCCCTATTCTAAACCTGGTATATTCTGTTGAGACTTACAGTCAGCTGGAACTTTTAAATGGAATTATGTGTCGAATCTTTGTGTATTTGAAAGCAGATAAAGTCTTTACCAAAAAAAAAAAAAATAAAATTTTCCTTTCAGTTTACAGCTTTTCTTCTGTCATAATATGAACAATCATAAAATCAACAGGGATCTTTCCTTGTTGGTGAATTTTCATATATTTAAGTTTAATGCTAAATTTAAGTGGTAAAACATACCATTTAAGTCTCAAAACGGTCTGCGGTCGTGTTGGGGGAACAAGACGGCGAGCTGTCTAACTAACCTGATTTATGTAATAGATCAGTTTATTGATTCAATTAGCTAAGCCCAAGACAGACTTGTCACAGGTCTGGAAAACGGTCGCGTTATTTCCACCTCGGATTTTAAACTGATTATGAACGAAAACAGATATTGGATACTGAAATAAGAGTCCTGACATCAGTAATAAAATATTTTTAAACAGTGGTTATGCAATACCGCTGTGTATCACAATCAGAGGAAAGTGTGATCGTTCTTACCTGAAGATGGAGTTCCAAGAATCTCACTGCTGTGGCCCGAAACTTCCTTTCGTTTCCTGGGCCTCAACATAAACAAGATTTTTTACACTTTAAAGAAACAGAGTACAGAGAATGAGGAAGGGAAAAAAACTTGAATAATTCTTATTTTTTCTTTATTTCATTCTGTCAAGGGACCTTTTGAAGCAACATTTGACGTATACGTGTTGTTATCAGATTGATGGGCTAGTTTGATTGAAGTGGCTTTGTCATGCAAATGTCAGTCGTTTGATGGATGGTCTCGGCCCGCTGACAAACTTCTGGCGGCCCCAAGCAATTGGCGCCGAGGATGTCACGTGATTTGCAGCTGAGGTGATATGTGTGGCAGGGATGCCCAAACGAATGCATGGAGAGAAGTTTTATTATGTTTTTACAGCTTTGACATACTACGTAGAGGTTGTAGGGCAAGAGGAATCCCTCGAAACGCAGGTTGACCCTCCGTCATCACTTGCACATGGACAATTCTAGAATGAACTCTTTCCTGGAGTACACAATTTACAACCGTGGGACCAATGCCTATTCACCAAAACCCGTGTACCATCATTTGGACCAAGGTATTACGGCTCCTTTCCCAGCTTCCAGTGGCACAAGTGACTCCTACAACGCTGACGGACGGTTTTTCGTGGCTGACAGTGCTCAGGTCACCTGTGATCCACATCAGCACCAGAGCGCAAACTTTGCGCATCATCACTCTCAGTCTAGTTTTTCCAGCATCGGGTCCTCATACGCCAACACAGGGGCCGCAGTGTATGGGCCACAGAGCTCGAACCTGGACTATGGACACCATCAGTATTTCGTCAGCCAAGAGCAGGACGCAGTATACTTTCAGTCAACTGGGATCAATGCTTCGAGCATCGGGCCCAACTTCGTCTACGGTGGTACGTCGGGGGCGGTTCCCACGGGTCCATATCAGCAGCACGGCTGTGGGGGGCAGGAGCACCAGCAGGGGTATCTTCAGAACACCTATGCCGACATGTCTCCTACCCGAGGTGGGCAGAAGAGCTTGAACTGTCACCCAGAACAAATAACATCAGGAAAAACTTTCGATTGGATGAAAGTTAAAAGAAACCCCCCTAAAACAGGTCAGTAAGCAATCAAAGCTTACTTAATGCAACTTGTTAACTTGAAGGTATAAATCACTATGCCAATTCTTTTTTATCTATCTATCTATCTATCTATCTATCTATCTATCTATCTATCTATCTATCTATCTATCTATCTATCTATCTATCTATCTATCTATCTATCTATCTATCTATCTATCTATCTATCTATCTATCTATCTATCTGTCTATCTATGCGTGTGTTAGTTGTTTTTGTTAAAATGGAGAAATCACAGCATCTCGATGGTATGCGAATCTGATATCTGGTTTGCCGTGCTTGAGTTGGTTTCTTCCTTTTCATTTCTCTTTCTCTCCAGTCCTTCGTTGCCATTTACACCATAGGGAATGCTCTCATTCTGTTGTCCCAGGTCTTAATGGAGACTTTTTAGTTTGCATCTACTGTATTCCCAGTCTTTCCGTCCTCGCCCAGCACCCACAGCATGCATATAGTTAAAGGCAACAATTTATACTTAACATTTACTTCATATTCTTTGAGTTTAAATAAAGCCCGAAGAGCTATTTTGGAGCAAATATTCACAATGTACAGTACCTTCCGCAGCCAATAGGGTACTGATTGTACTGATTATTTGGATTCGAAACCAACATAAACACAAAGACTTTCGTCAATACTATGACAAACTCCTTTCCAAAAACATCCCAAATGGTCTGTCTTTTCAATGAAGTATGTTTTAACACAATGACTGACTATTCTTTATTCCAGTGATTAGCATTGTCACAGTATATCTATAACTATCAGGGCCTGCATTCTTTCAACAACTCCTTAGCAAATACACGTATCTTTTCTTCAAAAACACAGAATAACAAAATAATTTAGAAATGTGATTATAAAATCATGAAAATTGGTATTTATTTGTAGGCCTATGTCACATTAAATCATTAGATTGAAACCAAACCCAAATCAAAATCGGTGCATAGATTAATCTCGACTGTATTAAAAATGTATTTATTGCAACTTTGATTGGTTGTCTGATTTTTTGGCCTTTTTTTGTTTCACAGCTAAAGTTGTGGATTATGGCTTAGGTCAACAAAATACAATTCGTACCAACTTCACCACCAAGCAGCTGACCGAGCTTGAGAAGGAATTTCATTTCAACAAGTACCTCACCAGAGCTCGACGCGTGGAAATCGCTGCTACCCTAGAGCTAAATGAAACCCAGGTGAAGATCTGGTTCCAGAACCGAAGGATGAAACAGAAAAAACGCGAAAAAGAGGGTCTGGCTCCAGCTGTCACCAGGGATTCGGCAAAGGATCAGGGAGAAAACTCGGACCACTCTACCTCTCCATCGCCTGGCGCATCTCCCAGCTCGGAAACTTCATGAAACAGAACCAGCAGACATTGAACCAATAGAAGTTATTATTGCAGAGAGGAGACTCACATATTCCATTATAGCGATGATGAAATGATTTTTAAAAATGTCATTTCACTCTGATAATAGGTATTTGAGGTAAACTACAACTGAAATGACTGAGCACAATGACTGCCTATATATAGCCTATAAAGACAACGATTTGATGGTATTCATAGCTACCCTTGGCCTGTGGTCAGTAGCTATGGATGCAAAACACTGTATATGGACAGTAATATTTCAATACGTATGCTCTTCTTACCCATGTGGTGGATGCACTTTTGCATGTTTACGTATTTAAAAGGGAGCACACATGTTTACCTACAGGATTTACCGTTACATTACAGGGAGCCACTTGGCAATGTTTTACTAGTTTTTATGGGTAGAATATATATTTTCCGTTGAGATTGTTGTATTGTATTCTTCTTTAATGTGTATATACAGGGTAAAAGTAAGATATATTATTGCCAACAGCGCTGAAAAGAGTCTAGGCTCTTTGCACTATAATGGTTACAGGGTATATATTTTCTCCAAATAAGTTTCTGCTGTAAAGCGGGTGAGGATTTATTGAAATCAGTTGGGGAAAATTCAGCACGAATATGTCGTAAATTGGTTGGAATTCCACTAGAACGTTCGCCAATTAAAGAACAATTCGAATGTATATTATCTTCCACTTATTTTGCGATTGGAATGTACATACACCAGTTTACTTTAATGCATAATTTCACATATGTGAACCTGGAAGTGGAAACGTTAATAAATGTATAAGCTTATTTTATTACTGAATGCAACTGAGGCTGTTTTAGTGTGGCGGCGTCAAGAAGTTACATCTTCCAGGGGAATGTAGCCTCGTTTAACACAGAAACAAAGTCAATAATAATAATAATAATAATAATAATAATAATAATAATAATAATAATAATAATAATAATAATAATAATAATAAAAGTGTTTCAACAAGCAACAAACATTTTTCAAAGTACATTTAACTCTTGAAAAGTCTAAAATTTATTTTGAGACAATATTATTGTAGGACAAGCAAATTTGTTCGACACACTTTCATGCGTCAGATGGTGTGCTGGGATAAACATGCAGAGGGACTGAGTTTTATTAGTTGATATCTGCACTGCATTTGTTGATCCTAGTGAAAAGTAGACTGTTTCATTTTTTGACAATACCTCAAATAAAATTGACATTATTTTGAAACTTCTTGTTTCTTTTGAATGTCTGCATTTTTAAAATGACATTTTTTTTAAAGCACATACAGGCCTGTCTACTTGAAAATGACTTCTCGAATGCAATAATTAATCAAAGGGCACTTATGCGTTCCTCCTAAGTATAAAGGCACAACAGAAAAGCGACACCCTACGACATGGATGCAAGTAGTTCAGTTATAATATAGAATGGGCAAAAATTACTCAGACTTCTTTGTCCTTTTACTTTTATAAGAATCACTCGTGCCATTTGTGTTGTCTTTTGCGCAGTGTGCTATGTGACGTGAGGAATGTTGCAGTGGGCTCCAGATAGCTCATGCTGACCTTTTTACCTCTTAAAGCCTCTGGGATTTCTAAACATGTAAACACACTCTCAGAGAGATTCACAGTTACCCACCCTTCAGGCCAAATACAGGTCTGAAGATGGCAAATTCAACTCAACACTGTGTATTGAGTTCAATACATAATACCTTTGCTTCCCTATAGAGACAGGAAAATACGTTCTTGTTTAGCATGTGCGCATGCTTCCCAGAATAAGCCATGCATGCGTATAACGAAATTCTAGTCTATTTATATGTAATCATTGCAGTTAATACATGTATTACTATCATGATCAACACGCAACATAGCTTGATTATATTTGCAGTTATATTTTTTTCCCTAAACGTGCAGTAATCACTATCTTTCGGTGAGTGAGTCGATTTGAATGTAGCCACTGACTGAATACTCAAATTGAATGTAAATACTTCAGACGTAATGCACGTTAACATGCAAAGCTTTAGCTTTTTAATGAAAAGGTAACTCAAAATTACCACACTAGAGTTAATACACGTCGCATTGGATGAATCAAGATGTCAATAACATAAAGGAAAGAATCATATACACTTTCAATCAAATACATTCTTGAATAATACAGCATGAACCCATAACGAAAAAAAAAACAAAAAGGCGAAAAGTAAGGTTATTGGTAATTAGACCAAAACATGTTCGGTGCCTGCGTTTTATCTTTTATTCCAGAATACTTTGAAGACCTGGAGACAATTATTTGTCTTCACGCACAATTCTATTCTCTGAATAAAATCTATAAATATAAAAAAACTGATATTGTTTTATAGGATATCTTATCTCCTCAAACATGTTGTTTAACAACAAAACTACTGTTAAATTACAACCACAAAACAAACAGTTGCGAAGAATAAAAGACTTCCACATACTGTATAAATCCACTGCGAAGTACAGTAAATGCATATCATATCGAGCAAGCACAAAGGAGAAGACACCAAAGCCTTCGAAATATGAACTGAACCTTGTCCATAGTTTAAACAGTTTTATTTGACTTGCACATATTTAATACAACACGTGATTCTCGTTCATGTAGGTAAAATCTGCAGTAGTACTTTAGATATGGGCGATGAAAAGGAAACGCACTACTCCTTAAGGATCAATACGTTCTAGAAGAAAAGCTCGCGACCATCTGTTTCTAAGCGCTTGATATCCATTTCAATCGGGTGATACGGGAGGAGCGTTAGTCCACTCCCTGTAATGTCCTTTGACACGAGTGGCCTTCTTCTACAGCCCTCAATTGTCATGCACAGTGATCAGTCCTTTTAGTTGAAAAAGTTTGTGCAAGTGTTAGTTGCAAATGAGATGCCAGTTACAGCTACATTACAGACTCATTTTCTGCATTCCCCTTTTAAATTCAGATCATTTCCGTTATCAATTCAGTGAAAGCCAGTGTGCTTTCTTCGAAATTATGATCACCTCATTTTGAATTGAATAATCCTTTCAACGTTCAGCCTCATGTTTAAGCTGAAATATGGTTAGTCCACGTCTGCAAATGTAAGACAAACGGGTGAGTTCAAGAGGACCACAGCAGAGATGTCCAGAGAGACTCATTCTACAAGGATATGAAAACAAACTTTCTGGCTAAATAGTCACCCATCAAAAATGATGAATAACAAGCGTATTCCTTATAGTCCAGTTACAGTTACATTTGTTTCATAAATCGCACAAAATCCGAAACAAGTATTTTCGGTAATATCAGGTCATACCAACCACATTTAAGACATTTGCAGCTAACACATGAATGCCTGTTGCATGTTGGTGTTTCCATAAACGCAATTACTTCACATGCTAATTTATGAGATTGAAGTTTCTCGTTTTAACAGAGGTGTGGATTTATAAACTACTGTAAACCTAGATAACATTAGATAATACATTACATAAATACTCATAACTGACATTTCCAAGACTTTCCCGTTACAGTGAACGTAGAACACCCCACCCCACACACACACCCTCCGCTTTGCCTGTACTCATAACTTTCAACAACGTGTGAAATATCATACAATGTCATGATATGTACATAGCTATTTGTCTTTAACAGTGTGCGAGCGAGAGAGAAATCTGGTCTTTCAATTCAATGTCTATATAGTATTGCGTTCTGTTATATTTGTGGGGCCTTTGTATTTCGGAATGCTGTTGGTCAATAGAAAAACAAAGGCAAACAAAATAAACAAGCCGGACAGTTTTTCAGGCTGAAACACAAAATTATGAGGCGTAAAGAGCCGTTTGTCAACTTTTTCACAAGTACTATTAGTTTCAAACTAAACAGTCCCTGATTTGTACATTTTCGTGTTCAGCACTGCGAAGACCACAAACATCATATAAAAAATAAACAAATGATAATATAAAATGAAATAAAATATCACAGATTTGAGTATGCCGTGAATCTCCAGACGAACGGTGTCTTTTTTGGCAAACTTTCTTGTGAATTGAAAATTAATAAGATGGACAACACTGGACATAATTCGATCGGATATAAGGTTAATATTTAAAAAACAAACAAAAAATTAAAGACCTGGTGAAACATGTTTTTAACCTTAGCATATGAATCAGAGGCCATAAAAATGTGATTTCTTTATTTCATTTATTTATTATTGTTGTAAGATATGCTTATAAATGCTATAAACAAGACTGTAATAAAAAAATGTAATAAAAATAACAATAACATATGGTTATTATTATTATTATTATTATTAGTATTAGTATTAGTATTATTGTTGTTGCCCCAGGCCTTTCTTCACCCACAAATAAAATGCATGATATTATTCCTTTACAGGAAAAAAGCAACAAACTTAAATATAAATCATGGAAATTTCTGCCCCCTCCAGAACCTGACATGAAATATGGAGAGAAAAATAGAAACCAGAGGGTTGTTTAAACCAATGAGTTCACCCTGAAAGAATTTAACTCCCCCTCTTCTCTCCTGTCTCCATCCTAAACATAACTCTTCTGACTTCCCAATGGCCTGCCCAGTGTCCTCTCCCAACCTAGTGCTGCCCTCTAAATAAAATGTTGAGTCAAACATTTCTGCCTGCTTCTAAAACGCCTTTGGTACAGATGAAAAAATACACAGCAGTCAACAGGTGAACTTTAGCTAAGCCTGATTGCTGGATGGGTTTAAAGATTATACTGGTTTCTTGGGTGTGGTAAGAGGGTGATGTACTTCCTTTGGACAGGACACCAGTATAGCATCAACCATTTAGCCCAACTCCATGCTTTTTATTTCAGAGTGCCAAACTAATGGACAAAAGGGTGCAGGGCTTAAAGTCTCAGTTATGATTTGTCTAAGGAGTGAAGTCAAAGCCTTCTGGTTTGAAGGTAGGCAACTCTGACTCTAAGCACAAGTCAAACACAGGCAGGTGAGTGGGGGGCTGTAATCGGTGAGCTGTGACTTCGTATTTGAGGGGCTAGAGGAGGATGGGGGTGGGGGTGTGGGGGTCAACAGTTGAGGAAATGGGTTTGCCAAACTTTTCATGCTCTCTCGTGGTCTCACCTCTCCTTAAAAGTTTACGCGGACCTGACAGTTCCATTTCATCTCCGGTCCTCTGATGGACTGCTTCAATATTTACACAGGCTGATAGGTTTGCCCAGGGCCTGCCTCAAACAGCCCCGGCCTGCCAGCCCACTCTCCCCCAGGCCCAGGTTCATACAGAGTTCAGCCCCAAATTAATTGTCGAACGGCATGGGTCAGGCTGTCAGGAGCCTGCGTGAGCTTCCATCTCTCAGGGTCAAACACAGGTCTCCCTCTCCCTTCTTGCCCCCCAAGAAACGCTCCGCACCTCACTTTGCCATATTATATTTCGATACATTCTCGACCAATGCTCTCTTTTTGTTGGTGTCCCCGGACCTAAAACTGTTTGCAGCAAACATTGAATGCAGTTTCGATGAGAAGGGGGCAACAAGGCGCCTCCATGTGACTTCTGGAGTTTTTGCCTGTAGAAAGGTCAGAGTTCAGCTATTCACTGAAGACATACACAGATGGGTCTGACTCACAGCAGCTTGCTCAGATAGTAGTCCCCATGCACTGTTGCACTGCAGTTTCACTGCTACATTGCATCTTAGCAGAATACTTGCATTATTAGAAGATAATCATTACAAACTATCTTACAGAAAAAATGTGTGTACACTTTCAAATATATAATAACATACAGTATAATAATACACAAATACATACTCATTGTGTGTGTACACCTCAATGTCCTTCAGCAAGAACCAAATTCCAAGAGAAAAGGCTAGGGTAGCTTATTATATCACTTAATGCCAATCTTGTCTGAGAATGAATAAAATGATTTTAAAAAATGATAATAAGAGATAATATAATACTGAGGTTAACTTTAAAAGGCATTTAATTTGAAACATTTAGCCTTAGTCGTATTAAAAAGAAAGTTAATGTATCTACCAGTTTAACTATAAATGACAAAAATAATAGTATCAGAAGTTTATTTAAATCAACAATGCATTTACCATCAAGAAACCGTATTTTTTGTTTTATGCACACGCCCTCCCCACACGTAATTAATAAACATGAGCCAGCAAATCAGGAACTTCTTTTCGGAATATTCATTTTTAGACAAACGTATTTAATTTCTCTTCTGTGACTAGCAACGAAAACAAAACAGGAGTACAAGTCTTTGAGGCTTATGTTTCCAAAACCTTCCATAAAGCATCCCGGATACGATAAAACTAAGCGCTCGCAAAGTTGATTGTTATAAATTTATGATTATTATGCAAGCTATATTACTTGCCTCCTGTATACAATAAATCACACGAACACTGCATTAAATCTGCGGCACTTAATTGCATTAATAAATTATTATTATTATTATTATTATTGTTGTTGTTAACAACAATAATAATAATAATAATAATAATAATAATAATAATAATAATAATTTGTGTCCATTTTAATTCTTATTTACGTTACTCCAATTCAACCATCTTCATTATGATAAGTCCAGTCCAAAAATGCATCTATAGCAATTGACATGTAAGAGTTGTAATTTGAATTAATTTCCGATACAGGTGCACAGAGAAAAACATAAATTAAAATTTTACTAAAATTTGTGTATCAATGCAAAAAAAGTAATAATATAGCCTTGGCATATTTCAATTCTTATACGCCTTTTATAATGTAGACAGGTCATGTTGTTACTTGATTTCCTGCTCATCCTAAATAGGCGCTTACTTATTCCAGCAGAAACAACAAATATCTTAGCAATAGTAATGCTTTAATAAATTATTTTTTTAAATATTACAAATGTAAATACTACTACAACTAATAATAACAATAATAATTTAAAAAATTACATAAATCCATTAATATTACCAATATTAGGATATTTGAAAAGAATTTTGAACTCTACAGAATTGTCTCCACAATGCATTTCAAGTTAATATGCACTGAACTAGAACTAGTTTTTGGGTAAGAAGGAAAATTATCTTGAGAAATAACATTTACGTCTAAAAAGATATGTAAACCGAATTTGTTGCATAGCACTTTTTTCATATTTTTTCCTTTTGCCTCTGCACCATGTCACATTCTTCACTGATTTTGGATCAAAAGGTTATCGTCACAAAATTCCAGACTTCTGCGCATGACGATGAAGAAGACCAGATGACCCAGTCAGAGTGGATTCACTCAAATGCATATTTTGCCGCGCAAAGAATAGTGTCAGGCTCTAAAACAAGACTCGCAAGTCAGCTCGACTTACTTTGTATGACCGGAATAAAATCATTGAAAAGACACATGCGGCACACCTGTTCCGGCCCGTTCACTCAGATGAAAAAAGAGTGCATGGGCCGGCTGTTTAAATTTAAATTACAATAAATATAACGTTTCCTTCAGACTTGGTCATAGATCACTGAAGCATTGTTATATTCATCATTCCTCGCTGTTAAGATGGATACACTGACATCATAATTTAGCATCTCCAAACATTGCGTTAATCTGCCGCTTCCTGACCCCAAAGTTGCCCTATTTCCTGTACTGGGAAGACAAGTGTTTTAAGATCACATTCATTACTTTCAAATATATAGTGAACACATTGCCATGATTACACAAGAATTAAATCCATCTGTTTTACACTAATTATATCTGTCATCCAGTGAATCATAAACAATAACAGTGTCCATTCTTTAAACAAGGTAAATCTTCTCTCAGCCAATGAAATAAATCCACAAGAAAATAATGCCACCACAAGTAGATAGTTCCCATTCAATCATTTTTAGATGATCCAAATGACTGGTTCCTGAATAAAATGCAGTTACACATTGAAAATAATTGGGTGACCTTCATTGAAACCCAGGCAGGAGTTTGATTCTAAACTCACAGTGGTAATGCACAGCAGAGGCCTGTGTTATTGCCAGGTTTGGTGACTGTGGGTGTTGATGATGAGCCTGGGCAGGCTGGGTGGGATGGGTTCGAGTGTACAGCTGGGGGTCTGACATCAGCACATACAGGGCAGGAGTGTGTTTTCAGTGGCAAAGTGGGCAGAGAAATGGGGAGGGGGGAGTGGATACCCTAAAGTGCTCTCTGCCTACTGTCCCTTAAGCTCTCAAGTGTGCTGTGATTACCTCTCTCTCTCTCTCTTTCTCTCTCTCTCTCCTTACCCATGTGAATGTGTACAAACTACACTTTTTATGCATAAAACAAGTCACTCTGCACACAGCCACTTTGATGCCAAACAGATTAAAGACTAATTTTAAATCACCAGCTTTGAATAAAAACTCTGTGCTAGAACCTCCTTAAGTTGTGGTCAAATGTGGGAACTCTTGCCATCAGTGCCACACCCACAAGAGCAGAACCGCTAAGAGACTGAACTCCAGCAGTGAGCCAGAATCCCATGGTCTGCCCTGGCCATGCTGTCAGGTGACACCAGCAGGCAAGCTGTGGCAGAGAGGTGAGAGGAACACACTCCCCTTTGTGTTACTGATTTACGGCCACGTCCACAGTGCCCTGTCACCTCCTCCACCACTACCACTACACTGCCTCCAGTACCTGGCCTGTCATTTTGCCATTTCTAGCCAGTGCCCTTTCTCCATCGATCTCCTTCTCTCCACGTTCCCTGCAGTTATGCCTACTCAGATGATGTAATTGGCCGGAAGTCATCAATATGGTCTGTAATGAATCCCAGGGCTACTACAGGCCCGAAGATTTATTAAAAAAGAGCCTAATGCTAAAATAAACTCAGCTAGCTGGGAGACTCACTTTCCGTGCTTCCACTACTTGTGTTTAAGTGTCACAGGTGCAGAAGCTGGAGTGCTTAAAGCGCTTTATCCTCGAGCGTGTAGCCAGAAACTGAGAGTGTGGCTTCGTTATCCTATTTTGTTTTGTTGGCTCATAATCACCTCAAAGTAGCTTTAAGTGTTGGGTGACTGATTGCCGCTAACAGCGGCGTCTGGTCTGTAACGCAGCGCAGCCTTGTTTGAGAGGGAATTTACCTTCTTAATCCTTCTTTTGGATGATCTGGAGGATGGACTTTTCCTGCAATCCAAGTGAGATGCTGGGAGGCCACACATTCCCAGGAAACAAATGGGAATGTTTGAATAAGCGTGGAGGTACCATCTCTGTTAAGTTTTATAAATGCCATGCCCTTTGTCATTCATGTTAAAATAGGTGGAGCTTATATTCCCCCTCTGTTCTCAGCCAGTACCTTTAAAACAGAAAAAGGTGGAGAACTGCAGTCCCAATATGAAGATCCTGAGAAGACACCACATATATATTCCTTCATGAGGCAGCTCCACGCATTTGCTCTTGACTTCAATTTTAGATTGACAGAGGATCGCAGTGTACCCTCTAAATTGCTTTAAAGTCCCTCTTATTGATGTCTGAGCTTAAGAAATTAAGCTTATGGGAGAAAAAGAAGTGTTACTTTTAACTCTGAAACAAAAGCTGAGGAAAAAGGACCCATTTTGTTCAAATCCAGACCAGGGATTTGGCCCTGCAACGTTTCCACATATGCCTTTCTGCAGAGCTCCAGAAAACAGCCGAGCTTCATGTTTGCCTAGATTTGTTATGCATGAGTACAGTCCACACGGTGGATCATACAATTTTTCATGGCTTGGTGCCTTGAGCTGTGGATAATCAGGCAACATAACTGTGGGTACTGTGATCAAGCTAGTAGTTAGTAAATAATGAGATTTGTGGTGTGACTTTTGGGTGTACAAAATGAGCACAAATGATTGCAAAATCAGCAAAAGGGACTTTAGGAGCTAAATAGCTGTTCATACTTGTTTTTATCTCCAGTAATTGTATGTGTTTTATGCTAAATATTATGTCAAAACATATCACCCTGACCATTTTTATTTAGCACCGTCAATCCTGGATAGCTACCAAGCTAATTAGTCCATCACCTATGATTTAGCACATTGCAGGTGACAACGGTTATGCTTCCCTGCTCCTCGCTGTATTGCAGCATTATTACCATCAATAGCACATACTTCTACCTGGCTTCATGCCTCCTTACCCACATGCTATGATTTTATCATTTCACACATTTAAAAAGGACACCTGGGAACTAAGAGGTTGCCTGCCCCTCTCTCTTCCTCTCACATTCTCTAAACCTTTGTCTTCACCCTTCCCTTGCTGTCTCTTTTCTCCTCTCTGTTGAACTCGCTCATCCACCCCCTCCACCACAGAGCGCAGAATATATAAACAAAACACTTTGCCTGCCACAGCCAACCTCTGCTGATGCATGAAGTGTTGAAATCTATCTGCGCGACTTGTCAGTTTTCTCATAGCTATCAGTATCAATAAACAAAGAACTCCCCCCACCAAATATAGTTACGGGTGAAACTCTATACCAGCTGGTGCTAATAGTTTAGGGGGGAGAGAAACAGGGAGCCAGGTCAAACTCAGTATGTTCCCTCTACCTCTCAACAACACCTCCAGTTCAGGGGGTGGGGGGTTCCTGGTGGTCTGGAGGTCATGAAGGGAGGAGGGCGTGTCCCTCAGTGGAAAGAGGGCCTGAAATTAAAATTAAAAGCCTTAATGACAGATCAGAGGTGAGGAGGCAGATCGGCGACTTCGAAATTGCTCTCCCTGCTCGCCTGACTCCCGCTCCTCCTACCCCTCATTAGTATTCTCCCGGAGATGACAACGCTATCAGTCTCCAGTGCGCCTCTGTGTTACTGTCTGTGCCACACACGAGCCCGGGGCTGCACGGGAGAGGAACTGGCTCACGCAAGCGTTTCTCCAGCGTCCGTGCACGGTTGCTCGCCACGGCTGCAGGAACCCTCATCTGTTATGTATGGTTACGGAGGGGTGACAGGCATGCTTGTGTGAAGGGATGCCAGATTCCAGCTGGGTGGCTAAGCCTCCCTGCCCCCCCTCTGGGGCAGTGTGGGCTGCCAAGGCAGGAGGAAGGAACTGGGCTCTGACAATTCTGCCACTTTCACTGGGAGAGAGCAGCCATACAACACGCAACATGTAACATGTAACCGAGAGCTGTCAGGACCCAAGCGGTGAGAACACAGACTGGTTTGGACCAGTGGCCAGGCCCTGACACTCAGGAAACATGGGGTCACACACTGACAGGGAGGTCAGTTCAGTATATCCCCAGTGGGTGCTGGAAGTGGTAGGTGTATTTTTATCTCTCTTGGTCATCAGATGAAATGTTCTGAACATCAAAGCAGTCACTTTTCCAGTATCAGCACCCACCGAGAGGGGAATGCTTGGCTTTGATATCGACGGTCATATTACTGGCTTTCTGTAGGTACTGTGGACGACTGTGCCAGTGGTTATGTGGCAGGTGACAGGCCCTGAGAATGTGACTTTCTCCATCACATAGTTACGCTTTGGTCATCCGTCCTTCCATGACCCCGTCTCCCTGCATTTGTGGACGGTATAGATTTCCTTGCCCAGCTGCTCTGAGGACAGAAACGCCCCAGGACAGCCATGTCAAAAGGTGATGAAAGCCACTCTCATGTGGTGTGTCAAGACTGTTTCAGTCACAAACTAACAGCTCTCACCACACGGACCTCCATCTACAGTGTGCAAAGGTAACTGTGAACAGAACGATTCTCAATAAAGTAACATTCTCACGTTGCCCTTCCCAATATTATGGCAGCAGTAGCTACACATGAATGAAGTCATGATTTGTAGCCCCTGACAAAAAAGCAATGCAATTTCTAACTTTCTGTGCTACAGTCTGCTCGGATGATCTATTTATATAACAACCGGTACTCTATTATATTGGGGTCATTCAGTGTATATGCCTATTAGCTGTCCCTCTATCTATGCCTCACCTTGTCTCAGATGTTTCACCAAATCATTGGCATGTGCTAATTAAAAATAACACTGCCTTTACCACACCAACTGAATTTTTTGTTTCTGTTTCATTACAGCCTTTTCTATGTGTTGATACTACAGCAGCAGCACAGCCAAGGTTTCTACAGCAACTGTACAGTCAATATCCCCGCAACAGCCATGTGGCCAATTTCAACTGAGTGACAGCAGAACCTGTCTGGGCCACTGCAGCTACATCTGGAGTCCACAGGCTGCTGCAGCAGCAGGTTGGCTGGAGTGGGAGTGATGAATAAGTCTGGTATTCTTCCTCTCATAGGAGCCAACTCTCCATAGTACCTTCACATAGGAGTAGGAAAGATGGCCAGTCAGGTTTATACCTCTCTATGCTAAGACTGGCAAAAGTAACGCAATACATAGAGATAACCCCACCCACTGTTGGTACATAACCAGTATTTTCTAACCAATCATGCTGAGGGTGGGCCTGAGCAGAGGGTGTTGATTAAGTAAGCTACTACAGGAGGGGGCATGTGCGACTGAGATTCTAACCAGTTCCCCAGGATTCTGTGCTTGTGTTGTGGGGATCGCTGCTATCACTAATACCAAGTTTCAGTAGAGTAAGGCCATAATTGGTGGAGTACCATAATGGGTAGAGTAAAAATATCAATCAATGACTTCCATTAATCAAGAAATACTTTAACTCCTGATTTCAAAACACGATATGTTCAACTCAGTCAGGTTGTGGATGCACATGTTAGGTCCACCCATTGTGGGACTATGGATTCTTCAATCAGTACCCATATTCAGAATGTGAATATATAATTTTAGTATCAATTCACTGTCCACTGAACAAGACCATTGTAGACGATGTTTGTTGTAACCCATAGTTAAATATAGGTAAAAGTGGACTGTCCAGTTTTCCATTTCTGTGCAGAATGGGCTTAGAAGAAAAGAATAGTTAACTTCAAAATAACAACCCGGCAAAATGAATAAGGTTCTGCATGAATGTTAGCTAATCTCATAAATGGGACTCCTGCTGCTGAGTGACCAGATAACTTAAGCAAAGAGGAAAATTGCACTGTACATTCTGCTGTTAAGTTTCAATGTCAAAACGTCTAGTTTTGTAAGTATAGGTATCCATACATATTTTATTTATATATGGATATCCTATACTATGTAATATACTGTATATGTATTGTAATATATAGCGGTAGTATATAGTAGTATCATAATTTGACACTTGGACCCCTTAGTGTTACACATATGAGGTGGAGTGCCAGTAACATCTTATCTGTGATATTTATGACGTAACACAGGTTTGAGTTTCATATCTCATTAATACCCCATAAGATATGTACCATGTGTTGTGCAATGGTTACACTGCATACATGTGTTTTGGGCTTATTGTTCCACTCACACACACAAAAACCTTCACAACGGCACACAACAAAAATTCCGCAGAATGGAGGATTTCCAAAAACAGCACTGCTTGGCTTATCCCAAGGGGCTTAAGAGTTTGTCCGAAATAGAAGCTATAGGTTTGTGTCCCTGTTTCCCCTCTCTGTGCAAAAACAGAACCATTCCATCAGGATGTGACATGGACTCAGAGCTTTGGTTCTGATTGTGAAATATGTGCGGGGAAGGAGACAATGGGAGACAATCCACACCTGCTTCTCAGCTATTTCCCATGGTCCGCTGTACACGTTAGCCCAAATTGGGAAGACAAGAAGGCTTAGCTGTGGCAGATAATGTGAAATCCAGGTCGTAAGCATAGCTGTATTCCTCAGTAACTCGGTAAGAGGTCTTACGGCTGCAAAAAAATGGCTGTCTCAACTTTCTAACTCTCCAGCTCCAGTCCAGGGGTCAATAAACTTTACTGCCACATCAGCAAAAGTAGCAAGGAACTGGTCTTGGTGCTTTCATACATAGATAGCAACATCAAACACACATAATTATAATCTTCTTTCCCCATTCAATATAATCAGCTAACAATGTGTTTCATTAGTTGTATACCATCTTCCTATATTTAAACCTATTTACAGGTGAAGGTGGAACACTTTTTGCTTAGTTTTGGAACTTTCTGTTCTAGACAGATTGAACATTATTTTCACACTTCTAAATAACAATCATGTTCACATTTAGGAACTGTTTTCCCTTTTACACATTTATGTCAGTGCAGTGAATAAACACAGCGTATCAAAGACATCACAAACAAAAATATAAACATTTAAAATATATATTAGTTGCTTTATGTCTGCTTTAATCTTCAGCATAGTCTGGTTTTGAAAAAAAATAGGCCATTATTAAATCAGGTTTGTTACTCAAAAATGGATTCAATAAGGAACCAACTTGTGCTGCAGATGTGGTGTGAAGGGTATTCAACAGATAGCCTACAGTTTAAAGTGCATTCATTTCATTATTGTAATACAAAAAGCTTGTTGTTTCTGAATGGTTTTTCATACAATTAAACCACATTAACACTAAACCAGCTTCAAGCAGACAGCTAGCATTTTGCCACCACATTGTTTGCATAAAATGAAAGGATACTTTTAGAATACCTGGACATATTGTATTTTGGCTTTTCACATTTTACTTTTCCCTTTGTTTTCAGTTGCTCTTTGTGCTTGCACCATCTGTTATGTCAGTAATGCACCGCATGGGAGTCACCACATAAATATTACATGAATATTGCTGCTTTTACCTGGTGCAGTGCAGGAGAGGACAAAATGCCGGCATTTTCATGCAATTTGTCGTTCTTGTAAATGGAGGTCGGCGGCAACGCAAAAGTGGGATGCAAGAGTTGCAGCGGAGATCCTGCTGGGCCTTCCATCTGGAATGGTCAGGGCTGGAGATGGAGCGCGGTGCTATGGAGACAGATGCTCTGATTACGGTGGGGGTGGAGGGGTGCGGGGGATTTCACTGGCCCTTTAGGCAGCCATCCAACTATCCAACTATAGAACGTACAAGGGGAGAGAGGAACAAGTGAGTCACATGGGAGAGACACACAGATAGATACACAGACAGATGGACAGACAGACAGAGGTCCAGTAAAGAAAACTGAGGCAGGGGGCAGATGACTATGAGAACAGGGCATTTTTAGAGGAGAGATTGTGATAAAATTGTCTTCCGATGTTCATCCTGCCAGCCAGCTCATAAATAGTTCATCCATTTACGGCTGGAGCAGGGATGCACAGTACTGTCACCCCACTGTCAGCCGATTGCATAGCAGCCTGCCACCACAGCCCTTAGGGACAAGGAGCAGGGGTGAGACCTTGTCCCTTGTCATATAGTTTATCGCATTCTGCAACATCACTACCTTACATCTAAGCTGGTGGATTGGGAGGCAGTATTCTCTAAAACGTGGGAAGATTTCACTGAGAGCTCTCTGGACTTTGAGCAAACAGAACATTGAGATCTTTTTTTGTGTTGCATGTCTGTTAAAAGTTGCATGTCTGTGGTGGTCAGTGCTGTGAGCCTATGAGCATTTGCAAATGTACACTGAAAAATGGCAAGCCAAGTAGGAGCAGAGATCTGAAGTCTGCCAGCTAAATTTAAATCAGCCATCTGGAAATGCTTTTAATTTCCCGTGAATAACAAAAATAATACGAAAATAGAAGACAAACGAAAAAAACCACATGTATGATTTCAAAACATGATTCAAGTCATATTCTCACATCAAAAATGCAGATGACTCCAAAGTACCAAATAATTTGTCATTTTCATTCTCTCTCATTCCCTCTCTCTCTCTCCAGGAAATAAAGACACATTTGGCATGCCTGTAAAACAACGCATCTACAGTCTACAGTGGAACTACGCAGAATGTGGAGGAAGGTGTAAATCAGAAAAACTCTGGAGCTGAGGGAGATCCATGGCTCGAAGGCCAGTTTCTATAAATCAGGGTGATAATTAGGTGCAAAGAGGAGTGTAAGTAGGCCCATCACATTGATAAATACAGGCCGCGCTCCTGGGGGCTGGTCCACTGCAGGGTTGTTTATGAATGACAGCGAGGTGGGGAGGCTGCGTCTGAGTATCGGCATGATGGATCGCCAGGGATGATGGTCGCGCGTGCTATTCCCCCGGACCCTCCCCTCTCCGCCTCCTGCCTCCCCACTGCCCTGTTTCAGCTACGGCAGGCCCCGCACTGAAGGGCCAGTCACCCACAGGCCAGAGAGGCCTCAGGCTCTGCTACCGGGGGGGCCCTGCAGATGTGTTTAATGTGTAAGAACATAGGAGGGAAGGGTGAAGGGGAACGGGGCAAGCAGAAAAAACAGAGAGAGATGAAAAGGGAGCAAAAGGGAGGGAGGGCTGGTTTTATGAACTTCTTGTTTTACGGTGCCATGACAGAACTAGATCATTCCTGTCATTTTGGCAACAGGAGCGGTAATGGGCAATGATTTAGCCCATTGTGTTTTGACAAAAGAATCTGGTATGTATTTGCATTTCACTGGATTAGCATTTCATTCTCAAATCTTGAAGAGATTTTAGTCAAGTGAAGTGCCTATGTTATCCATTTCTTTCACTGATACCTACATCTGAAAATGCCAGCATTCTAAATTCTGTAAGTCATCTAATATCCTCTTTTATACTTTTGCTTGAGTGACTGCAGTAAAGTACAGAGTGCAGGAGACCAGCACTGTCCCACTCAGGGTGTGATCCCACAGCACTAAGGTCTAATGTCCAGTGCTACACCATATGTTGCTCTTGCTGTGAAGATCCTTTTGTTGCCCTTCCACAAAAGCTGCTAACTCAAACACTACTCACAGCACATCTGTGCAATTCAAGCAAAAGGTGCGCCCACCCCAGCCCCAGTTTACCACTGCCAGAGTTTTCATTCTTCAGCAGCTCTCATTTATTAAGTTAAGCACAACTTAATAAATGAAATAAAAAATGCTACAGAGAACCAATACATAGAGGATAGAGTGCTGGATTGGTACATAGATGAGAGCATAGAGGAGTATGCATACAGCAGTAAGCATACAGTACAGGAGTGTAACTTATGAGGAAGAGAGTATAGGACCATTGGAGATTAAGAACATTGGGAAGGCCAGTAAAAAGAATATAGGTGTACTTGAGCATAGGTCAGCCTAAAAAAACACAATCTGTGGTTCTATCCACAAGAAGAATACAAAGCAGATTTGAGCACCGATGGTTGAGGAGATCCATACTGAAATCTATTTACCTGGCCTCTAGAGGACAAATCTTGCGCACAGCTTAAGTGCACTTTCCACATGAAAACTGGGGTCCATCATTACACAGAAAATGCTCTTAAGTGGCATGCATCTAGGGTCTGGATTCAACCCTTAGTCACTCTCCACATGGAGCACTATGGTATTAATGCTACGATACTTATTTTGACTGTATGTCACTGCAACCATTCTGAAATCATACAGTCCCTCTCCATGTTGCTCAACAGGGGCAAAGTGGCTACGGTTAGCTTTCTTTGTATTTAGGAATATTGCTGCCAGTGACAGTGGTTGAATAATCAAATTCCCTCTTCCAGACTGGAGAAGCTCTTAGGCTCCAGCGTGCACCTTCTTTGGAAATAAAAAAGGAAAATAAGAGAGCTGTCCCTGCAGACAGATTTGCTTTTGCAATATGGCAGGAGCCCTGCTCTTTCCTGACAGCTCAACTCCAGCTGAACCCTCATACTTTCATGGCTGAAGCCCCCCTACCATAACCCTTCCCTGGGAGCTCAGGAGCTTGACTCTCTCTCATCTCTACCCAGCATGCCTTGCTCCCCTCTGCCAGCCCTGGGGCAGCCCTCCTGCCTGTGCCCCAGCAGTTTGTCCAGCCCACACAACCTGCCCAGGTGAGATTCATGAAGCCCACTGCCCTCTGGGTAGGGCCCATGCCATTCATCACTCACCTGCCACTTTTCAGTCACACGCCTGCGAGGGCATATGAACCACTAACTCACTTTTATCTGTGACCGGCCTAACACAGAGCTTGTCTATTAATGTTACACCGGTGCTTCATTGTTGCCATCATGAATGTAGTAAACTGACTTTTCGGAGTAACTATTTTTGTTTGAGTGGTTGAACTGAGTATTAGTTTCACAGGCATAACACTCACATGATATTTCAAAAGCTTTTATCTGCAGTCTGTTACAGCATACCGGACTCTGCATTGGGATACAATCAACAGCATTGTTTTGCCAGGGGTTAAGGTTTTGATTGAGGGTCAGTTTCTATGGGCAGTTTCTCCATCTTGCATAGGCAGAAAGGTTTTGCAAAAGCACACAATTTAAAAAAATCCTATTTGTCACACTAGCTATATAGACAGCTATGCATCTTATTTGCCTATTTTCTGAAGCATAGCCAACTTCTATGTTTGAAGCAAGTGAAAGTAATTACAGAGCTGTCAGGTAGCAAGCTAGATACACATTAGCTATTTATTAACAGCTCAGATAGCAAGCTGGCGGCTGGCCTTCCACAATAAATCCATCACGACACAGGACCGCAGAGAGTGAATGACAGGCCATGTGCCAAGTGACACTGGGAATCAGGTCACAGCAACGTTCTACGATCCTGCTAAAAATACTAATAACTACTTACAGGATTTCACAATACAAGATCAAAGAATTTTATTGTACATAGCATTTTTTTGCCTCCCAAATCCAATCTACATGATTATATTCACAACTTCACAGCCTGCCTACATTTTTAATATCTGTAATAAGAAGCATCTGTGTTCATGGAATTTCAGATGGATTCAACATTTGATGTTTTCTTGCATGCATTATATTGTTTGTATTAACGCATTTGGTTTTGATTTTGGCAGAGGTGTGGGTGGGGCTTTCGATGGTGCTCAGCAACCTATTAAAATGCAAGCAGTATGTTTGCAGTTTGACGCCTCATTTCCTACTTTGTCTTGCCTTCCTCTTATTCATGATTTGTTTATTCATGATTCATCCTGGCAAAATCTCGGATAAACAGTGGAAGCTCGATACCAATAATTCACGGAATAAACACAATCACCCCATCCACTGTTTCATGTGTTGGGTCATTAGCCTCAAAGGCAGCTTCATAAACTGGCCTTGCACAAACCTCTATTTGGAACATGTGTAGCTCTGTTAAGGAAAGGACTGATTGCTGCCTGGAGTTCATTCGGGTTCATAAATCCAGGCTCCAGCAGTGATCTGATTAAAGGCGTTTTTTCCCCTCTGTCGCTGCTTTGTTCCAAGTGTGCGCAGAGATATCTGCTCTCTCTTGGATATCGAAATGAAAAGCAGGGCAGCGTAGGAGCGAGCAGACAGACTTGCAGGCTGTGGGCCAGATGTGTAGGGGTGGGAGAGAAGGCATCCATTCAGGCCAGCGGATACGGGCTGTGCCTGGTGAACTCCTCCAGGTGGGAGAGGTCCGCTGAACCCATGAGGCTCTGGGAACAAGAAAAAAAAGTCCTTCAGGGAGACTGAGGGAGAGAGACAGAGACAGAATGAGAGAGGGGGAAGAGAGAGACAGAGAGGGAGAGAGAGAACCAGAGAAAATATCTTACAATACATCCAAAAACAGCTGCAAGCCCTTAGAGTGAGCTGAGAGAGGGGTCCTATGGCCAAGGGGCTTAGGGGCAGGGGTGGGGGGGTGGGGGCTGAGCTGCTGGCAGATGAGGAGGGCCAGTGTTCGGGACTTGCCCTGCCTTAGCTACACGGGGCACAAGCTGTGGGCTTTGTTGCTTGATCCTGGTGACAGGCCCGAGGCCGGGGCCACTTTGTGCACCCTTCAGCCCTGTCACTGCACCGGTTATTGATGGGAGAGCGAGGTAATGAAGGGCCCCGAATGGCAGCCTCCTCCCAACCCCACCCCCCTTCACGGGGACAACCAAAGGGCCCGGTGCATGTGCACTCTGTCCAGTTGCACAGGACAGAGTGTGGAAGTAGAGCTGTCTGCTTTGGCCTAAATTCACACATTAACAGTTTTTTTTTCAAGTGGCAGCAGATGCTTGAAGAACAAACATATATATTTTTACTGACCAGATCAGATAATTGAGTACATTTCAATGGTTAATATCTATGTGGTATTAAATGTAATGTACTGTAATGTTGTCTGTTGCTGTCCTCTTTACCTGGTCTCCCTTGTAAAACAGCCTCTGCAGCCCTGGGACCTTCCTGATTGAAAAAAATTATATTTTTAGATAATCAGGAAAGGCTAATTGCTGCAGTGGTCGACCTTACAATATTAGCCATCGTGTGCCACATTGATCATTGGTGGTTAGATGGTTTTAATGCCTGTTAATACCTTTCAGCAGGACAACACTCTGTGCTGGTGTTAAGCCGGATGTATTCAGAGAGTCGACATGTGGATGGAGTGGTTTGGAAGAGATGCTGATACAATCAATACCATTTGCCTGCATCAGCTCCTGCTGTGGGGAGAACAATTAACTCTTGTGTCATGGGAGACGGTGCAGTGCATTCTGTCCCGATTACAGGAACCACGGTCCCCAAAGCAATCTGATGGAGCCGTGTGAGGACAGATGGCAGGTGCGCAGATGCCTTCAACTTCGAGACGCACGATATCTGATGCCTTCGTGCCCCCTTCCCACAAGCGGAGAACCAGACCCAAACTGGCAGCGTGGAGGCCGTGGCTCACGTCTTAATTCCCCCCGTTTGGTTTTTAGCTGTTGTGTTTGACAGTGAAATATTGTTCGTCAACCTGATCCTTTGCCTGGTGTGAGAAGCAAACAGTGGAACAGCTGGCTATATTCATTGCCTCTGTATTTCTTGGCACAGAGTGCTTCATCGTCTTCTGTCTTGTCCAAAAGGAGTCCTCTCCTCTCAGATTTCTCAGTCAGGGATAGAAAAATGTGAAAGATCTTGAGACAGAAAATTTCTGGTCTGAGCACCAGGTCAACTAACAGAGACTCAGTTAATGTTCTCCGCACATCATTGTCAAAATGCTTCTGTGTTGTTGTGACTGTACAACAGTGGAGCTGTTATCTTGCGGTAGTAGCTGAACCATTCAGTCCTGACACATGTTCTTGCGGGTGAAGGTTGTGTACAGATTACTTTTTTATGACAACAGCATTTGGACATTTTAATAACAAAGCTAATCTTACTTCATTATGGCTTGACAGAGTATGAAGGAGCACTGTCCAGAGTTTTACAGGATTATAAAAAGGAAAAATTTGATGATGATATGCCATAAAGGTGCGTTTCTGCACCGTCAACAAACATTCATCCGAAGCTTTATCCCTTAATGGACTCAGACCAGCTTGCTGGGCAAGGCAAGGCAAGGCCAGGTATTTTTCTGAACTGAACAACCCCTGAAGACATGGAAATAGCATGATAATTTGCTACTGAAAGCTTGCTTTCATGCTGCGAGCTGGGAACCATCGTTCAGTTGCTTTAACTAGCACATCTGTCAGCTGACGCCACCGACAACAACCACCTTGACAGCCAGTGGAGGAATTACTGCCAAAGATGCGCCGTCTGCAACCAGACAGACAAAATCCCGCCAAGGGTGCTGCTGAAGCCCTGGCAAGAGCATTTATACAGGACATCTTTTAGCGAACTATCAGAAATTCAACAGTCCTTATTATTAGCTATAACGCACATCTGATTTATACCGCCGCATCTCCACGACTCTCCGAGGAGCTTACGTGATGAAATGTTTTTTCAGGAGAACATTCTGGGAAGATGACAGGCGTGGTTACATGTGAAATCCCTTTCCTCTACATCAAGGATGAGAATGTTATAAATATCAAATGTACATTTGTTCGCAAGCCATTTTGTCCTTTCAGCTAAAATATTTGCTTTTGTAAATGTTTTTATTTCCGCAATTAATCTTGTGGGCAGATAATTCATTAGAGTTCTGAAGCGAAACGGCGCAGAGCTGAGACAGATGTGCTGTGATAATTTAAAGTGAGCCAGTGAGGGAGGGGAACATGAGAGGGGGAGAAGAACTCCAAGTTTGTAGTACAAGAGGGTCATAATTGTTTGTTATTTATGACTTGGCTCTCAGCAGCTTGCGTACGGTTCCGTAATCTATGGTTTTGAAAGTCGAAATCCCTCCCAAGCCTGGCCATTAAAAACAGATTTATTCTAGCCACTGGAAAACGAGGCTAAGTCACTTCCTACTCCCTAAGATTTCAGGGTGGGGGAAAGAAGGGGGGTAGTCAGAGAAATTTACACCTACTCCAGTAAAATCGTTCAGGGTGCTTACACATTACAATTCATTTTCTGGTACAGTGACCTAGATCCAATGGTGGCTGGTAGAAAAGAGGGGCTAAATTTATCCTTCAAACCCATGCATCATGCTAACAGTTACACCTGGTGCAAACTGGTACAAAGTGTAATTTGTCAAACACACACTTACAACCCCATGAACAATATTTATGATCAATTACATTATTAATAGGGTAACATAAGAGAGGGAGTGTCTATTACAAAAATACATTGATAGGCCACCCTTGCTGTCTATTTGGTGTCTGGTAGCTGCTCCCTACAGATAGCAATCAAGTAAATAGAGGAATTTTTAGGAGGCAAACCCAGGCAATCCTGTCATCAATTTTGTTTCTTCTTTCACTGGATAACACTGAGTGTCCTGTCAGTTTTGGCATGCATGTGGTTTCTTTTTAATTGCTGTATTTATGTATTCTTTCTTTTACTTTGACTACAGCCAGTTTAAGAAGGAATGTAACCTCTATTCTCTTTGGATAATAGCAGTGGAATCTTTAATGACGGTATAAGAGTCGGAATGCCGGCACCTACAACAGCACAGTCCCCTATTGCTGTACTGGGGCACTGCTTTACTTGGTCCAGAGGGAACAGTGCCCCCTTTTGGTTCATCAACACTACTTCTATATGAAGCCTGGTGTCTCCTGGAGTTCTCCTACCCAAACACTCAAAAAAAAAAAAAATAGTCCTGTTCAGCTTCAACTAGGGTGGTAGCCTACAGTGGTATGGCTGCTAACAAGCAATTGTCCAGCCATTCCATAGAACAGTTCAATTGCTGGGACACAAAGAGGTCAGATGAATAACTTCATTGATGTATGATATATGACTGGGTGATCACAATATCACACCATTTACCTGTTACTTCAGCTTTATTAGAGCGATATCTCCTCATTGCTTGTGGTCAGGGAGAATAATCTGGATTTTTTTAGTTCAAAGTTTGTTGGCTTTTCTTTCATGTTTCATGTTCACTGTGAGAACATTTATGATTCCTTTGAAGCAGGCTTAAAGGGGTTTCAGATAAAAAATAAAATAATAGATAAGATCATACATGAGTGGCCTCAGGTTCTGAGGGGGTTGTGTCCGCATGTTTGTGCTTGTCAGAGTGAAAGAGAAATGTAAAATGGGTCACTCCTCTGTAATTTCAAACAAAACAGGACTAAACGAAAACTTCGAAGACTGACATGGGAAACTGATAAGATAGCAACACGATGGCTACAGAATGGAAATTAATGTCAATACAGTATGAAGGCAAATATATATATATATATATATATATGCAGTGGCCATATGAGATTAGTAATTCCATGTAACAACTGCAAATGATTATGATAAGGTTACAATCTAGACAATTACATGTTGACAGATGTAGATAGTTACATTTACATGGAGAGTTGGCAAATAGGCTATAAGGACATTCTGAAATATAGCCAAAGTTGTGACAACTTTAATGGCTAGATAGATGGATATTATTCTGCATGGATTAATATTTAAAGCAGATGACTGGATACACAATCATGTTTTGTGTGGCTACTCAGCTAGACAAGCAACACAGACACCATATTAACAAGCTAGTATGTTCACTTTGGAAGGTGTTTCTTGGCCTGGTATAAAATATACAGCCAAGGTCATATGAAATGGATAATTACAACTTACAACAGCGTTAGATTACTAATGAGCTGTCTTGCATGCCCTTTCAAAGAATGTTGTACCTACTATGGAAATAGCAAGGTAATTAAGCAGATATGTAGGAAGTCTGTATAATATAAAAATATGTATTTCAAATGTGTAAATTCACCAGTTATTAAAGTTTTCATACAAAGAAGTTAAATTGAAGATACCTTGATAAGAAGCACACAACTCATCATACTGTGCCTCCATGTACTCTCTACCAACTTCCAACAGGAAGTCTTAATACATCAAATGAATATGTTCAGTATAGTAATGGCAAAACCAATTACAAAGATTTAAAAAAAATTTAAATAATAAAATCTGCACATGGTACAAAGACTGGTCTTCTGACAATTACTAACTATATTTATTATGCTTAGAAAAAAAGTCATAGAAAAAGAGAGCTTATCCGATGATTCAGATCCCCTATCAACATCATTCCCTCCTTTTGACTTATTTAAATACAGCTCAGAGGCTCTTATTACTATTATATCTTACATATTAATTTCACTCCTCTTATAGAAGTCACTTGTTTCGTGAAGACATTTGATCCTGGAGAAGAAGCAATGATTCCCATGTTGATTCACTTGCTGACATGCTATTTAAATATATAATTGCAAGGAACTACTTTATAAAAGTGACATGTGAGCTATGTAATGGAAGTGTTTGCTGAGTGTTCCCTAGGCAGATTTACCTGCTTTGAAAATGAAAGTAGATGGTTTATTGCACTGTTGGTCGGCTAGCCATATCCAAGAACCTTTAAGTGAAACTATATCAACATAAAATATGATCCATTTTGTTTGTACCTCTTCCTCACTGTTCCAAGATGTGGGATTGGGTGGTTCAATACAATTCTGCTTGTTCAGAAAGACCCTCTAATCAATGAATCAATACCAACAGTGCTACTGAGTGAGTCCATCAGCCGTGACACAGTGTATGTCCTTGTAAACAATGTGACACTTGCATATCCTTGTCCATGTAATGTGTAACTACACAAATAAAAATGATGAACCTGTAATTATACCTTTTATGCTCTCGCAATCATGTTGGTGAAACATCAGCCTTAAACATGTACCTGAAAAATAATATGATAACTGTTGGAAATGCTTGGGGTTGCCAGTGAAAAGAGTCTTTCAGAAGATGAGGAACATGCACACAAACATGTAAAAAAAATGATACTGCATTCATAACAGCCATCCCATCAGCTATGCAAAACTGTACAGAACGACATTACCAACCACAAACAGTTTTGTGAATCTTACTATAAACCTGTCTGACCCCAGTCAATATATTCCTACACGATCTTTCTTGGGTCTGCTGTTATAATTTTGCCTATTTAATTTTAATGCTACGTATTTTTGGTCTCTCATACTTGCATCCTTCAATTGTCTGCTCTTTGTTCTCTTTATCTACTGTACAAACACAGTTATCTGTTATCCTCGATCAATACACATGTTAGCAATATCAATTCTCTATTGTGCTGTGCAAGGAACTCTGACAAAATGCTACTGTGAGGAGTTGCTAGATTAACAAAACTGACTGTTACCAGTGACATTTAAGTGAGCTGGAAAAAAGCTGGATGTGGGGAAACAGGAAAATTGGTTTTCACAGCCTGAAGGCCTCGCCACCACACAAGAGGAAGTGAGGGGTGAGAGGCGAGACACCATGCGTGTGACCACAATGCCCTGCACTTATAAGCGCAGAGAGGGAGAGCAAACGAAAGGGTAATGCTATTACAGGGAGAAAAACAGCATCCCTGCGTGGGCAACTGATGGTAAAGGCTCAAACAGATAAGCAGTGAAGTAACATAACAAAATCCTGGGGACTGATCTCTTGTATGACGGACAAATTTTGTGCTGGACAGGGTGATATGAAATCAAAGGATCATGCCACATTGCCATTGTGAGTCACTCCGGATGAGAGCATTTTCATAATATATAACAACTGTATATATAACTGAACTGTATAATCACTCTGAACATATTAAGTAAACCTTCAGATTTAAAAATTGTAGTTCAGAGTTTAGAGCAGTGGATCCAAACCCTGAGTCACACTAGTAGACCTTCCAAGAGATTGAGGAGGGTTGTGAGATACATATGAAAAATTCCCTCAATACATTAGTGTATATGTTACCTATGTTAAATGTTTGACTAGATACATGCACACCATGGTGTCTATGCAGTAGTTGCACTGTACATTAATTTGTTTTATATGAATTCCTCATTTTATTATATCATAGACAATATGTTCATAAAGAGCACAGTGTTTATTGTCTCTCTTTGCTGCCCACAGCAGGATAATCGCAGGCCAGTCAGACTTATTACAGTGTGATAACAGATTAGAGCTCAATGTGGAGCAGTTGGTTGTAGTCAGACAGGTGGATGGCTGTGGCTGTGGCTGTGGTTGGGGCTGGGGCTGAAGAGCACTCGAGTGGTGCCGCTGGTCTATCACATGATGCCTGGTTAGGCAGGGAAAAGGGCCAGAGAGACGTGATTTCTGGTCAGAAATGACCTCATTTTCCCAAGCGAGTCGGTAGAGACAGGCATCGTGACTACCTCAGCCATGCCTGTGCATTGCATACATAATGCAGCAGCAGGTTCAATGAAAGGGACAGGAAGTGGAAAGCAGTGAGAGGAAGGGGTTAAATCCCAGACAACTGACAACCCTTCTTACCCCCACACACACACACACAAACACACATACACATACACACATACACTCCCAAATTCATAAGCAGCCGTACATCAGTTTGAAATGAACTGGCTTGTTCACCGAGGCCGGGAGACTGCAGAACTCAATCAGTGCTGGGTCACATGGTTCAAAGCGTCAATTCAGCGGCAGTGACGGGTGGTGAAAAATGTGAGGCGACAGTTCATTTTGCCGGTGACAGTTTGTCGGTCTCGCTGGCTGGCTCCCCAGTCAATCCTGCCTGGCAGAGCTCCTGTTGTGTATTCCGATCAGCTGGAGACGACATGGGGATGTGCAGGATCACTGGCAGGCAGTGGCTGGGACCAGACCCTGAGCTGCAGCCGCTAACACAACGTTCTTCCCACCTCTGTCAGAAGCCACCTCCATGTAATAATTAATACCCCTGTCTGTCGCCAGACCGATTCTTTTCTACCCTTAGATCCGTAACATCAAATTCAAATCCTTGGAGGGCAACATGGCCAGTAGGTTTCTGTGATTTTCTTTCAAATCAACAGTTTAGGTGCTGGAAAGGTGTTTGTCATTTTTCAGATCAACAACGTAAATGTCACTGAAATGGAAGAGCCCAGAGACAGACGGGTATTAATTATCAAATGGAGGTGGCTGATGGAGGTGGAAGGAATGCAGCCCTAGCAGTCCCAGTCACTGCCTGGCTGTTGACATTTTTATATCTTATCAACTTTTAGATAGATATTTTATCACATTTTTAATAACAACATTCAGTGGAGTTTTAGCTAAAATTATTCAGTTTGGCATGTTCATTGTTTTTCAAGACAAGTGTATAAAAATGGTTAAGTTCCAGACTACCTCCTGTAGTTGCACAATTCTGTGTTCCAATGTCCACTGTGGTATATCCTTTTCACCCCATTAAAGAAGTCAAGCCGTAGGCTGCAATGTTATGCTGAGTCTAAGTTAAATAACCTTGTATACATTTTCAGATGTTCTTGCTACAGTGGAAATTGACCATAAACTTAATTAAATAGTGCTCAGTAAGATACCTTTAATTATTAAAGGCCTTCATTCTTCAGGAATGTTCTCTGGTTCCCGCTCCTAATGTTGAATATACAGCGACCTGCTAGCTGATAGACTCGTGTATGTACAGCTGAACATGTCCTGCCGATTCTCCCACTATACAAAAAAACTATTTATACCACGGACATCTTAGCAAACTTCCATGTCAATATTTTTAAATGAACAAAAAAAGATGAATTGTGAATGCTTCACTGACAGAGATGAAATGAAAAACGTCTTTATATACAACAGAGCTTCAAAATGTAAACACTGGCAGTAAACAAAGATGCCAGCAGGTTTAGTCATTATCAGGATTTCAGTGGTATCAGTTAATCCAGCATGTATCAACGCACTCGTTATGGCAGAAATTCTGCTTTTATAATAACCTGAAGGTTATGTGCAATTACCGTGGTATGTTAATAATTACAAGGGTCGCTATTCATATACTTACAACATAAGGAGTGAGGTGGATGTTTGCACAAAACATTGAAGGTTACACATTATATTTCAAAAGTAGCATATGCTATGAAGGGAGACTTTGGTGAATGAAATTCAGCTCATGTCATGACATTTATTCAGCACAGGACAGCTTTTAATGAGAGTATTGCTATGCAGCCTCTTTGGCTTGAAGATGGTCACATTTTAATTTTCTGTTTGGCATTATATCCAACCCCTGTCCCCTTGGGCAATGTATCTTGAGCTTTCATTTTTGTTTGTCATGTTTTCTAAAGGTATTATTGGTAGGGTCCTCCCAAACTTAACAGCCCACTGACTTTCTCATTTGCATAATGACTGTGAAAATGTTGTCTTCTGATTATCTAGCTAAGGGCTATGCTAGTCTAAAGGTGTTTATTTATTCAAATAAAACTCGACCATTTTGTAGAATTTGAGTTTATTGTACAAAAATGTATCCACAGCAAGTGTATCTTATAACAATAATAATAATAATATATCTTAATTGGTGCAAACTTTATTTGAGAGGTAGTACAGCATAGTGCAGGTAGAATAGGGTCTTCCCTGTCTTTACCCCAGAAAGTTGAGACTGTATACGCTTCAGATTTATGGCTGGGCCAGGGCCGTGCAGTAAAGTGTGTGAGGATGAGGCTGTTCTCACTGAGGCGCACTGTACGAGCTTTAACTCAGCCTCTCTGTTTACTTCTCAACTCAACGGCAGCACACAGGATCAGCGCTGGCCCACATATGAGCTGGGGGTTGCTGCCACAAATAGTTCCACTCAAATGGCTCCTGCCCTCCTGGAGGACGAGCTGAAACAGGAGCTGACCAGAGCAGCTTAACAGATAAACACTGGTCAAACTTTTTGTAAAAATATATATCCACAAAACCATAGCAACTGAATAAAAATAGACATGAAGGGTGTTTGTTTTACAGACAAAACATGCCCGCCAACCCTTCCTCTCCACAATCTGCTGCATAAGGAGAGACCACCCGAGCCCCAGGAAGCTAATTTGATTCTGATTTACTTTGGTGTTTCATTACCCTATGATTTGAATCTTTCATGGCATCTGTAGAGTGTCTGTCTGAGAGATGGATGCAGATGGTTGATGTCAAGCAAAAAGGTTTGACTGAGAGAAGGTGCATCTGTTTGCCAGCCAGCTTCATAACTGTGTCACCACCATAAAGTGATATTTTAAGACTTTTTGCATATCCTGGATCTGAATGTTTACCCTCAATGGTCAGAATTTGCATGCAATATAAGAGTTGCTGCTGTACTCTCAAAAGTGTAAACACTAATATGTAACTGGTAACACTGCATTTCTTTGTGTAATTGTATTTATTTTTTATTGGAATAGCATTGCCTCAATAAGCAGTTTTGTTCAAGAATCACTGACTTCCACAAAGGGATTTTGTATCTAGCAGACTGCTAATATATTGCAGGGTCAAACTGAGTTATGGTACAACTAACACAGTTCAGTAGTCTATACTGGTTTGCAATTTACACATGCAAATAATTAATAGCATTGTTGTACATTTTTTAAGGAATAAACTATGCCAAGTTTACTTTTGTTTGATCATTGCAGGTGCATGATGCTTGTGTAAGCTTGTTTGCCTGCCAGCTCTAGTCTTTGTTACACAATCACCATGAAGCATTTTTGGGTGCTGCTCTATGCTCTTTGGAAATAGAAGGTCTACATATTGCTTTATTGTGCTGTGCATTTGAATAGTCAATAATTGTAGATTGTGTGTGTGTGTGTGTGTGTGTGTTTGTGCATTAGTGCATGAGTGAGTGAGTGTGTGCCTGTGAACTTGTGTGAGTGTGTGTGTGCACATATGCGCAAGTCCAAATTAAATATCCTAATGTACTTTTGCCACAAATCTGATAGTCGTGTATCCCATTACTGCCCGGGAACTGGTGTAATGCAGTGGAGCATTAGCCTAATGCAGGTCTCAGCGGAGGGCTGATAGCAGTTGTTTAGTCCGGTGATGAAGCAGCTGCCAGTTGCCTGTGCTTGCTGGGCACCATCCCTGTCAGTGTATGACAGCATTAGAGTGCAGAGCTGCTTGCGGTTCCTGGGCAGCGTCTTCACGGGGGCTGTGACCTGCTGAGGTGGTTGCCATGGAAACCCCTTTTGTAACATTTGGGGAGCACAATTTCAGATTCTCACTCTCTATGACTGTATCTCAGTCACTAGGGAAGCTGCCTGCTGCTGTGTCTTGTGTCTCAAAAGGCTGCGTACAAACTCAAGGTGACCGGTTGGGCTACACTTTGTAAGGGAGACATTAGACAGCTTTTGAGCTCTGCACATTAAATCAGTATACACAAAAGTGACAACTGCAGAGCTAACAGTTAAAAATATCTATGCCACCTTCAAAATATCTTTATTTATCTAGCTAGCTACTTCTATTCAGAAAAGCCTAACCTTCAAAATTATTTATCGTTTAACCCACCCCTTGTGGGTTAGTATGGTGATTTCTAGCTAGTTTGCTTGTGGAAACCTTTGTAGGTTAACAAAAAATTCATCTTTTAAGTTTTTTTTGTCAGGGCTACATCAAATGGTTGATTCAGTTGTAAATCATCACAGATGTAAATGCATCTTCTTGGCAGATCACCGCAATTACACCAGCTGTGATTGTTCTAATAGAAACAAATATTTTCTGAGGTCATTGCAAAAGGACAATGTGCGAAAGTGTGCAAATTCTGTCTACAGCTGCCTTGCTATTGAGTCACAGCCTGTGTGTGTCTAGGTTTCCCCATTGCTCATTTTATCATTCACTCACTCATTCCCTCCCTCCCTCTCCCCTTTTCCCCTCTCTGCCTCTCCTGATTTCAGTTGCTTCATTTTACGCATTTTCTCAGCAACTAAATAGAGAATGCAGCCTGGATAGAAAATGATGAACATTTTAATTTGCCGTACGCCCTAAAAAAGCAGACCACAGGTCTGAGTAGCCTGCAGTGTCTCCTCCGTGCTTTGCTCAGACTGCAGTGGCAGCAGGAGAGATGTAGATTGGAATGAAGCAGGGGGTGCAGTGGGTTATCTCTCTGCTCAGTGAAGCGTGTGGCCTGGATGATCACGGTAGCCTTCGACTGACTCCGCCACATTGACAAGTCACAGCCAGTATCAACGGGCAGGGTCACCACTCCGCACTGAGAGAGGAGCATGGAGCAGCAAATTACATAAAACCAATGCAGTGGCAGACAATGCTAGTTAAGTAACTACCATTAGGAGGGAAAAAACCCGACCTTGGGAGTTAATATGCATTCTCATGTAGCAGACAATCTTATTCAGAACATTATGTCCCATACATGCTTTGACTAATTTATACCGTAATTTCGTTAGTGTACTTGCCTGAGGACATACTAGCTGCAACCCATTCACCTTTAAACTGGTGATCCTTAGGCCCTGTGTCTAGTTCTCTAACTGCTACACCATTTAACATAAACTCAAATCTTAGTGGCTCATTTTCCGCAACTCCATCTCCACCAGCATAAAAGTCAAGCAGTTGAGCAGAGCGTTAATTTTAGGGAAACATCTGGTACACCGTCACGGTTTCACCAGCACAGAATTTGTCAGACTCCTGTTGTTCCAAGGCAGGCCTTCTGTTTTGGATCGAAGCCTGACAGTTAGCCACTCGATGCTCTCTCTAGGCTCCATCCTGGGGGACGGAGGGTTTGTGAGGGAGTTGCAGTGTGCTCAGAGTGGCTTCACGATAACTTGCTGGCTGAAAACGCTCAATAACCTTGACCTGACATGCTTTTGGTATACAACAATATTGACCATTTCTGAAACATATTTTATTTTATCAATTTTTTTCAATATCCTTCCAATTATAAAGCAAGATTTAATGCTCAGATGTATATTATCCTTCGATTCCTTTTGATAGTGCGTGGGGTCATTTTCTATAACTTGAGCCAGGATTCAATCAACATTTGCCCATAACATTGGCTCACAATTAAATGCAAGTGTTCATGTTCATCTTCACCAACAAGTAGGCAAATTAAATCGCCTAACTGTTCCTGTAGCGAAAACTCATGGAATTCCATTGTAAGTACAATTAAAGGACAAATGTTTATTGAATAACAGCCTTGATGTCTCTGTGACACATAAAGTAACGCAGCAGTTTTTGATGCTGGTTTCGATGCATTTAGAAATTTTGCCGTTCCTTAAAGCACTAGTCTGACATTCTGAAGTCAGTCAGGCCCTTTTTAAAGTACCCTGAGGCGGAGCTACCCACTGATACAGTTTCAGTCTGTCTGCATGCAGTATGTGCAAAGCTGCAGAGCCATGCTCCTTCTCACAATGACCGGAAATGTGTGCAGGAACCACTTGTTAGCCTAACACAAGAATGAAGAAATGGATATTGTAGATTGGTGAGGTGCCAAAATGTTAGACTATCCCTTTAAGATGCTACATATATCAATAACAGAAGCACATACCCTCCAGATGTTCCTTAAACAGTGCCAGTTTGGAAGTATAATAACCAAGAAATCTCTTCGTTGTGAAGCTTTTTGCCTAGCGCATCTTCCCCCAAACTTACTTTCAAAGGCTTAATGTACAGGAGAGTCTGATTGACAGGCACAGGCACTTAAGACTTCATTTTCATTTAAACCGCTGTGTTATAAAAAGTATACGGGGCATGAATTCTAATGAAAGCGAGGGTCGCAGCCCAGCTCTTAAATGTGATTTCTGTTCCATTTACTCCAGTTATTCTTGGTCGATGACTGTTATTACGGTGCATTTCAATCTACTGCAGTAATAGCCTGCAGACCCGACTGTGGAGCCAGCTCATCTGCAAAGGCCTGCATGTTCCTACCAGGTCAGACTCCTGTCACTTCCCCTACTCCTTACACAAACGCTCACTCTCTACCTTTCTGTCCCTCTCTCTTTATCACTCTCTGTCTGTCTGTCTGTCTCACTCTCTCATTCGCTTTCTCAAATTCACTCACACACATTCATACTCACATACACACATGCACGTGCATTTCTACTGTCTGTCTGTTTCCCAGAGCCCCGTTTGAGAAGTGCGGAGATGTGACAGCTCCCTGGAAATATGACAACTTCCTTTAAAAATGCCCAAAGTAAATTTTTCCCTTTTAATCTTTCTGAGTTTCCGCCTCGCACCTCTGTCAGTGCAAACTCAAATACTTATTCATGCCATCTGTGCTGTGGAGCTGCTCCTTTGGAGAATATAAAGGAGGCCTCCATGAGGGCTGAGCTGTCTTGGGTAGGACAGAAATTTCAACAGGCTGGATGACTTGTGCAAACATGACACATCACACCTGAGACAGAACAGTTCTTTAGCTTAGCTCAGTGCCAAGCATCTTCTCACTGTCTCCCCAAATCCCATGGCCAATGTTTGTGTTTGTCTGAGACCATGCCTGTGGAAACCTGGGTGGACTCACTGCTGGGGTGACCTCCACAAACTTTACCAGGAGGGGAGGGTGTGTGCTTGCGTTTTGGGAATGAGCTGGGGATGGTGATCTACATTAGATCAGAGCACAGATGGAAAAGAAAAGAGAATGGAAATGAAAAAAGAAGGAGTGGAATTTAAAGGAGACCCAGTGGGAGATGAGGCAGTTGGGGATGGATACAGTCAGGGTAGGGGGCAGGGCAGATTCTGCATCATTAGCAGGGTGTAGTGCAGGGTGGTGTAATCCCCTGTGGATTACACCAGGCCAGTCTTTCATGTGTGCAGACCCTGCCGGTGAAAGGGTATGCTGGGGTGGGTGTGTGTTTTGGGGGGGGCTCCAGGGCGACCAGGCCCCTCTCCTCACTGCAGGCTGCTATAGAAAAACAGCTGGAGGAGAAGGTGACACAAAGGTCACAGTAAGGACACCTGCCCCCTGCCATTCAACCGCCCTTCCCTCTCTTCTTCTCCCCACCTAAATGGAAATGGCCGGAGGCTGACCACTCCGAGCTCAGCTTGGAGCATTACACAGGCCAAGCTTGAGCTCTACCACGTCCTCATGAATGCTTCACATAGGATGTATTCACAAGGTTTCGAGGTAAGTATTACATGGTTTTTCAATATTTGTGTGGTTTTTTATCTGTTCATTTTGAGTCTCTCTCTCTCTCTCTCTCTGCCTGTCTGTCTGCTGTAAATATATCATTGTAGGATATTAACTGATTTGCAGTTATCTTTTGTATTAATTTGACTGATTGACTTTATTGTATGGTTTTAGGCATCCCAATCAGCCATCTTGGTATGTAAGCTGCCCCCCCATTTTCCTGTGTGGAGACTCAAGGCATCACAACTAGGACAGACAGGCAAATGCAGCCCTCTCAGCTTGGAATCACAGCACTTTTCCCCATGTTGCATTGTTTCCCAGCATGCTCTTGTCTGTGGTCTTCCCTGTGAACTCCTGGCCTGTGAAGGAAAAAGAGGACTTCTATAGCCCTTCCCAGCCCCCATGGGGGAGATTGTGGTGTTCTGACAACAGGGCTGGGATCTCTGCTTTACTCTTGGGCCCAGTGTTTAGTGCTTGTGTTGCTGCCCCAGATGCCATTGTTATGCGAGGATTAGCAATGTCAAACTCTCAGGCTACACCATCTTCCCACATTCCCAGTCTGATTCTCAAGCCCCTGTAACTACAAGCTGGTATGTGGAAACTTGAATGATAGCCAGTTCCTTAGCAGAAATGATTTTAGCCATATGCATGGACATAATGTATATATACATGCAATCCCAATGGATTTCCAAACTGACAATTAATGAAAAGAGCAACATTATTGTACTTGGGGTCTGAGATTGAGTTTTTCCTGACAAGCTTTATATTGGGTTCTGTTGCAAAACACAGGGATTTCCCTTGTCAGGTCAGCCAAGTCAGCAGATATCATTCTCCTGATATCTGTCCAAATGTTCATCTCGTTTTTTTCCAGAAAAGAAAAAAACTGACTCAGACTGAAGACCTGAAGTGAATGTTCAAGTACAGCAAGATTGTTTGATCTGCATTTACTTTCTTTGATCAATCAATCACCTTTTATTTGCTTAGTGCATTTCACAAACATTTGCCACAATATGCTGTACAGTAAACCCTAGCCTGAGACTCCACAAAAGCAAGCCTGTGGTGACAATGGCAAGGAAAAACTCCTTATGTGCAGCAGAAAGGAAGAAACCTTGGGAGGAACCAGGCTTGAGAGGGGAAGCCCATCCTCTGACTGGCCCAGGGTATGAGTTTGTGATGACCAACATGGTCAGTAAGTCCGTTTAAAAAAAGTGTGGTCCTGGATTTGGTGTCAGGCTGTGGTTGTGCCATTGGTCGGACAAAGTCATTCATAAGAAATTCTCATAGTAGCCCCCACTGCCATTGATTCTCCATTTACCTTTCACACCTTCAGTCAGCTCAGAAAGTGCCAGAAATTCCACATAGAGTGCTATATACTTGCCAGACATTTTTATCTAGGGTGACTTAGAAGGCTGTCAAGGCAAAATAAATTCAGTACCTATCATAACACCTGCAAGAACAGGGGCACTGAAACAGAATAACAAGTTACATCTATGCGATATAGTGTCAAGCTAACAAAAACAGTGACAAGATTAGCCCTCAACCAATCTGATACACAGAAGCACAGAGCTGACATTGATCATAAAGAAAAGCTTTCATAACCGTACACTGTAGCACAGAAAGTGCCTTCGAACCACCTGTGAGGGAAACATTTCCTGGAAGATAGCATCATGCTGGAATGTGTAAAGTGCTCAGCATTGATCTAATAATACTACATTAAACATCACTTTGGGTGAAGGGGTTTTGAGGTGTCGGGAACTAGCCATAGGAGGCGATACATTCTGGTTCTGAGAAGCAAAGATGGATCCTGTGTAGGTGTGTGTGTGGGTGCGGGGGGGTGCGTACTGTTTTGATGGATGCAGGTGGTACATGTAGCATTGAGTCACTAAGGAAAAGAGACACGTTCAGGAGAGATTTTTGGCATAAAGGAATTGTCAGGTGACCTGATGCTATCAAATGGAGAGTTTTATGCTGAATAGGAAGTGGTAATGGAGGACCACAGTCATTTTATGAACCATTTAACTCCTGAGAACTGCATCTACTGTGTCTGTCAGTGACACTGTTCTGAAGACTCTCCGGCTGTAGCCAGTGGTCTAGCTTTGAGTTTGACGGATGGTGAGAACTGTGTCAAGAAGTTAAATAATTCAAAATGATGACATTTTTATGTTTCAAGAAAAGTGTGGGTTTCATAACTCTACCTTTTAGTAGAGGTAACATTACCTTTTCTAGAAATATTTGTTCTCATACAAATACAATGTGTCATTGAAGACATTTTTATTAGAGCTCAGCAGTAACAATGCAGTCATGATAACTGGCATGCTTGCCCTAAGTGGACAACCACTGGGTTTCTCTTGTCCACTGGCAGAGCTGTGCAGCCATGACTGACTGCAGCTGAACCCCTTCCTTGTGTGATATCGTGACCAGTGATGTGATTCCCACAGGGCTCCAGAAAATAACAGTTGCCATTATGATCAAGATCCAGCTCTACAACCTAGCTGACTGTCCAGTGTTCTTGCAATGCAACATTTAATATTCCTCACTTCTACTGTATGTTGTATCTTGAGAAAATATACTAGATTGTCTTATCCAAAGGTCAATATATATTGCCTTCTTTATGATTTCAAATTGAATTTTGTTTTTAACATTTCAAGGTTGTCCTGATATATATTGAACAGATTTGATCAGAATTTTACTGAATATGCATAACCTATTATTCAATTGTATAGCTGTAATAAAATTAATCTTTCATCTTCTCAGGTCCACACACAGCAAACATATACATTAATGACACTGCACTGTGGAGGTAGCTCATTGCATCATCTGTTAACCCTGTGATATCTAAACATGTTATCATTTCAAATAAAAACTTGGGAAACATTGCTTCAAAGTATCACGTTACTTTGGATAACATAATAATATTTATACTCAAGTAGTGTTTATTTCAGCCGTTCATGTAAAGTAAGGGGGTGAGATTTGTGATGTATCTTCTTTCTCTGGATTGGGAAAAATGCATGTAGTAACAATGATCCCCTCATCAGACTGTGCAATGTGTTCGTCTAGCTGTCTGTTGTGACATACAGTTCTTGACAACCTATGTTGACTGAGCTTTAAAATCATAGTGAGTGAGTTCAGTGTAGTGGTAAACCTGCCTTCTCTTGTCGGAGTTGGTCGGATGGAATAAGCCCTGAAGATTCAAATGATTAATTACAATGTCACCCAATACTTCCCTCCATTTTTTCATGTGATCAGTTATGCTGTCATTATTTATTTATATACGTATTATTTATTTATTATATTAGGTAGGTAGGTAGGTAATGACAATACAACTTCCCTGTGCATTTTTCTCAAAGTTGTTAATCTTAAAAAAATATATATAAATATTTGCACTCTCACTGTCTGGCTCGGTTTCACCAAGTAGGTTTTAGCGTAAGCGTTGTCCCTCCTCCCCCAAATCAAATCTCTTTGGTTACACTGTAAATATTTACGTTTTCTCATTGCGGGCTGCATGGCCACGGACGGCGACGCTCGCCCCCTAGTGGTGGAAGAGATTTATTTCACGGCAGAAATCCAGACGGCTTTCATCACGATGAGCCCAAAAGGAGGTGAGGAGGAGAAAGTTTTGTGTTTTTCCCCCTAATTCAATTTGAGATCCAACATTTTGAAGATGGCTTGAGGTGAGCTGAGACAGGGAAAATATATCACTGACAAGTATAAAGATGAAATAATTCTATCCAGGTGGCTCATTGTTCAGGTTACATTTGGAATATTAATCACTCCAGAAAAAAAGCAAATTACTCGAATCATACATTCACAGACACAAAGAATCGATGTATGATTTATAACTATGAGTTCATAAGGGCCAAAAAGTAGGCCCCTCTGTATCAGTATTGGAGGGAGAGTGTTTATGGTTAGGCCAGACTGCTCCATTCATACGTTATCAGCATGTTTATAGCCTGAACAGTTGAGTTTTTATCACCCCTGAACCTCTTCTGTCCCATTATAATGAAGATATGATATCTGGAGCTTATCAGCCCCTCTCTGTTTACAGCGTCTCATCACTGCAGCCAAACCCCCTTTTCTTCTGTCCTGACAGGCTGAAGCTCTCACTGCCCAAGGTGTAAATCTGGCCCCTTAGCTGCAGCTGTGGGAGTCAAAGGCTATCGGTTCTCACCTTGTTGCAGACCATACAGGCCACACACACATTCAAACACACACACACACACACACACACACACACACACACACACGCGCACACACAAGTAAATGCCTAAATGCACTCGCATTCTCTTTTTCTCTCTCTCACACACATACGCACACACACACAAACTCAGACACGCATGAGAGTGTCAGCGTGCGTTGCCATGGATACCCTCCTTTATCAGTTCAGCGCAAATGGCATTTTCAAACAGCGCTAATAAAAGAGCTCTCACAGAGGAGAGCGTACAGAGGGTTACGAAATTGCCATTTCCTCCCAAATGCCTCTCAAAATGTCAGAGCGAACTGCGCTCGAATGGCGCTACACAGACACATCTTCAGTGTGGAGGTAATTGTCATTTAGTGCTCTTTGGCCCAGAATCTATGAGGCTTCCTGCACTGGCACCAGAACTACCCATTCAATGACACACTAAGGAACCCCTGATAGGAATCACCTTACTGGAGCCTACTGAATTCATATTAGTCCATTTTAAATAGATAGGGTTATCAGATCACAGCTGACCTGTACACTGAATTTGAATTTTTGCTACAACGTGCTGACTGTATGTGCAGCAGATTACCAGTGCAACTGTCTGAAACCAGAGCATATCTAACACATTACACGTGTAACAGGCCAGTGTAGTTGCTCTGCATCCCAATGGTTTGCTGCTCCTCACCACATAAAATGAAGGAACACCGCTGTCCTTGAGAAAGGGGTTGCGTTTCACTGACATAAAGATTCAGGTCATGCTGATCATTTTCAATGAAATGGAGTTTGAAAATTAATCTGTCGGATCTTACATTGGAACCATTATAATTTATTTTATTTTGGTTTTATACATAGGCTACTTGGATTTACTGAGAGGACATTTTAATGAACAATCTCAAAACTTTCACAGATTTTGACTTCAAATAGACACACAACGTTATTATTGATATTCAGCTATTGCCCACTGTTTAGCTACTGGTTTATTGTTTTTGCAAATAATATTGTTTAAACATTATTATTTCACCATACATTTATTAAAGTATTATGTAAAAATGAATTACTGATTATGTGAAGTAATTAAACAAGTTTTATTTTAAATATTTGGAATTTGGATCAAATTAGATTAAATGCATTTTGGAGGATAAGATATGCTCACTTTATTGATAATCAGTCCCAGCCTGACACTTTGATCTCAGCTGACCACAGCGCTGTGGGGCGAGTGAAAAGGTCATGAGTCCTGTGATGTCCACAGACCACAAACACTTTTCACTCATTTCAACTCAAACTGAAAATCCACACCATGTTTGCTCAAAACACCTCACATTTAGCATGGTTTTCATACCAAAGTTTATTTTGTTCACATAGCATTCATTATCTTTGCCTACAGCTGTCATGCAATCGCTGGTGAGTAAAATATTTCACAGATAACTGGAGCAAACACATGATTTAATCTGAATGTACGGTGACAAATATTTTAATGGCAGTAGTTACTCATCTAAAAGTAAAATCTGCATTGTTTCATTCTGCAAAGGGGTATTTGAGTCTTGGTTCGTATTAACTGCTTTGTGTTAAGTGCTAAAAGTTCTCAGAATATCAGTTATTTTTTTCCAAGAACTCCTTGTAAACTGTGAAAGGCTTTCATAACTAACATCCAGAAAAAATGAAGGTCCAGTCAGAGGGCTGTAGTTCATGAAAAGGGAGCCACATTAGAGCCCATGCAGGATCCATTCCAGTCAGCACCACCAGCACATGTAACACAGCACTGCTATATGGGTGGCCAGGTCACACATTCAGCTTCGCTGTTTATCAATAGGTTGGGACAATACGGAAGGCTTTAGCTGGAGGGTTGCAGTGTGATAATCTTGTTGACGTAAAGATAGACTTGAGGAAGATAATCTTTTTTTAAAGTGGATGTTATCAAGACAGATTAAACTCGTCACTGATTCTTCTGCTACTGGTGTTACTGACAGCCATTTTACACAGGAAATGTTTTTACTGGCAGATGAATAGTGGGACAGGGGAAGAAAGATATTACATGTAGAATATTGATATATCTGCAGTGGATGTAAGATTACCCTCTGTCTGTCTGTCTGTCTGTCTGTCTGTCTGTCAAGTCATATGGTAAAAGGTGGTAGTGGTTTGTTTTCATTTGTGTGCAGCTATAGAGAATAAATACTAATAAAAGTTTGATGTTCCTTCAAATTTCTGTGATTTTCTCAAATGAACAGGTGATGAATGCCCTTTGTGCTCTTTCCGTTTAATTTCCCTGCAGTTTTTGTTTATGTGTTTTGGTACTGTAGTCTCCATTTGTGTAGTCTCCATTTACCATTGTTGCTTATTACTGTATTAACAGTTCAGTCTGGGACAGAACTAATAGAGCAAATACAGACACAGCCAATATTTGTGTGCAGCCAAACAAATTCCATAAAATAATAAGTATCAGAGGCATGTTTTTCATATTAAGCAGTATTATCAAGCATTTGAAAAAGACATTAATTTTAACAGCAATGTAACACAATCTACAGTGTAATCGCCACAAAAGCCTTAAAAAAGCCTTTTAAATGCATTTACACTCTCATTTATGGCAATTCCACGCGGTTTATTGGTCATATGCTTGTCTTTTACGAGATGGCACTCGGAGGGGGGCTTGGGAATGGGTAATTTTCGGGTTTGCCTTGAGCGGGGTGAGGGCATTACTGTGTTTGCCTCTGGAACATTGAGCCACACCCTGACTCTGAGGAGGGGGCCCAGCTCTTAGCTGAAAGATGTTTGATGTGTATGATTTGCCAGAGGTTTTCATTCATTAATCACTAATTACTCATTAATCAATGTCACTCATGCCCACTGGCATTAAATGTTAAGTCTTTAATGATTTTTTTCTGTATTATGTATAAACATTTTTAATTTGACTGGGTAAGGGCTCACAGGGAAGGGCAGGGGAAAGGGGGGCAAAGGTGAACATTAGGAAAACAATATGTAAAACATGTAACCATGTTAAAATGACCTGTGAGGAGAGCGGTTAGCAGGCAGTAATAAAAATGCTGAGTATCTTGTTTGCTGCTTCCAAGGCCACCCTTGGCTGTTGTTTCCTCTGAGAGTCTGGATGAGCCTTAGGTGGGTTCCTGCTGAAGGTGGCCCTGCAGGACCCAGAATGCACAAAAAGGGACACATCCCAAGCCTGGCAGTGAAGGAGGGACATGGAGAACCTGTGAGAATCACCGTATCTGACTGGACACAGTATCCCTTGGGTTCCTAATCCACTTTGACTCAGCAGCTCATGACTGCAACTGAAAACTGACTTCTCGGTTGACCTACTTGGTTACATGAAGGTAAATAATTAATAATAACCTGTAATGAAGTGAACGTACCCTCAGCTGGGTGTGACAGGCAAGGACAAAATAAGAAAAGCTTTATGGATGCAACACACAACTCTCAGCAAGATATACAATTAGCCCAAGGACGAGCAGACTGCAGATTCCCTGCAAAGGGACAGATCAAACTATTGTGTTGAATCTGAGGCCTTGACTGTATTTGGAAGAGCTACCAAGTGCACACCTTGAGCTTTTCCCAGTAGTCATGGCAGCCAGTGGGTCAGTGACCTAGCAGCCCACACCCTCTGACTCGGCAGGTGTCTGTCAGCACAACATTACGCTGAGGCCCTCCTGGGTCCTGCTTTCGTTGTATCCTGAGATTGCAGTAATTGCTCTGTGTTTATTTTAGCTGTGTCGGGAGACACAAACGACCCCAGTCAACCATACAGGCCGAGGGAGAGAAAGGTTACCTTGTTTTGGCCTATTTACTGTATTATAAGACTGTAGAGTAAAAGACAAGGGAAAGAGTAAGACAAATATTAATTTAATATCTATTTATTTAAAAAAAAAAAAACAATGTTATAAAAATGCTAGTTTCATTTTTGTAAGCACTCAGTAGCATGTACATAATGTGTTCGCATGCACGGTCTTAAAAATTACTTCAATAACCAGCAGATTGACTGAGAGATTGATTGATTGATTGACTGACTGTCTTTCAGGCAGAATCTGATATACAAACCTATGTCAAGTTGAGTGGTTGAAAGTTCAGATACAAAGCTCATGGTAATTTGACAAATTTACATTCAGCTCAAACCAGCTTAAAGACAAAACCATGGAAGCATGTTTTTAATATCCCTAATAAATCACTTCATAAAGTGTTTTAATAAATCCTTTATTTAGTGATAAGCCCTATTTAATGCCTGCAAATATTCTTCCAATATTAATCTTGTTGTAACTCTGGTGTTTTCTCCATGGATGTATTGTGTAAAAGGGTGATATGGTTTGCGGCTATTTGTCATGATAAATTTGATTTTCCCCTAGATTACAAATATTCAGGAGAAAGAGTCATTATCCTTTAAAACGATTAAGTCTGTATGCTCGTCATTAAGCCAGTGATTAATGATTAAGGGTTTTTGATCAGTTTTTGAATGAAAATGTGAGCCGAACAGAAACAATAGCTAGCTGCCTCTGAAGCGTGGGCATAACCTTGAAGATGAACTGTTCCGCTGCATTGCAACGCGGTGCTAGGCAACGGTTCCCCCTCTCGCGGCGGAGAGCGACGGTGATGGAGTGAACGTAGTCTTGAAGCTGGGGTCATGAACAGTGTAACGGGAGGGGAAGCGATGGGATAATTCAATATCGGGCAGGGTGTTGGAGGGGGAGGAGTGACTGCATCCAACCCAAAACTGGAGTCCTCATGCACTGGGAGGGTCTACGTCACTCACAGTTGTCCTAAATGGCCATCAAATATTGTGAGAAAAGGCCATTGTCCTTTGGGGTAGTGACAGTTTGAACCTGAGGTTCCACTTAGCAATAAGGTCCAGTATATTAAGATGTGTAATTTATATCAAGTTATGGAAAATATTGAAAAACCTTTCTTCAGAAATGGTCCATCTTATGCCAGGTTACAGTACCTGTGGATACTAATCATCACCCAGTGTTCATTCTCTCTCTCTGCCACTTATTGTTTGTGGTTTTATATACTTTGGGTGGGTCTTCTGCTCTGATGTGTCTCCAGCTCACCCAGCGTCTCTGTTATTGTGTGCCCATGTCCATCTTGTGTGTCACAGGTGCATGTGGAGTTGTAGCTACAGATTACACACTCAGATAAAAATTTTAGTTTTCCTATACAAAACTTAACTGGGCAAATGTTTACATTTAATGATAACATTGCCCTCATAACCAAACTGGAATCTAACTTGATCGTTCCCCAATACTGTTGACACATTCTTTGCTCGCTGAAGAGACAGGCAGGGCCTGACAAGGCTTGAATACTAAGGAGAGACTCCAAGTGAAGCTGTCATTCCTCAGTGCCTGCCCCTTCACCCTCCCCTCCCTGCCAAAGCACCTTAGCACGTTAGCCATGCACCATGCCTCGTTTTTTATCGCGCCGTGCTGACACTCTCGTAAACAACTAATTTCCGTGGCTGCCACTCCCATTTACCTCACATTATCCCCCTTTCAGTCGACTGTCTCCAATTAAAGGGGATGAAGTCTTCAGATCTACCCGCTGTGGGCTGGTTTTCGCCGTTTTCTTTCAGCCTCCTTTCCCCTCCCTCTTCATCCTTGACACTCGCCGCTCGCGGTGAATGGAGATTAATCGCGTGTCATACATCACTAAGGCAGGTGCGTCAAAGGGGCCGCTGGCTTGCCGGAAGGCCGTGAACAGTCTCTATGGCACGCGCCAAGCCTGCATCTTCCTATTCATTGTCATGTTCCGCACCGCCACTGGGTTCCACGCCCTGTCTCTTGTTGGGGCATGTGTCTGTCTCAATACCCATTGTGCCAACTACCATGTTTGTGCAAGTACTGTACTACTAAAGCTATATATATGTGCTGAATGGTTTTCAGCAACATAAAGGTCAATATCTGTTTTATCCTTGACACAGTCATTGAGATTTCACAATAAGGCTCCTGTTAGATTGATAATAACTACCAGTATTATTGTTGGATTTCTAGTTTAATTTTACCATTTTTCGCTGGACCACAGATTCTCCAAATACTGAACAGGTATTCTGCTCCATTCTCTATACTTCCATTGCAAGTAAGTTCTGCATTGTCTGCATCACTTTGCTAACTACAGCTTTAATGGTGCTGTCATAAGTCTCACCCATTACTGAATATTCATAATGAGCAAATCTGAGCTCTCATTTCAACAATGTCAGAAAAAGGAAACAGAACTTTCAACACCAGAAATTCAGATATGACCATCTGGTCAGTATATACAACATCTGATTGACTGATTCCTGCACAAACTGCTACTGTGGTGCCCAAAACTGAATTCTTACCCTTCAACATCAAAGTTGCACAGCTTTGTCCAATTATATTTCTACACATTATTTATGTATACTGCAGAAACTCTGATCCAGGCCCAGGGCAGCACACATTTGTAACTTATTAAAGAAAATTCCATCCTCAGAAATATGTGTCAATCATAAGGGTCATACATACACATTTACCTGATCCGAGAATTTCTTTTCTCCCACTTGGAATGTCCATCAGTGCTCAGCGCTCAGCCAGTCATGTGTGCTCCAGTACATCCCTTACCTATCAATCATGCCAGGGCTGGCTGCTTTATACTCCTCAGACATAGAGGAATATCAGGAGCCAGACTGTCATGCAGTACCATACAGCTCTGACTCAATAGGACCTCTTTAATATTCCACAGCATGTAGCCCACAGACTAGGGGGCTCCCTAGGACTCTAGTTAAACACAAAGATGATGTGGCTTGACTCATATCGGTTGATGGAACCTCATTAGCTCTGCCCCAGGAAACGAGTTAACCAAGATGATATTCCAGTCACATTTTAGCACGCAGGTATGCCTGCAGTTGCTTCAGTTTGCCAGCCCCTCTCAACATCTTCTCACGAACATGGACGATAAATAATACAGTTAATTGATTATCATCATTTTTTATTAAGGCCAATAATTTAAGGAAATCAAGCAATAAATGTTCTATAAGCACTTTTAGAGTACACTAAATCTAAGGTGTCATAGTGACTATCGGTATAGCAGCACAGGAATAGAGTAACAATGTTAAGCCTACCGTATAATTTAGTGTCAGCACCACAAATTAGATGAAGCTTTTATTGATTTTTTTCTGGGCATAAATAAAATACAATATGAATGCCAATAGAGACTTTGTCTGATACGATAGGCACAGACATTATGAGGAGACATAAACAGCATGTCAACAGTCATCATGTAATGACAGACATTCCTACTTGGAGTGTTTCCAAATGAAAGATGCAGTCTTCTGCTGTCATCGCTTTTTCATGAGAAATACATACTCATGGTAAAAAAAATTAGAATCAGTTATTTTTATTTTTTATATGTGTTGTCATCATCCTGTTGCTAATACCAACACCAAAAAGACAGAAATAGAAAAAATGATAGTCTTTGCTCTGAAACTGCCAATGATCAGTCCTAGATGCACCACTGTGGTCCAGTTCACAAAGGAACATCAATTGAATGATAATTTCCAATATGATCTTAACTACAATATTGTTGATAGATAAATCACCATAATAAGTGGATCATGCTTCTTGTCTCACTGAAGCTTCTCATGCTTACCGTCTCTCTGAATCTTCTGGAGACCAGCTGGGCTGTAGTTGGGAGCTTGCCTGTAGAATGAAACGAGAAAAGAGTCAATGGAGAGCAAAGGGAGGGAAACAATACATCTATGTCTAGTGTAAGTACAGTAAATGAGTAAAGAAGGACTTGTAGCTGGCCCACACATGCAATACATTGTAATGAAGGCCTTTAAAAATAGAGCAAACATACACCAACTGCAGCTGACCATTTTGTACTGAGAGGGGAAGCTTTCTTGTGTCTGCCTGAACAATTGCTGCAACTGCAAATGCATCCGTACGAAATGAATGTGTCTGTATCTCTGTGACATTGATTGTCAACTGCGGAGAAATTCCCCAAAGATATAGTTATGCCATCTCCTAACACGTGTTTTTTTCCCTTTACTGCCCTTTGATCAAAGGAAGGTTACATATGAATGGCAGATATTACTAACATCTATGTCAATACCAATGCTTGGAAGAATGAATGAATGTTTAACAAACAAACAGAAAAACTGGGGGGATCCAAAGAGGCAGATAAAATGAGGGCAAGACCTCAAAATGTAACACTAACACATTCACCATGACTTTATACCCTAAACCCTGTAAATAAATACGTTGGCCAATGAAAAAATCTAAATCACCTGAAAAAACAGGATTGACCTATTTTGGCTAAAATTAGCTGGATCTAAACAGAAAGATTGACTGCTGCTGACCAAAATTCCTTCATCAGTTGCCTAATCATATCAAATGTGGTATGAGCCCCACAGTAAATGAGTTCAATGACCGGCACAAAACACAGCGGTCTTGTCTATAATGAACATGTATGAGCTTAATCACAGCAATTTTAATCAGCTGGCTAATCAAGCTCTTGTTTTCCAAACAGACCTCTCTAGTGCCAGCATCTTCTGATGAATATGTAGCTAAATGATGAATTCAAGATTTGTTTTAATGCAATTAAATTCTCAGCATGTCTTTTTTTCCCCACTGCTGTAAGATCAGACAGAGCTGGATAAATAGCAGCACTGAAGCTATCCTGCCAACAGCGCTGGCCTCTGCCAGGGAGCGATAGCATTTCCTCTCAAACAGCAGAGCAGGGCACATTTATTTTGATATTCCAATAATAACAGCTTACATGAGGAAGGCAGCATAACACTTTGGCCATGTCAGATGGAATGGTGTAAATTAAGAAACTGAAATACAAATATGCATGTACACATTTTTTAAATGGAGGCTCACAATGGTAAGTGGCAGTGTTATGTTTTTACCTGAGCTGAATTCTCCTTAGTGTGTCACAGGCACAGTGTACACATCTAACTGAATGTTCCCACCACTTTACCTTTCCATATTGTATACCTGCATTTGAGAACTCCCAGTTTAAGACTTTGAGTCTTTATCTTCTCAAAATGTGCATTTCACTTTAGGCATGACGCTGAGCCAATCACATCAACCCCAGATCAACACTACCGCCTCACAGCCTCTGCAATCAAATGCACTGTGTGACTCCTATACCTTGAGATGGCCAGTCAGTCACTGTTATCGTCTGTCAGCCTTCAGGTTCTGCAGATTTACAGGCACCATCTTTGTCACTGTCTAGGGATCCAGATAGTTGAATGTACAGGCCTGTCAAGTGACTGGAGTCCCTGTTTGGTTGCAGTTCAGATTAACCCTAGCATGGACGCCAACTTTTTGTTTGTTTTTGTTTTTAATTTAAAAAAAAAAAAAAAAAAAACATGTAGATTGGAGTATGATTACAACTCATCTGGTCAGAGACATTTTAAACCTTCAATGAATTCAGATACTATTTACAAGTAAAAATACACACAATGGCATGAGGCTTAACACAATATATCATTGTCATGATGTCCATTTAAAAAACAAAATGTGATTAATTAACACAATCTGCTCTTGGCATGTACAAAACAGCCAAGGCAGGCGGCTAACAGTCTGTGGGAGCTGAAGCACAGCAGTTAGGCAGAAAAACTTTGCAGGCCATAATTATAAGCCATGAAAACACATACAGCACATACACAAATACAGCAGAGCTCCAATGATTCATTCAATGCCTGTGCCCACCCACCCCATGAACACCTGATCAAAGGCCCACTCCATTCATCCTGACGTTTTCCAGCATCATAACACATCCTGCGCTTTGGAAAGGATGTTGTACATTATGAGCACTTCTTTGAGTGAAATCAGTAAGTATGTCAGGCTGGTTTGGGCCCTTCAAACCCTGTCTGTTTTCACAGAGGCCACCGGGAGACACAGGGAGAGGAGCGGTGGCGCGGCAGGCTGATGAGCACACAGCAGTGGGTCACCGTGGGCAGGAAGCTCCCAGCCACACCGCCAGCCTTAAGGATTTACGCAGCACCAGGGTCAGGGTCCTTAGGGACTCCAACGCACTCGCTGAAAAGCATGCACTTGAGCTTTTATGGGCATAAGCATTGATGACTTGATAATGCATGGAAATTTACTGTTTGACCCATAAAGCAAACCTGCCATAAAAGCAGTCACAGCAGCAGTGAATGGAGAGTGGTGAGGCATGGCACATGGCCGCTCCTTTTTTCCTTTCGGTTCTGTGCCTGTGCCTTCTTTTTCTTTTATGCTGCCTGAAAATGGCTGTGTGACTTTCCACACTAGTTTACTTTTATCATTATCTATGTGTGAATAGAAAACATTAGCATCTGCATCAGATAACATGTCAGTGATATGCAGTAATGGATAGATGAATGAAGATAGAGGATTTAAGACTTAATGAATTGTCATTTTTTGCACTGTGGTGATATATCATCACATAGAATAATGAACTGAATTTTGATTATTTAATACATTTTTCAAAGGTTGCTCAGCCGTTTTGATTTTGAGCCTCTGCCATTGTGCCATTGAATGAAGAGGTCTCTCACTTTCAGAAAGTACACCTTTCATTTTCAGGACTACTGTCACAACATACTTTACATTACTCTGCTGAAAGACAAATTTAACCTTTGGCTCATGTGATAAACAGATGTAGCAAATGGACTACGCAAATACTTGAGGTAGTTAAAGAAGCCAAGGGGAGCTCCAAAAAGACCAAGCTTCCCCACACACAGACAAATAATCAAATACATAATATAGTTAAAGGTAAGAGTTTTATTTTAATAAATAGTTTTGGATGAGCAAAGGTACTGCTCTTTTTAGTTCTTAAAGCCACTAGTAAATAATGAATGCAATAACTCAAGCTTGTACCTTAAATTGGAGCATAATGTCACAGCAATCCATTACATGCAGGTAGCAACATGCATCACTCAAATTTCAATGACCAAAACCAACAGTTAAGATACAAACTTGCATATACTCACTCAAGCTTAGAACATAGGAAGTGGCAATTACTTAAATTCAAACAAAACAGAAAAGGAAAAAACAGCAGCTGGTGTTACTTTCTAGAAACAAAGAGAGCACCAGTTCACTGATACATTCAACTATTACACAGTCATTAAAACGTAAAAAAATACATTACACTCACAAAATGGAGGGACTGCTTTATGACAGCACTCTTTTGTTGCAGCAGTCCTCATTCATCCATTTAATCTTAAAGCAAACAATCTTAACATGACGCATCATCAAAATGGCTGCCTGCTTAATAAGGGAGGGATAACAGTTAGAACCAGAAATTAGTTTGTCGCCCCATAGTGGTGGACCTCCTACAGCTCATACCTGTTACACAGACAAAGCTTTTGATTCTTTTATCCAACCATGCCATCTACACTTAAAGCACAGATAGTCACTTAACAAGCGTTCATTGTGAAACAGTACAAAGCTGCATCTGTTTTGAAACTGACAGACATTCTTTTTAGATCTTATACTATGAAATACATCACACCAGAAAAAGATAATCATTTGCTCATGCTCATGAGTGCAAACAGTGGTCTTGTGTATTTTTTTTTTTTAGCACACTCAACTTGCCGTAATCTGCAACACATTTGCTAAAAGAGTTTTTTTTTATACAAGACTCATATTTTTTGCTCAAAGAAGAAGGCACATCAAACCTTTCAGAAAGGACTGTCTTCAACATTGCCCCTTCCGATATGTCTCAGCCAGCCTCGAAACTGCAGGCAGTCAAGGTGCTCCATCGTCTGCATGTGATTGTCTTGTCTTTTTTTCACTGTACAAAATAAGTTTGCATGGTATGGAAATGTTGCATTTTTTAAAAAAAATATTACTCACTGCTCTTAATTTTTTAGAGTATGATCACATTTTTTCATGTTGTTTCACTTTTCAAGACTGTGTCAATTGATGCTGAAGTATTTTAATCTTTGATGGCACTATATTGATTTGTAGGCTTTGGCCTTTATGCCACTATTGGACAGGCCAGCGTAGTCCATAAAATACAGCGATTCCTTCATTTTTTACAGATTGGTTTTCTCTACAATGACTAAAGATTCACAAGCAAGGGATAAAAAGACACATTATGGTATTAAACGTTCAGTAGTTTTACAATACCAATTTATTGACTCTGTCTAGCCTGGAATTTGCTGTATGCGAGTAAACTCTGCCCTTATAAAGGATTTTTACAGGGGATAGAGTATACATCTGGTATAAAAATACATGACCAGCACCAAAACAATTAAAGATATATATCAACAGTCAGGAATCTTGGGTGTATTGTTCAATAATATTCATTTCATACTAAAATAGCGAGTACTGGGAAGCCTGCTGACATGTTTAGTGGACAACCAATCACATGGTCTCACTGATGCTGGATTCTGGAATTGTTGAACCTCATTAAAATAAAATGCTCTGTTATGCTCAGATGAACCGAAGCAGACTAGAAATAGGGTGCATTTGAGGGGCTTCTAAAAATAAAATGAAATTAAATAAAACATTTCACATGCAGTTATCGGAAAATTTACACCATAACCCGTAACTGTCTTGTTAATGCCATCCTTCCAGCTCCTATAAAATGTGAACGTGTCTCTGCCCCTGGCGTAACTTTAGATGGTAAAGAGTGAGCCTGTGTTGATGGATGGCTCTTATAAAGCTGCTACAGGCCTTCCGTCAAACAGTTCAATAAGTTACACTAAGGTCCCCCGCTACCATTAATGTGTGATGCTGGCCTTGTCTGCATAGCCTGCTGATGAGACGGAAACATGCATTCCACTCGGTTCATATTAAATAAACAGCACCCATTCTTACTCCCCACAGTACAAAGCCACGATATACCCTACATTGCACTGCCCCCAACATGTCTTAGGTTAAATCCTGCAACAAAACTTAGGTCCGTATTCAATAAACATTTTCTCTTATCTTTTAATGTTTTATTTTTTCTTGAGGAGCACAGTGAAGAACATCATCAGCATTACCTCACCAGGCTGTTCGCTGTGAACTGCACTGCTTTTGCCTTGTGTAGCAGAAAGGCATTAGCCTGGCACACAAGGCTAGGTGGGAAATTACCTTCCAGTGCTAAGAGGATGAAGGCGAGCCCAATGCACCCCACTGTGGGTCTGTTGTGCAGATTAAGAGCTTAGGTGTACATGGCCCAGCCAGCCCTGAGGACCACCCCCAGCAGAACCCCTGACTACATTAACAAAGCTGATGAACAATCAATGCCAGCAATGCAATTAAACTGGCAAACCCTGCTCTTTCACTGTGATGGACTGAAATTCCCTTGTGCTGGAGTGCCACATGCAATATAGAGATAAATGAAGGATGGGGTCCATGAGAGAAAGCATAAGATCTTCCTAGCAAAGGTAAAAGCAAATGCAATTCCCTGCTGGATTCTGGCTGTGTTCCAGAGAAGGGTCCAGCACCCATAAAAAGGCCAACCTAATGATACAGAATATGAGAAAAAGGTAAATCTGCTGTTGTACGATGCTGAGGGATGCTCGACCAGAGGAGGTGGCAGTCGGATGCAGTACTTCAAACATGTTTGTTTACAGCAGGTCGAAAGTGAAGAGTTGATTGTGTCAAATACAAGGAAGACAGTGATAAATCAAGCAAAAGAGATACAAGAAGCCTGTTCAAGATACAAAGCTATCCAGTTCTCCATAGACACATGGAAACATTGCTCACGCCAGCAGCCCTACTCCCTAATTCTCCAGTCCAGATGTATAACATGACCAGCTAATATACACAAGGCATGCCAAACCATATTTTTAGGGTGTACTAGCACTGCTTACATGGGGCATAAGCAATTACACACACACATCCATGATATAGCTACATAAATCACCAAAGAATAGCACATATAATTGCACGTGTAAATTATTACAAAATACCCCACCCTATAATCAAAAGCATTCCACTGAAAAACCATTTATCTTCCTAAAACAGTGTTTTTTTTTTTCCCTGACAAACAAACATGGCTGTACCCACAGCCATACAGGTCTTTGCACGCTTTCGCACCCGTTACTGATGGGTCAAGCCGTGAGTACGGCAGGTTTTGCTTTGATTAACATACTACAGCAATCTCGTAAAATTTCCCCTGCGCGTTTGTCTTTGGTCAGGGTGCTTAAAATGTGTGTAGCAACTTAAACAAGACGACAACCGAACCAACGAACACCGTAAAACAGAACAGCAAATGTAAACAGTTTAAAATGTGCTGTAATAAATTGAATGCATGAACGCGTTGTAAATTTAAGCACGAACATTAGGTAACTCTTCAAACCGAACAACGAACAGTACTCCCTGGATATATTCCTCTTTTCCATAGTCTCCCGTTCTTGTCATCCAAAAGGGTTAAGTTTCAGTCATTTTTTTGTTTTTAGAATTGGACAAACATCGCATTGCTTTTGACAATTAGTGGAGGAAGACAGACGGCATACACTGAGCTAGAATGAATCGAATATTCCCGCTGGTGCTTGTAGCCTACAGCGTACTTTACAAGCCCTGTGACAGTTGCGGTTTCGAGATGCATTTTCCATGTGTGCGAGTCAACCACTATGGACATGCATATGCCAGAATATACAGCAGGTGTATGCTGTGAATCTGTGAAAGCACAGGTAATAAATGTTCTGTGGAGGCCCCAGGCCTCGTTTCCTCGATAGAGTACAGTATCTCTGCTACAGCACATAAATAAAGTTAAAGCAGGAGACCGTACAGAGTTATAAAATGCACTGTGGGAGGAAATTCGTTGTCTCTTGAAAGCGCATGTGCTTTTCAGCTTCATGGCATGTTTGACAAAAAAATATATATATATGTACACCTTGCAGTGTGACTGATGGCAGAGTAGTAAATCATAACACCTCTTCCACCAGATTCAAGGTAAGGCTGAATTATGATACATTATTACATTGAGTGCTACACTGTATATTCTTGTCTACAAAATCACACTTGAGTGATGACTTTATAGAAGTAATTAGTCATGATAATATATACCCTACGCCATTTTTTAAGTCAAGGGGATCTGAATACCTCCACCATACTCATAAATGTTAAGAAACCAAAATGAGTTGAGAAATGTACATTTAATTTTTCCCTCGCTCTGAGGCTGTTTAGCATCACAACAGTAACAAAAGAGCTGCTCGATAAAGTAATGTAGATCAGTTACTTACAGCTCTTGGCAATAGCTGAAACAGTGTTTACATTTAATGGGGACGTTGTGTAGGGACATTTATCACTAGGGTTGGAAAGACCATAGCCTTTTATCTTCTAACCAGGCATGTGGCACGGCTAATGTACAATTTTAGCCTTTATCCCCCATATTAAAGTATCGGTTTAAGTTTAGATTTTGGGAAGATTTTGCATAGTTTTTATTATACATACACAAGTATTTATCATGTCTGCAACAGTAACCTTAGTTTTATGAGAAAGACTGGCAGTGGATAGCCTCTCTTGTCAGACTTACTAACTATGGACCTGTTAAACACTGTCTCCATTGTGGCTTGCTGACATCCAATTTTAGAGATGTTCTTCACTAATAAAACAATGCCCAGTCACAGTGTCAATAGGCAGGACTCCAGTGTGAAGTGGAAAGTCCTCTGGTGGTACGTCTGTAATAAATATACAGCAGGTAAGTCTTCTGGTCCTGCCAAATCCACCCTCTGGTTTGAGGGCACTGATTAAATCCCAGAGAGCTGGTGCAAAAAATGAATGCATGTTTCACAGTTGTTTTATGAGAGAATGAGTTTCTGGAGTAGGGTCTGTTTGGTAATCCCAGGTATGTGATAGACGCTGGGCGCAGAAGGTCATGTTCACATTTCCTGTCACGTTATAGAAATGCCTACACACACACACACACACACACACACACACACACACACACACACACACACACACACACACACACACACACACACACACACACACACACAGACACACACACACACACACACACACACACACACACACACACAGTGAGATAACAGTCTCCGTCTGAAGATTTCTATTTTGGCCTAGACCACACGCCTTACAGTATTGTTCTCAGAGAGATTGCCCTGATAGAAGCCCGCTCCTGTGCTTGCAACAATTTATCTGGCTCTTGCTGATTGGAGATTTTCAAGTTGACGGTGAAATTCTCAGCTCTGCTGACTGGAGGAAGCATTGTGTTAAGACAGGTCGATAGATGGGGGCAACTTGTGGCAAAATTTATGGAAAAGGTTTAAACAAATAATAACATGGAGTGTTGTAATATTAAATGAATAGAAAGTGGAGGGTTGGTAATGAAGTGCAACTGTGCCTCATTCAGTGAATACCTGCTCAAGTATTAGTGTATAAACTCCTACTGCTGATTGTGATTATATATACTGTAAGTGCTCACTTGTAGTATACACACTGATCAATCATATTAGATGTATGAATTTGTTGTATTAGTTTGAGGAAGCAGAATATAGTTTTCTTCCTAGAGTTAAGCTCTGTAACAAACACTGGAGGGATCTCATGTTGCATCTCTGTCATTTATTTGTTAGGTGTTTCAGGAATATATGGTTGCTAGAAATGTCTCTTTTAGCTTTAATTTAGTGGTTTTCTTGTGGTGGCTGGGGTCAGGGAGGTGAGAGAGGAGCACATGGTAGTTTTACAAGCACTTCTGAGATCAGTCTCAACCACAGCTTTGTTCTCATGCTGAGGATTGTGAATTTTTCACACTTCAACAAACCTGGGGAGAAAGTACTGAAAATATTTGTGTTTTGAAGACCTTTTCATCCTTGAGAATACACAGTGGTGTAATGGATGAGACTGTTATTTCTATTTCTTTATGTGTCTGTCAGTGCTTGCATTCCTTCCTTCTGCACCGCCCCCAGTAGAATCCAAAAGCCCAGCTCAGTGACTTTGTGCACTACAGTGCCCCCCAATGGCTGTCTAATGCAATAGCATACCACTAGCTTTCCCTTCCCCCCACTGCCTGTGTGAAAGTGATCCCAGAAAAGCCTTTTGCTGTATGTCAGGTGGATCAAACTGAATACTATCTCTGGGGCTCATTCTGAAATGTGAATATGATATTTTTTCAACCAAACTCATGAAATTAATTTCAAGCTCCAATGAGCTAGATGTGTCTTTAGATTGTTAAATGATTTGCAAAATTCATTATGACTTTTCAAAAAACTTGCCCATATTTCTTCCACTAGACTTATGGTATTACATGAGCAATCATTAAATTCTAAATATGAGGTAGGAAGGGAACACTAGGCTAGTTTTTGTTTGTTTTGACCAACCATTACATTTCAAGTAAACCCAAACTGGACTTTCATCTAAATTAACTTTCAGTTAATTGACTAAGTAATAAAATGTAACACTAATGCTAATTTTGCCTAACATTAAATGGTTTGCCACAGCTGAGGAACACTAATTGAATCCAGGACATCATTACACCAGTACATTTGCTGCAATCCAATTCTTTTGACATTTTTAAAACTCTGTGTATTTTTATAGCATTCAAATGTGACAGCCCCTGGCACCAGTCCTTTTGATTCTTCATTTCAGCAGTGATGTACTGTATGTGGTCAGAGACGGCTTCTCCAGCAGTGCTTTTGTCCCTATTCACACAGGGCTGCCCTTGCTAACATCCCCAAGGTATAAGTTGACTTTTGACTCACCTTGATAAGTGCCTAAGGAGAAATCTTCCAGACGTTACCCCTGGCCATTTTGTCTGTTTTTTTAGCGCATCTTGGGAAAGCCCCTGGGGTTTTTTTGGTTAATGTAGAGCAATTTGTGCAGATCCATCACCTGACACTCATTTGAACTCTGGAAATAGCTTCGAGCATGTAAAGGAGTGCCAAAACCTATTCCGTGTAAGCGGCGGGCCTACATTTTATATTTTTAGCGAAATTGAATAGTTTATGTTAATTGATTTCTACTCGCATGACTGAACATTTGCATGCTGCTCAAAACACAGCAGCCTTTAAAAAGCATGAGTGAGCAACAGCTTTAGAATAGGGACTGCGCGATTATGAAAGCAACATGTTGAAACCGCTGTCCCTTCACCAAAGGAACACCCGTATGGGTGAAAAGTTAACCCAGGTGTGGAGGGTGACCAGGGTTGAGATATCAGGTAGAACACCCTGGGGACGTCCAGTGTGAATAGCTCTTTGGCCTCCTTTGATCACCAGGTGAGGGAGTGCACTATTCCCACAGTTCATTTCTTTTGGTATTTCCAGGCAGGGAGTTTTGCCAGTTAACACATTCTCATATTCCCATCAATTTCCCCTATACAATCTAATTCATCTATGGTATATAAGCTATATCCCAGTTTATATTCTAACCGCAAGCCATCCATTTTTATCCCATCACCTTGTGGGACATATATGGGTTCATTGCCTTTCTGAATTAGGCTGTCTTCCTTCTTCTCCATCTACACCTCACTGAGAACAGACTGGTCCAGATCTACCCTGACTTGCATGTCACTTGTAAAAGGTGTGATCTACAACAAGAGAGAAAAACCACACAGTAAACTTTGAAATCACACTCTGTTTGTTTCACAGGCAAAACTGTTCCTGATAAACTCATGTTCAGCTTCACAGTGCTGGATATTTTTTATTTCACCATTTTGAAGGTTTTTTGCACATATATTAAGGTGGCAAATGTCAGCATACCAATATTGGGAGACAAGAATATTTACCAAACATTTTCACTCAGACTGATATTCTTGACTTTCCCTCTTTATATAGATATACTGGGCAGTGTGCCCATTTTCACTCCAGCCAAACTGAGATGAGGTAGGCTAAATGAAGCTAGTTGCAATTGGGTCCTTATTTTGACTCCCAGGGCATTATTATTATACAGACAGGACCTGGCTGGTAACAGGCCTGTGATTGGATGGTAAACTTCAGTGACTGTAAAAAAAAATCCAGGCACTCTTGAATGTGCATGGGTGAGACAGCTCAGCTGGCTCAGGGAAGCCACACATAATAGGAACTAAAAGCCTCATGTCTTCCCACAAGGAGCTGGTGGTGAGAAAGGGGGCATTTATCGCTAGTGCAGGATGTGTGAATGAAAACAGCAGTAAATAAGCCTGAGTGTTCAGGCAGAGCAAAGCCAAGGGCTCAACCCACTCAGACCATGAGCAACATTTCCATAGCTCCATGGTCAAAGAATCCCCATAAACCTCACTTTCTGAGATTTTCTCAGAATTGGAACATCGTTTTGTTAATTGCCATATTTTTTTAAAAAAGAACTGACATTCACTCTCTGTTCTAGACCCTTCCATCTGGTGTTTGAATTGTTTCTCCTCATCCATATGTTCTATTTCTTGCCTCAGTGTAAATTTAATTGATGTATCCTGGATGTAAAGTATGACATTTCAGAATGCACATTCATACATGCATGCATATATACAGGCAAACTATGATACAAAGATATTTAGTCATTGAAAAATGACCATATTTTTGTCAGCCATAGTTTCAGGGCTCTCTGTTGACTCTAAATGGAATTGATTTTAAAAGTCCCATCATTATTATAATTAGCTTGTTAGGTTGGAGTCCAGTGGACTGGGTGTTGTTTGGATCAGTGGATATAAATATATACTGCACTACACTGCTTGTCTGTTGTTGGGATCAGTGGATATATATATTGCACTACACTGCTTGTCTGTTTTTGGGAGCAGTGGATATATATATTGCACTACACTGCTTGTCTGTTGTTGGGAGCAGTGGATATATATATTGCACTACACTGCTTGTCTGTTGTTGGGAGCAGTGGATATATATATTGCACTACACTGCTTGTCTGTTGTTGGGAGCAGTGGATATATATATTGCACTACACTGCTTGTCTGTTGTTGGGAGCAGTGGATATATATATTGCACTACACTGCTTGTCTGTTGTTGGGAGCAGTGGATATATATATTGCACTACACTGCTTGTCTGTTGTTGGGAGCAGTGGATATATTATACTGTAACCTGCTTGCTGAGCTCCTATGACTCATCCCTTTTTTGTGATGTAATTGTCCACCCACTGGCTGTTATTAGACCTTCAGTCAACATGTATGCATAGTCTGTGTTTTCTCTGTGCATCTTGAAAACAGGCTTGAATCCTTCAGTTTAAGATAACAAATCACTTTTCTCCTTGACTCTTTTGTTCAAGTACCTGTTTAATGTACAAACAAACTCTTTTTCTGTTCTAGTGCTTTTCTTATGCCTCACTGTTTACTTTATGGCTTTGAAATCTCTGTGTAACCAAGGCGTTTCACTCTTTTGAACATGTTCAGTGTTTGAATGAAGGAGACAAAGTGCACTCACCCACCTTATGAAAGGCTGGGGAAAAAGTGGAGTGAATATGCATTCATTTTTAATGTACTATGCAGTGTCTGTGTAATAACATAATATTTATGTGAGAGATTTTAGGTATGACTTTGCTTGATGCTTTGTTGTGTAATTTCAGGAGATTTTAAAATATATCTCAATGCCAAGGGGATATGTAATTGTCAGTGTACTTTAAGTAATGCTTTCATAGTTTAATAACAGACCATTGTACATGAAAAAGGTTGCTTCAAATTTCATACATAGGTGGTATATTTTGAAATAATCTGAAGATCAGACTTTGTGTGTTCAATTTAAAGATGTTTCACGTGTACTATTTTGGGCGTCTGTTTTGATATTGGAATGTAAAAAACAGGCAATTACTGTTATTCAGTTTATAGTAATTAATGGACTGTTCACTGAAGAAGCAACGCTAACAAAACGGTTTCATCGTATTCACTTGATGCGCAAATGGAACTTTTTGGGCAACTTGAGGGCACAAGATTAATGGCAGTATCTGTCCTTTGCAGACAGTCACTTTTCAAAGGAAAACGACTATAGAGGGATAAACGGTCTACCGCTAATATTTATTATAACATTCCAGTGAAGGCTCTCTGGTTAAAAACGTAATGTCCCTTACAAGATGCTGTTTATGTAAACCATGTCTATTGGAAATGTAAATAGAGAAGTCAAAAATTGGCGCTGACTTAAAAACACTCCATCATCTGGCAGTACTTTGATAACATTTGAGTCTCTGTCTGGCAGCCTATTTCTTTTTGTCTGAGAATTCACAAGAAGTGTAAGTGACTGTGAAACACCAGTCACAGAATGCAACAGTCAGGATGTTTGTAATGGGTAAATGGCTGTATATTCCATCCTTTAAAAACAGTTGGTGTACAGAACCAAATGGCATTTGAGCTACCTGAATCTCTCAGCCACATTCACGGCCATATCTACTGGACTGTTGCACATGCATTTTGAGGGGCTGTAACAACATGGGTGGGAGAAAGCTACAGTAAAAGCTGGTTTCCCTGGAATAGCTTTACCATGCACCTTTTGCCTTCATAGTTTTTCATAACTATGATCTGTATATTCCTGTATGAATGTACTTAAACTGGCATTTGTTATGTTTGAATTATGATTGCCAATTTTAAGCAGAAGCTGAATTTTGTGCACTAAAAGAAACATAATTTATGTTTTGTTGAGTTTTTTAAAACTGAGAACCATTTAAAAAGCTCAGTAAATGTTGAGTTTGGAAGCCTAATGTGTCTTTGTGTGTGCTTTCCTTCATAAAGTTAGCATAACTGATTTCACAGTACAGTATACAGTATGTCATCCATACACATACAGAAGTAGTGATGCACTAGATAGCTTCAAAGAAAAATTGTGCACCCAGATTGACAAGGTGCAGACAATGGTACAAATACTGTAAATACTTCAACAGATGTTTCTGTTGTTTAGGAAGGAACACTGTGCCTTTTCTTTTGCTTGGCTAGATATATATAGTTATGATTTGCAACATTTAAAGTAGCTTTTCATTCATTTTACTGCCTAATAACTACAAAGTGAAAATAATTGATTTTGAACTTGCTTCATCATTAAGTAACACTGTATAGAGTCTACAAAGCAGTCTCTCAAAGGTCAATTTTTATCTAAAAGCTCAAACTATCTTGTGTTTTGGGCAGTTTTTGGGTCTTCGCCATGATGTGCACATGACTGCTGAGTTTTTATCCCTCCAGGTTTATGGTTGTTAAATCATGCTGCCAGGCCCCTGTGTGCTGTGGGACTTGACTGACCGTAGGCCAGGTCCCAGAGACCCGGCCCTCTCTGACCCTGTGTCCTGTGCTGTCACAGGCCAGCCATCTCCATGGCCACTGCAGAGGGGCTCCCCTCCCAAGCATCACCTTTACGCCACAGAAACACTGCATGTCCATGAGGCCTCAAGCATAGTGGAAAATGATTTTCTCCTTAATTACTGTCGCTGCATTCATTGGCCTTTGCCCAGTTTAGCGTATCTCAAGACTTCCAAGGAGATTTGTCTGAGCCAGTAGATAAATGATTTGTTTGGTCTCTTGCGGGTGGTTTGCTGTTGCAGTCGAACACAAGACATCTCTGAGCTAATCCTTATGAAGATCGCTATTAAATAATGGGGGTATTGTATGTTAAAGCTTTTTCCTTACAACAATCATGAAGAGGAAGAAAAAGTCATTTTGGCAACCATTTTGTTTGTGTATCAGGATTCAAAACAGCTGCAAGATGAATACCACCCGTGACTTAAATCAGTCCTTCCTCGTCTGCCTCCTCCTTTGTCGTGTGCTGTGTGGCGGCAGTGAGAGGTGATGTGGCAGGCGCCTGAGAGGAAGCTCTGAGAGGATACCGCTAACAGAAAATGGTGTTTGGGTTCTGCTTCGAAACAACTCCCTCTTGGCTCCGTCTCATCTTCCCAAAGACTCACAAACAATGCAGTGCATCTCCCCTCCAGGTGTCTGACCAAACGAAGTGAGCCGTTGATTCACCTTTTGTACCGAATCCTGTCCTGTGGGGGGTTATAGCCCATCCCCTGAACACACATCTACCCACAACCCCCAAAGCCACACATCAGCCGTATTTGTTTTTATTGCTGGCCTTAGTCCAGTTGAATTAAACATGCCACACAGACTCAGACTGCAGGCAGCCGAAAATAAGGCTGGTATTTAAACATCAGGTTGCTAATGTGTGGCTTTGTGTGGTGAAAAGACAATGCATAATAACAGTAAAGTAAGGCCAGGAGTGATTTTACCTCTGTCTTTAATCACTGCAGCCGTATTTCCACTGATCATCAGTGACAGCGCTGCCATAATGCAGCAAACTGCTTTCCTATTAACCTCAGCTTCAGAACAGGCACTTTACTTCACCCTCATGGTCAAGTGGGTTTATCACATCTCTCTGCAAGTCCGCGATAAACACTTGTCAAACAAAAACTCCCTTAAAGCCTTCAGTTCTACCCACCCACATTTCTGTCTGACCATGACAGACAAACATTCTTTTACTCAGCACCTTTAAATTATGCATTTATTTGCTATGAATTATTTTTAATATGAAAAAGTTCTAAAATTTAAAATTGTTTGATTGAATATTTTGATCAAATGTTGCTAAGCTCATTCAGATTATGCTTTATTTACCCATATACAACGCAGTTCTTCTTAGGCAACATAAGCAAGTATTTTAGTAATATTTTCTGTTTGTGTCAGGGGCAGAAATTCAGTTCTGTGTCATAATGAAACAGTTAATTTTATCTGGTGGATTTTCATTTCTGGTCTTGAGCGCTGCAACACACCCCACTGGGGAACTGTAAGAACTACAGCTCTGAGCTGGATAAAACCTTTGCAGCAGCTAATGGGCACAGGGAATAGGCTGGTATTCCCTGTGCCCAATCATAAGTGAATATGTGTCCCACTGATGAATAGCCAACAGGAATGTCTCCAGTTGGAAGAGTTCCAAACTCAAACGTAATGGAATACCCATGACTGACTTCGACATAATAATGCAGGATATTATTTCAATACATACTTAAGAAATACAGTCAAATGGTGAATGGTAAGCTCTTTTACAGACAAATTCTTCTAATGACAAGGGGGCTTCATGTCTCTGTGTATACATGAATAAGCCCTGACCAGATGGTACAAAATACAAAGCTTAGGGGATCTGCTCGAGTCTAGAACCTGTGATGCGCTGAATATTTGAGAAGCTTGTGTGTTTGTGTGTGTGTTGTGTGTGTGTGGGTTTGCTGCCATGTGTGTTTTTGTATGCCATTTGTGTGTCTTTATGCTTAGCTACATGAATGCAGGTGTATGACTCACTTGCTATGGGTGGCCCCTTTGGTGAGTCAGTGCTGTGGAATTCCAGCTCCTGAACCCGGCACATTCAGAATGGGTGCTGCAACAGGACTCCTGCACTCATCTCTATCATGGCAGTGTTTAAAACATGAGCATAACACTGACAAATGTCTTTTATACTTTGCATATTTTTAAATGTAGCAGTTACTTATGAAATGATACAGTATATTATCTCTTTAGGTGTAGTGTAGAAAGTATTATGGCTTTCCACTACGCTCTCCTCAGTATTGATTTTGAGTTTCGATATGTTTGTTCAGAGCAAACAGCTCCACAGCGCAGGGTCCCTCTGACCTGGCACTCCCGGATGGCCTCTTCCTCCTCACAGAGAGACCTTCTGTAATGACATTTCACACCAAACCTGAACGTCAAACACACCAGGTCACAGGGCACCGTGGGCCATTGTTGCAGGTGGAGTTCTGTTTGATGGCAGGAATGAGTGCAAAAGCCTTGTATTTTTCCACCCGTTATGAAAACCATCCATGGTTAAATGGCTGATGTTGTCAATCATCCTAATGAGCCATTTGGGCCCAAAATTAACCCCTTGCTCCCCTGACTAAATAACTGTGTGGGTCAGTTGTAGAATAAGAATAAGAGGCCTCTGGCCAAATATACTTTTGGGAAGTGTCATGGAAACAATGGCCATCAATGTCATGAAAGAACTCCCTCAATGGACCAAGAGTAAGAAACCATGGAACCAGGCTCAAGATGGGTGACTTATACATCTTTGGTCAGCCCAGCCCTTCTGCTTGCTGTTGAAAACAAAAAAAGAGCAGGACAGTGACAGGGATCAAGGTTACATAATGCAACATGTGACTTCACCATGAATTCTCTATGACAGCACGACCACTAGGACAGATAGAGAGTTTGTGCATTCAGAATAAAACCATACCCCTTGCCTGGGGTCAGCCTGTCGTGTTATGTGTGTGAAAATATAGAGAACACTGGATGAACACAATGGAGAGGTCGGACAGAGTTTTTGGTTGGGCCTTTGATCCTGCAAGCAAAGTCATGTTTTTGATGTTGTCTCTTGTTTCCACTTGATTCGTTTGTTAAAAATGAAGCAGCAGCCTGGATCAAACACGTCATGGCCCAGGACCCAGGCCTCTGCTTTGCCTCAGTACTTCCTATCAGACACACATGCTTCTGTTTCCTGTTGAACATAGGAAAATGTAGTGTCACTCTGATATCACATGCAATAGCTCACCAGGTTTCGCTGTAGAAGCAGGGATTCATGCCTTACACAGTGCAGGATAGACTCTAAGCCGTGGGCAACAAAGGAAGGGTTCAGATGAGCTTAATGGCCTGTTGTTGTCATCACCTTCCTATACTGACACCATTACTGCTGAGCTTCATGGGAGTCTGCTCCAAGCATTCACAATGTGCAGGTTATTTAGAATTTATTCTGATAAGCACAGTTACATACTGTAACAGACACATTGTGTAAAACTGTAATCCAATGCATTGTAGCTCAACATTTATGGCTTACAGTAATTCTCTACACAGGATTTTCTTGTTCTAGTTCAGAGCTGAGCACTCAATTCACTGACCTGCCAGTGTGACATGAAAATGGGCTAATCTGCAGAGGCCACTCTGAACCGACGGTGCGTAAGCGAATCCCTTGTTTCCAGGGACCACCCTGTGCGGGGTGAGTAATGGCTAGCGTTAGAGAGAGGTTGGCAGCACAGGAGGAGCAGTGGCTGGTCACTTAGGCGGCCTCAGCATAAGGATAGCCAACGGTAATGAATGTAAATGCAGCCAATTAGGCTAAGCGGCCATGGCCGCGGGACTGGAGTGTCAACACCCCTGAGGTGCAGCCAATTAAAGTTGCTCTGCTGGGAAGGGAAGCTCAGTGCCTGGAAGTAGCTGGGAGGAAGGCTGTAAAATTTGAATGGACTGAGGCCCGGCCTCCTGTCTTCAGTTTGAGACAGAGAGAAGTGCTCCCTGTCTCAGAGCCAGAAATAAAAACCCACACTCCCTCCTCCCGGCCCCCGAGGCATTCCACCTTGAACAACCAACAGGAGCGATGAAGGCAAAAAAAGGATATTCATTTCAATTTCATTTTCCCTAAAGAGTATAAAACACACGCTCGCAAGAGGCTCTCATTTGTCTTTAAGAGAGGAGATGTCTCAGCCTGCTACTGGTGACAGGGCCAGAGAACAGATCTTTCTAGGACACCAGGGCTAGTGTGTGGAACTTTGATTAAAAACACATAATAATCGTATTATAATACCACATAATTTATCTGGACATTTTTTTAATCTATCACTATTTTTACCCCTAATCACACGCATTATTGAAATGTCCTTATTTAGTTTGGGAGAGCACAGACGAGCATGTTTCTGCCCGAGATCTCAGCTGCCTCTTCCTCTCACTCTGCAGCGCAGCAGCTGAGTCACTGCTTCTGAAGGAATACTCTCTATTTCATTATTCAGGGGCCTTGGTCTTGAGTTTGGTAAGCTACAGTAATCATACAACCCGTTTCTCCATGCGGACAGCAAAGGCAGTGGGAAAAAAACCCCACCACAGACTGCTTTCCATTACGCTCCGCTTTGATAGCTATTCATGCACACATACAGGCTCTTAGTTCAATAAGGCGGCTCTTAAATCTTCTAAATTAAAATAAAATAAAAATAGCCTCACCCAGTGGAGAGAAGCTGAAACAAACACGTTGTCCAGGCCGTTTCTTAGCTGTATTATTATGCTTATTTTTCAAAGCCCTGTCATGTTCATTGGTATGGACTGTAAATAATTCCGTAAAGAAAGAAACAGAGCCAGCAAGGCGAAATAAAACGAGGCATTCATTGCGGTCGAAGTGCCCATTGCCACAATTTTCGAAACACATTCATGAAGTCAACAGATTTTATGACTTGGGAGTCATTTATATATTTATATAAATATATGAATTAGATGCTGTTTATTTTAAAAACACATTCTGGGTCCCTGCAGACATCTTTTTGAATGATCGTATTGAACGCAGTATGGTTAATAACTAGTGCTGGCTTGTTTGGGTCTTATTGTGGTAGTAGGCTTGTTGACCTGGCAGATTAATTTAATTGCATCTTTAATGCTGTTTACTGTATGCCTAAGTGGATTGAAACAGTAGCAATTTAGAGCGATAACGAGCGAGCTGAAAACATGGATTGGACTTCTTGCCTCAGGAATAACTTGGACACATGCATAGTGTGCGTAACATTTGCCAGCGAGTTAATAAAATCCACAGACCTCTGAGCGCTGAAGCTAAACAGAAACATGTGTGTGCTTCACTCCCATATGGAGCCATTATTTTTGAGGAGCACCATTTCGCATGGTGACAAATTGTAGCCTCTATCAGCCTGTTAGCAATTTTGTAGAAAAAATATTTTCATTTCGGTAACTCCTCCTCCATTGAATTCTATTTGGACATATGTACATGTGTTTGATAATAATTTAGCTGAGAAGTTGATATTGCTGTCTTCTGGATCATGAAGATCATTAAAAACTGTCCTATTGTGTGTGTGTGTGTGTGTGTGTGTGTGTGTGTGTGTGTGTGTGTGTGTGTGTGTGTGTGTGTGTGTGTGTGTGTGTGTGTGTGTGTGTGTGTGTGTGTGTGTGTGTGTGTGTGCGTGTGTAATAGGTGGGTACATTCTGCTTAGGTTTATCTTGATTTATTTGTGGTTCTCTTTTAATGATTTTCTTTCAACAGTGTCTTTTTTTATTGTAGTGCGGTAAATCATTTCCAGACACTTTCTGAACTGACCTGAGCAGAGAATCGTCACATCAAATTACTTATAAGCGTCTGTTTTAGCACACAGACATCATAATGAAATGTAGCCCCTCACTTTCATTCAGAAAGCCATAGGCCTCGTTCTCAGGTATCTCTCTTTGTTTCGTTATCAGCACATCATTTCCCCCATTCAAAAATATTTCCTCATCATTTTGCCCAGAATAAAGGAATTGAGCTGGGAAATGGTAAATAAACTAGGTGCCTTTCTTGCTTTTGAATGAACAACCCCTGCCCCCTTTTATTTTATCTTTTTTGGATCATTTGAACACAGTGTGAAGGCTTTAACCCTCTCTTCAGTTTAGAGTGCCCCTACAAGGCGTTTAATGGTATTGCAGCTGCTCCCTCAGCTCACTCTCCCCATCCCCCCACTGAAACCTCATCAGGGGAAAGTGAACTGGTATGAACCTTGCCTGTCATTACAATATGTTTCATAGTACCACATATTTTGAAAATTAAGCATATTCTATGAGTCTCTCACTCTCAACATGTGTTGACATTGCTTATGATGCTTGTCTACAAAACAATTTTGCATTGGACTAATCAGTGTTTCCTTTGAATGCTACCAATGCACTATTTTCAAAAACCAAAAATAGTAATTTTCAACAGTACATTTCCACAGAACACAAATCAATAAACTGTAGAACATGCAGTCATAAGTCCCCTGAAGGGTTTATAGGGAGCTATATTGAATTTTCAGTCCAGGCTGCAGCGTTCTCTGGTGTAGCCATGTTTGTAATCCATCTGATAATGAAATTAAATTTCACTTAGTTGGCTAGAGGAGATGCCGGCGTCCCCAGGGTCAGGCCGTGTGGCTTTCCGAGCCCGTGATTTAGCGCTACCGTGTCACCTCTGAAGAGGGAAGGCACGCTCGCATCTGTCTGCCCCGATGGCACGGACATCCGTCTCCGTTATTTATGCCCCTGATGAGCACGGGCAGCGGTACAGGCTAAACCGCACGGGCTAACCGCGCTCACGCGTTTATTGCCTCGCCGTTGCCACGATCTCGCCGCTGTGTCTCAGTCGCACGTCACCAGGGTCACAGCATGGAGAGTGGAGCATTTTTATTCGCCGCACTTCGGCCACAGTAGAGGCAGTTTGTGAGGGGGCCAATCAGCAGTTCATGTTTAGAGTCTGAGTAATTGTTTAAACATGCTGATCCATGGATTTCCTTTTTAGCCTCAGCATTTTTTGGAACTCTAACACAATATGCAAAGCATACAGCATTGAGTCAATATTAACCTCATTGTCCATCTGAGGTAATTTTTGAAGTTTGCCATGACACTGGAGTCATTGCTTGGTCGATGAAGGGACACCTTTTTCTATATGGAACATATAGCATGTCTCTACACTGATCTGTCATCTTGGCCCTATCTGTCCTGCATTAAAGAAAGTCTTCTCCCATCAAGGGCTTTGAGCACAACATGCAGAATAAAGGTCATCCTGCAACTCAGTGGACATTCCCAAACCATCCTCCGGTTCTGTTCCTGGTAGCGCCTGTTGACTCACTCTGGAGTCGGGGGGAATCTGTGTCATGGTGGGAGGGGGGTATGCCTCATGTCAGAGAGGAACAGAGGCAGAAAAAAAGTCATGTTTATTATTTACCATCACTTAAGGTAGGGCAGCTGAGAGCTCTGTTCTCATTTGCAGTGACTACCTGGGGAGTCAATGTGGCAATGAAATATAAGGGTTTGCACAGCCAATCAGATGTGGTATGGAGCAAGCTCAAAGCAGAATCAGAGAGCCAGTAGGCCCAGTGCATTGCAGTGCTCAGGCTTCCCAAAGCATTGGACCTGGACGCTGAGCACTCAGGGAGTGGACTACCCTTCTGCCGCTGTGATGACAATGCGCTTGTCGCCATCCAGCTGCCTCGGCCTCCGCCATCACCTACTGCCTGTCCTGTCTGTGACTTTGTGGGAGACTCCTTTCAGCGTCTATGTTTGGAAAGAATAATATCCTTCCCCCGCCTTGTGATTCTTGACATTTTTTTTTCTGCACAAAGAACTCCCTTTCCCACCCAGCCCAGTTCCCACATTCCTGGCATTGAGCCTCCCCTGTTTTTCCAGACAAACAGAGGCAGCAGGGACAAAGAGAATGCAGGGCACTCGGGTGTCCTTTGAGTGCAAGAGGTGCAAGTAAATATTCATGGTTTGCTGCATGTGTACATGCATGTGAGTGCATTTGTGTGTGTGTGTGTGTGTGTGTGTGTGCATCCCAGAAGAAAAGTGTTTTGCAGGTCATAACTTGAATTGGCATAGGTGGGACTGCAGAGTACATTGTCCAGCGTCCCCTGACCACTCCAGGTGATGCTTGGCAGTGTGTGAAGGGGTCCAGGTCGCCCCCTTGTGGTCACCAGCCCTGTAACGCTCCAGGCTTGCGCTGAGCACCTTCCTCGCAAGGTTTCCGAGTATTGGCTTACAAGTTAAAAACAGACAAATGGGACAGATGCAGGGATTAAATCAAATCCAGATATGATCAACCAGCTCCCTGCTCTCCCAGAAGAGCACTGACCGAGGGAAATATAACCTTCAACATGACGTACAGTCAGAGTGGCGGGCGGTAACCACAGTGAACAATGAAGGTGGTTGCTGAGCTCGTGGCTGAAGCTACGGCGATGGCGTGCTGTGCTATTGCATCCTCACGAGCACGAGCATGAGAGCAGTACCGTTCAACTTCATTTGATGGCTGTACCTGGAAAAGCCAAAGAAACTTTAGTCTGATACCTTCAAACCACCATACGCTCCTCATTTACATACAAGATGAGCAAACAGTCATGTTAGTGTAGCTGTTAGCCATGTTCTAGCCCTCCCTTTGTTACCCTCTCTATGTCCCTCTGTTTCTCTGTCTCTCTATCTCTCTTCCCATCATGCCATCACTCTCCCTTTGTGGATATTTCTCCCCATCACTCTGTCCCCTCCCTCCTCATATTTGCAGGAGCGCCATATGTACCCTACGCAGGGACTAGCGCACCTTTTTCCGTAAATCAACAGTTCTGCCCAGCCATGATAAATCAGTAAGCAGCTGCTCACCTCACACTTTCCCGCTAACCGGAGCTGATAAAGGCCCGCTCATAAAATGCCTGCATCCTCAGTGTGGAAAATGAGGAGATAAAAACAGGGCTACGAGTTCCCTGTGGAAGAAGGGGGAGGAGGGAGAGCTGGATCTGACAGGTTTTTTGTCCCTTCAAAAGGATTTTATAAAATCCAGAAGGTGGAGACACACATGTATGTGCAAAGGGTGCTATTTGCTATCAAACTCCACAAATAACAAACAATGATTAAATTATTAGTTATTTATATGTTACAAATATTTTTCAAAACATGACTGATTGTATGTTGTTATGGTTGTTTAAAAAGGTACATTTACAACACTTTGATTCATTGTGCTCCTTTACAAGTATACGAACAGAACCACAAAAACATTTTCTGAAATGCTCATTTCCGTCAAAGAACAAAAGGTAAAAGAGTAAATGGTAGATTCAAACAGTTCCCTTCTTTCTTGCCTCCACTCACTCAATTTGCACTTTGTCATGAGTGTGTTACAGCCTTTAGAGTTTGTCCACATTCTGTGGCGAGTGTGTTTTCGCCCCTCCCCCATCTTCCTGCTCCTTCCATCCCACTTTGGTGTGGCTCAAACCTAGATAGTCCAATGTCATCTTCCTCTAGTGAATTTTCCATATAAATAACCAGTGTCTCTCTCACTTTTTCAGGTGTAGTCTTTTCATTTTAACCTGGTATCTGTTAAAAGAACTGTGTTAGCGCCGTTGAATGTGAACTTGCTCGCTCCCTATTGGTTCACCTGTGTGAGTGATGGCTACCATGACGATGGCGTACAGGAGGGGTGAAAAGGTGGTGTTCTTTTACAAGGGACAGGAAATGGGTCGGTTAACAGACGATTTTACAGAAAGGGGTTGTAGAGCTCTCTCTAGTGGTATGTATGAAACCGGGAGGAGTTCACATGTTTAGTACTGCCCTCTCTCACACTCTTTGTGTGTGTGTACGTGTATGTGTGTGTGTCCATTATACTGCCTCCAGAATAAGCTGTGGCGAAAATAGAACATCAGTTGATACAGTTACTTCTATATCTATGGCGGACATGTTGCATTTCACATACAGCACTGCAAATATGGCTGTTTCAAAATCATATAAGCACAAAATCTATTAGAACAGTTAGTTAGTTTATTCAGAAGTGGTACATCTCCTCATGTGTATTTTGATGCATCTTTAATAACAATTGCTTTTCCTGAATGTCCAACTTCAAAGTACTGATGGCAATATAGAATGATTTGTATGCATTTCTGTGTCTAATATTTCAAGTGCTTTGTATTTATTTAAATAAATAAATATGGATTTATGTAGTGAAAATAAATAGTAGATTCTAACATTTTTGCTCTTATTTTGTTTAGTAATAAATGGAATAGTTAAAATATATTAACATGCCATGATTACATATAATGCATTATACTACATTTAATATAGTAATTTGATACATGTTCAACAGCTCATGTTGGAGTGGGTAAAACATTATATTAATCTAAATATCTCTCCTCATAACATATGCAAATTGCAATGAAATTGCAGTCCATTGTAGCCCTGCTTATATGAAGTACCTCTTTTGATATGTCTTATACTGTATATCAGCTGGGGATATTGAAATAAACTGAAGACACAGGAAGGCACTGAACACTGAGCATGGGCACTGTAACAGTGAGTATACTTTGTAGCTTCACTGCTCAAGATCCGAAGACTCAAGGACCTCATTGTGCAGTGTCATGTATTAATGTAATGCTGTGTTTTGATTGGTGCCTGGCTGCAGGTGCAGCAAATGAGCAATGAGGCCGCAAGAGCTGTTGGCATCTTCCCTGGCTGGCGCCTGCACTCGCAGTTGTCAGTGCAGTGTAAATTGCATGCTGCTGCCCACATCAGTCATTGCTGGAACACCTCTTAAAGCAGCGAGAACAATGTGACCGCATTCAATCTCACAGTGAATGGCACCGCAAAGTGCTTTTTGATTGGAGCGGCAATTAAACTTAGGCAACTTCCCCAAATGAATTGTGGGAAAATGAGGAAATGGCTGAGAGCAAACCTGTGCCACGTTGTAATGCAGTGAGCTTGGCTGTCTCTTGAGGAAAATAATTTAAATGTTTACATTAGAGATGACAAGGTAAACTTTTTGCATGAGAACCGTTATAATCATGTTTGCTTTAAAGATTTCACAGTTAAAGGTTGTGCATCATTCCCTGCAGTTACAGTGTAAATGTTCTGTCCCTATTTAGCAATCATAGTCTTTATTTAAACACATTTGTCACAGTTTAATGTTTACAGTCATAGTCTCTAATTTGTTAGAATGTATCTAATTTTTCTTTAAGCACAAATTAAACGTCCTGTTCGGAATTCAGCAAGCATGATTTTTATTAGAACAAAAATACCCTGTCTGGGATTTTATGCACAGGGTAACTGCCCAACCACTGAACATATACTCTTTTCACATAGACCAACACTTAATCATGTAGAGACATTGCTTGTTATATGCTATTTCATGGATACAATTGTATAATTGCATATGAACTGTTTTAACCCACCTGAAATGCTTCATAATCTTCCTCACAATAGATGTTATACCAGTAGAGATTCCTGGCCAGTAGATATTAGCAATGATTTTGCACAAAACAGTTGGTTTTGATTTACCCTGGAACAAATTTGATACCTTGAAGGACTCTAAGTTTTTGGATTGTTAGTTAGCTGCCAGTGGATTCTTTTCTGTGTTGGATGATTTTCATTGAGCTAGGCAGGCGAATTCTCAGTGCAGGACCTGCTGGTAGAATCACCACCCTGGAAACAGCAATGAGAAGCCCTCCTTCGCTCTTGTGTACATGTACTCAACCAAAGCACTCATTTTCAACATGTAAATGAAACTGCACTGATTCAGAAAATGGTTCACCTGTTGTACCTGTATTTCCTATATCTCTGGGTCCTACGTACTTCATTCTTTCCATTAGCCAAAGAAGACTCATGTCAAAACAAATCTTTATGAAAATAAGCTATTACATGCTGTATTTCTTTGAAGCATACCTGCAGATTTATCTTCTTTTTTCTTTATATGTGACTTTCGTTCGTTTAACTTCAGTATATTTCTTTTCTTTACCTGCAAGGTTGTTCGACTGCACCCCCACCATCTGTTGCACAGATTTTAGTGTACAATTCTGTTGGGGGGAACCAAAAATGTGAGGTGTGCCAAGTCAGTTCGGCAGGCTGAAATATGGCCTCTAGCATGACCTCTCCTACTGTAGCAGGCACAGCCTCTAGCATAACCCCCCTGTAGCACGCAAAGTCTGTAGCATAACCTCTGCTACTGTAGCAGGCACAGCCTCTACCATAACCCCCTGTAGCACGCAAAGTCTCTAGCATACCCCCCCTGTAGCACGCAAAGTCTCTAGCATAACCCCCCTGTAGCACGCAAAGTCTCTACCATACCCCCCCTGTAGCACGCAAAGCCTCTACCATACCCCCCCTTTAGCACGCAAAGTCTCTACCATACCCCCCCTGTAGCACGCAAAGCCTCTACCATACCCCCCCTTTAGCACGCAAAGTCTCTACCATACCCCCCCTGTAGCACGCAAAGTCTCTAGCATAACCCCCTGTAGCACGCAAAGCCACTAGCATAACCTCTCCTACTGTAGCAGGCAAAGCCGTTTAGCTCTATGCAGCTCAGTCCACATCATTATTCACACTGATAACGTTGTTGATCCAATGTGCCCCCCCACCTCTACCCACCTAAAACTTCATTAGAGGAAATTAATGAGCCCCTTACCCCCCCTTGCCTGACCGCTATTGTTTCCAAGAACTCCTTTCGTCCAAGCGCAGCAGGACAGGGCACAGCGCTGACGGCAGCCCCATCGCCAGAGGGAGATATGCGTAGGACAGGAGGGGAGTCCGAGGGCAAAGGGGTGCACTGTACCGCGCCCGTCAACACAATTAACATGAGCTGAGAAAGGTTAGGAGCCCCCTCTCATTTTGAAAGGTCTCATTTCCCTATTTTGACATCAGTCGCCGAGACTTCTCTTTTTTCTCTCTGCCCGACCATCCTGGATCCTTTTCGCATTGATTAATCGTTGTCTGTTGGATGCACTCAAGAGGAAGAAAAGACAAGTGTATTTAGGTTTCATTTGCGCACAGGTTTTTTTGTGTGTGTGCTTTATTTCAATCCGTTGAGCATGCCAGGTGCATGTTGCAGTGCCATCAGCTAACAGCTCATTACATATGTCAGACCAAAACACGAAACACGCGAGTGCACACAGCCACCATTATGTGAGGGCTCTCCGCACGCCCTTCTCTGTGTGCCCCTCCCAGCCGTAAGGCCCCAGGCAGGGCGCTATTGGTCTGAAGACAGATACAGCGTGAGTAATGACGCTCACGGTCATGCTCTCCCTCTTTCTTTCCCTCCTTATCGCTCCTCCTATCTTTCTTTTCTCACTCCCTCTCTATCTCCTCCCCATCTCTCTCTCTCACTCAATCTCTTCACGTCTTGCTCTCTTTCCCTCATCTCCCTCTCTTTCACTCTGCTCTCCCAGTCTCTCCCCATTTCTCTCTCTCTTCCTTTGTCTTGCTTTCTCTCTCTTTCTCACTCCCTCCATCCCTCTTCCTGAGTCCTGTTTCTCTCTCTTTCTCTCTGTTCATTTGAGAAGCAGTTGTCCTTGTCGGGTGGGTTCCCTGCTCATTAATCAGAGGTGGACCGCTGCTGTCTCACACCTGACTACCTGTGACTTGGGGCCACACCCACCCCTTCCCCCCTGCAGCCTTGACCCTCTTCCCTCTCTCTGCTTCAGGCTGGCTCAGGTGTCACAGCTGGGATATTTAACACTGGGCCCTGGAGGCCACAAACTTCCTGATTGATGATGTAACCTGTCGGAAAGACGACAGTGTCATGGCAGTCAAACAGCCACCGCATCAAACATTTAAAACAGTCATGGTTTACAGTCACAAGTCACTGCTCAAAATACAGCCATTTTTCATGGGAAAGATTTACATTGGAGAGATTTATTTATTACATTTGTGTAAACGTTCAACCCCAAATGCTTTTTTACTAAAATTAAAGAAGGCCAGGATTCAAACAACATCAGTCCTTTAACTTTAGTTTGCATATAAATTCAAGCATTTGGTTTTTCCTAATAAATACAGTCTGGCTAGTTAATCTTGGTGTTTGCTGAACTTGCTTCTACATCAGGTGTATTTGAGAAGAAAATACTTGCTCCAAGAAAAAAAAAATAAAAGGTTTGGATTTCATTGTGAGAGTCGAACAATTCATTGTGAGACTCTCAAACAAAAAATGTTGTTTGACTTCTGGTCACAGTTGAAATACAATGTATTTTTTGTCGTTTTTTCTGTAACATCTTAGATGAACCATGATAAAAATGTGAATGGCTTTTCATTGATTTGAGTCATTGTTTGAATAGACTCTGTTTGGCCAGCCCAGCACTTCATTTATACTTACTAAAATATTTAATAATAGAACATGTACAGACTTAATAATAATAATTAGTATTATAACAATTATAATAATTATAATATTCAATTAGAAGATTTTTTCAAAAATTGCATAAGATGAGATAACATGAAAAAAATGACTTGCATAAGACAATCATTCAGTTCAATGCACCCACACTACGCCAGTAACCCAGTTATCATTGTGACAATCTGCATTTCATTGTTTAAAGAACAGTAGCCACTGTAGTTGTGTCCACATTCACACATTTCTGTATGAATGAAGTGGCAGCTGGTTGCAGTGTTTATTAATAATGGTTCTTTTGTCTGTTCTCTGAATATGAATGTGGAACAGAAGGCAGAGAGCACAGGCTTACTCCAGTCGTCTCTATGCTGATACTAAGGTGTGGATAGTAAAACATCCTCAGGATCATTCAGATATCCAAAAAATTATATTGCAGTACATTACATCAGACAAGTTTCAATAACATGGTGCATAAATTGCATGAATAAATTCTGAATAAACTGTATTAGTCAGAGAGCGATGAAACATAAAATGAATGCAAGTGATGATGCAAGCTAAATATCCATATTTCAAATTCAAAAATGGAGATAAAAGTTTGTCTGGCAGACATGGGACTGTTGGAACCCTCAGTGATTTCCTTTAATAAAAAAACCATCTTTTAAGGAGAAGCAAATCACAGAGTAAGAAGAGCAGACACACAGTGAGCAACGTCTGTGGTTCCGCCACGCCGTCTTCCACACGCAGATAGGCCTTCAGTGTCTCAGGTTATAATTTATCTCTCCTTAAGCAGATGAAATAAAAGAAGACTTATGCAGAGGTAGAGAATGAGAAGGCTTAAAGATTACAGATGGAGGGAAAGTGAGTGCTGTGATGACAGTAGGACTCCAGCCAGGATGTCCCAGCTTGTCATTAGTTAGATCCAGGCAGAGCTGGCCAAATTAAAGAGCAGCTCATTTCTGGGGGCCGGGTGCTGTGCAGTGCTTGCACAGGGTGCAGAGAGGGCGGGATGCTGCATACGCTCTGCAGTAGTTGACTGCCCCCTCTGGCTCCACTGGGTATGACAGCTCCTCAGTCAGACGCAGAAATGAAAGAGGCACCTGGGCTCACTGGGTAAACCAGGTGCAGCATGGCCAATTTTACCACCTTGGGGTTGTTTGTGGTTTGGGGCTGTTTGTCTGTAACTGCGGTGCACAGTGGCCATCCAGCCTGTGAAATGGGATATCTGAAGCCTGAGGCCTTTGAGTCTTCACTCACCTGGGTTTCAACCCCCTCTTTGGACAGTTGGTGGGGGGTCTGATTCCTATTGATCAGAGGCCAATTGAAGGCTATAAAATTGTCCCTTGAACAAAATCCTTACACAACTTTCCTCTGAAGTCTGATTGAGCATGCTTTACCATGCTTTCATAGTACCACTGTGTTTCTAACTGCTTCTGTTCATATCATTGTTACCACAGAGACAACAGTGCATTGGTCCATATGCACCTGTTGAACTGGACCTAAACCCAGGTGTTTCCCCACTGCTGGGCTGATGCATGGCACTGAGTGGTCTGCGGTCACGACCCACCGGCACTCCAGGTCACTGACATCATTATTTCTGATGGCGTTTCACTGGCTGCACTTTATGACACCTGCCTCTGGCCCGTTATCACTATGACATCACAAGGGTCTCATTATTACAAAGCCAGGACAGCCACGCTTTGAACAGAAGCCTTTCATAGGTTTATAACCACAAGTGAATTCACCTTGTGATGCATAACATTGATAAATGCGTGATAACTATGGAAAAAATGATGGCATCACTAATATACATGTTAGCGTATGTTTTCAGTGTTTGTCTAAGGGGCAGTTGTACCTGTAGACCCGGTTTGTTGTGTAAATGATCAGCTTGAGCATTCTTGCTGTGGCCTGCAGTGCTCTCTTTAGGTGCACAGGGAATGTACAGCACAGCCCCTAATCTCCTCCTACTGCTATGAGCATTTAGCATGTAGCTGCATGTGTGTGCTGGGGTATTGCTGTTCTGTAAGCCTCAGAACAAAAGCTGCTGATGTTTAAACAAAACTGTGTGTGTGAGTGTGAATGGTGAATGTTCCGGTCCCACACCCACCCAGCTCCCACACCTCAAAAACCCAAACGGAGGCAGCCTTGCCTACCACTCCCACTGTTATGACTCCTCTCCCACACACACACACACACACACACACACGCACACGCACACGCACACGCACACGCACACGCACACGCACACGCACACACCCCACACACACACACACACACACACACACACACACACACACACACACACACCCCAAATGAAAACCAGCAGCGGGAGTTCAGATCTACCCTTTAGAAATTACCCTAACTAAAAATTTAAGTGTTTTTATTTCAGTGGAAGGAGATGAACACAAGAGCACGGCCCTTTTAGCCCGGTCCCCGTCAATCTTAGTGAGGCTTTACCTCTGGATAAAAGTGCAGGGTAAATCAGCTAAATAAAAGAGAAGTAGCAGCACAGATGACTGCTGCCCCCACAAATGAATATCATTGCATTGCTGGGGGAAAATGTGGTTGATGGTTCATCTTATTTTCGACTACGGTAAACTAACAAACGTCCTGTCTGGGCCGATCTTTCCCAGCCTCCCCTAGTCTCAGCCTCTGTATAAAGGGATCTGCAGATTTGATGCATGGTGTTATGACAGAGATATGCTTTTGCGGTTTGTGTTGTGAAGGTTGTGTGCTGGGGGTTATAACTGCACCTCTTATTTCTCAAATCGCACACCTTAGGGGGGATTATTTTTTTACCTCGGGGTAAAATTGATAAAGTGGTAAAAACTGTACTGTTGTTCTCTCCCGGCAACAAAAAGAATGGCTGCTAAGCGAAGGCACTCCTGGGAAGGCCAACTAGCCAAAACATGTCAGTGTCGGCTTCTTGGCTCTTTTGTGATTTCTACTATATGAAACAAGGCCATTGTTTCCAATTTTTTGGTAGTGCTTCCTCTTCCCAGTTTGTTTAGTTTGTGTGGGGGGGCAGGGAGTGAGGGAGATGAGTGACACAAGCACTAGCACAACTTGTGGGTTTGTATTTTTCCTGTACCCGTATCGAAAGTGCTTATCTCTTATTTTGCATTTTCCCTCATGAGAAACCACCAAACCACATCATAACTAAATACGATGTGAACAATGGCTGTGCGCACGGGCGGAGGAACCTTCCAGGATTGAGCAGCATTGCCTCAGCGTATGGTGATTTATGCCACTGTTCCTCCCATAGCATCAAAATGCCATAAACAGTATATAAACTACGCACTGGCACCTACATTTTATGCCCCCGATGTCAGTGAAAACAGAAACATATTGAAAGCTGAATCCAATTAGACATATCGCATGCAATTACATGGAAATGTGAAAAATGAAATACAAAAACAAAATGCAGATATACAATTCAAATTAAAAAGGACTGATAAATGATAAATCGTGCATTCAATGCTTCTCGTGTAGTGAGGTTCCTATAATCAGCATTAGGGCTGTTGATATGGGCTTTCTACACCACTGTATTTGTGTACTCCTTTTTAAAGTTCAGTCTGTCTTAATTGTCAGTAAAACAATATTTTCCTACAAAATATCATTCCTCATCAGTGGGTCTCTAGCAAAATACATAACAATCTTGAGAAAACAGTTTAAATTTTAAACTTTATGTATTCTGCATCCCCACTTTTGCTGTGTGGTATATACTTTCATGATGAGTGTCATTCTAATCTGTCAAATCATCTAACCTTGCTTTCTAAAAATGTCCTCTCTCAGCAAGTAACTGTGACTTTTTTATGTTTTATGGCTTCAGGTCATGATACAAACCTCTATCTCACATTCTGTGTTTTCCTCTCCATGAAAAAGAGAGAGATGGAAAGAAGGAAGAGAAAGAATAGCCAAGCGATTGTTGGTAATAAATGGTGGCTGCCGATATTTTAAAAGATAATGACGTTCAGGAGGAGGGTAAAGTCAGTTCAAGGGTTCAAACCCTGTCCACCTAGCAACGCGACGCTGCCCCTGTCACTTATCAGGTATTTAACTTGGAAATCAGCCGTCTGTCCATGCCCTAACCTGGGTTCGTGCGCAGGGAGCTAGGCGCGCGGTATGGTGTGTTTTTTTCCCTCCCTTGCTGAATGCTGTAGCTTGTTGTCTCCAGTGAGGTGGGTGACACCAGATTTGTATTCTCTGACAGCAGCAGAAGGGCCTTCCATTGTCGGGGGCCCCTGTCTGTATGCTAATGTGAACTGAGTTTCACCCACGCAGCACAAGTGACCTGACCGTGCACTCAGCTTTGCCCTGCCTCGTCTGGACGGCCGCACCCCCGCGCTCCTGCCACCAAACCCCTAGCCTTCCCTCTTCTGCACGGGCAATGGAGAGATTTTAAAAAAGCCCTTTGGATGAGCATTGGGCAGGAGAGGGTTTGTAGGAAACGAAGAGGGGCATTTAGACAGGATGGCTGGGTAGACATGTTTTTTTTTTTCTGGGGTGGGGTGGGGGTGGGTGGTGTTCAAATTCTACCTTTCAACCAGGTTTCCAGAGGAAAGTCAAATTTGCATTTCAACTGAGGTAAAACTTTCCTATTTGTTTTCTAAGTGGTGGGAGGGGGAGGGGGAGGGGGTGAGGGTGGGGGTTATGTGGAGGGCAGTGGTGCAGCAGTGTGCAGATGGATAGGTGGACAGGATCGTCAGGTGTGGATTTTCCATAGGGACCTGGGAGTTATGTGGTACATTTGGCCCTGGTGCTTTTGGGCTGGGTTTGTGCAAGCTGTGGGCAGACTGTGTGCACTTCTGTTTCTTGCTCCCTCCAGTGGTGCATACTGGTACTGCATCAGAGAGAGAACGAGGTGGAAGAGAAGACAGAGGAAAAGGGAGGGTAGAACACAAAAAAACTGAATTTAAAAAATGAAATTGTATATTAGCCTTTAATTCGACTTTCTTAATGGCAGATTTCAGAAGCAGGTTTTTGTCCTTGAAATTATTGTGTCAGAATAGACTTCAACTACATTTGAAATGATAGAAAACGTAATATTAGAGGCCTGGCACTTTGGGCTGATTTGTTGTTTAGAGACATTTTTGCATACTTGTGAATGTGTGTAATCAAGCACACCTGAATTTGTGAGGTCAGTCCTGTAGGAACATGTTCTTTTGGCTGCTGATGTCTGATTTATTTTTAAAATGAATTGTCCTTTATTAAGCCAGGTAGTACCATTGAGAATGACATGTTTTTTTACAAGACAGACCTGGGCAAGAGAGAGCAGAACAATCGCCCAGTTACTGACTGTAATTTATATAACATTAATGGATATAAAAATACAGAGACAAAATAACATGAAGACAGCAATATTTAAAACTTGACAGATAACAACATGCATTACACGGGTACACACCTCAGTTGGAGAGTGTCATTATCATAATTTTTTTTTCTAAAAGGTGTGAAAGTGATGAAAGTGTTTTTTTCATAGAATTCCAGGGCCAGGTTACTTGATAATTGAAGGAAATTTAGCCTAACTGTACATTTTATGGGGATATTTTAAAAAGCAAAAATCTGCCATACAGATTCTGCTTTCTTACTGGAATATTGTGCATCATGATACGCAAATCTTGGCATGGGCAAAAACATAAATTACATAAAAGATATCAGCAGAGTGGGTTTTGTAAAAACAACAATTGCAATGCATATAATTATGATTTTAAAAGGGAAAGTGTCATCACAACACTTAAGCAAATTTTTATAGTTGCAGTTTTGGAGTAACGCTTGACAAAGTTTACTTTAAAGAGATAATCACAGGAGAAACGCATTTTAATGAGAGGAAGAGTTCTTAAATTGGACAGTCATTGAAATTTCTATCTGGTGAGTTTATTTTGTATGAAGTCACCTTATAAAACGTTCAGTCTTTATTTAATATGTACTGTTCAGTAAATTGTAAACACTACCAATGAAGCAAGACATTTTAAAAGATCATGTTGATTTCATTCTAAAAAGATACAGATTGCTGAAATTAATAGGTTTTTAACACTCATTTTCATTCAGTTAAAAATGATCCATAAATGTATAGATAAAAATACTCAAGTGCATATGTACTACACACACCATAGTTTTACAGGAACATGCAGCCAGGGGGTGGGAAACGGTCCCCTACAAGGTACGCTCAATTACGAACATCACACGCCTCGACCCTGAAAAGGATTCCACTATAACTGCAGGCATTTTCCATTTTAATCCGTTTCACTCTATTGTTATTTGCCAAAGAATGCATTTTGAGATACTTGAGGAAAAATGTGGCATTGAATTGAAGGGGAGCAGCTTTATTGAGTTCCTTTCTCTGGAGCTGTGTATGAATGGGACACTGACAGGACTGCACCAGGCCCTGGCTCTTTGTGTGGTGCTGACCGTGATAAGTGTGCAGACACAAAGGCAGGGCCGCACACTTCATTCTAAAACTGTCTTACATCAATTAAGCCCCTCTGAGCCGCGCTGAACCTTCCCCTGACGTTCGGGCCGAGCCCCTACCTGAAACCACAGCCCGAGTCCGGACTTGGTGTAATGTGTGCCCACAGCTGGCGGCCCAGCTTTGTGAAAATCTGACTCCAGCCACATTTCATCATTTTATTTACAAAGCAGTGCTTTTGGTTTTACATTGTTAATATTTTTGTATATAGCCAAATTAAGCTCAACTTATTACAATGATTTTTCTGTATTTTTACATGTATCATTTTTTCAGTTGCTAGACTTGCACTCAATTACATTTTGCAGTGCATATTTTTATTTAAAGAATCAACAACTAAAGTAACAACACAAGCAATAGCAACATAGAGCTGCAATATCTGTCTGTCTTAAATAAGACACATTTGTTTCCGATCTAAAGCTTTGTTAATTAGTGCAGAATCTACTGTAAAAGATGACAGTATCAGTGTGACATTTTTATGTGTGTATTCCATCGCAAATGAAACTATAGTAATCACAGCATTTGTGCTTTGTTTGTCATTTTCAAGATCATATTTTTACCTTGTGATGTGAAAAGTAGAATTCCTTGTCATGAACTGCACCTGCAATGTCACTTTTTGGCTCAAATCCCTTTTAGTTAAGATCCCTTCTAGTGTTCTGAATGCAATAATTCTGTGCTTGTGGCCGATTACCTCTCAAGGTTAATCCCGAGTTACACCAGGAAAGCAAACAATCTGAAAGACAGATTGTGTAAATTCCTCTGTTCCACATACAATAATAATTGCTCAGGATTGTGATGGTATGTTCTGTTATAGTGATCAGTTTGATGGCTATAACATTGCATGTACTACCGGCCATTTAACATCATTTTCACAAATAGAGCAGTGTTTTTATTTATTTGAAATGATTAAAATATGCCAGTGATTTTTATAATCAAATACCAAGAGGACTCCTGTATGTCCTCTAATTCTTAATGTTCTAAAATTATATGACAATGGAGATTCATAGTAAAGAACAGTTTTATGTGACATCTTTTGAGACAAAAGCCTTTTTAACAAAAGTCATATGGATTGAAGTATAATTTACTGTTATTGGACAGTAAATTGTAAGAAATAAAAGCCGTAAAATGTGTATTTGATGGATGAGGCATTTGATCACCCTCACATTGTTTGTTGTTATTAATGTCTGTTTCTCGGCCTAAATGCAGAACTTTTGCATGTTGACTGTTCTTGGAGATGAAATTAAAGGGAAAAATGGGATGATTCTGTGTGAAACTGACAGCAATTTTTTTATATTCTGTGTCAAGCTTTGTAATTTGATGAAATTAGCCTTTAATTATACTGAATATAATACAACAATTATGCTAATATTACACAAAATAATATTTTACAAAAGTTTAATTATGAGTTGTGTGTATTAAATATTAGGAAACAAAGTTTATTCATGAAGAAGTTTTCTTTCTATAGTGCTCTTCAGAGAAAAGGGTTAGGAAGGTGAAGACAAACAAAAGACAGAGAAACAGAGGTAACAGAGAAATGTTTTGCTTGAATTTACAAAATCATAAACAGCAAAGTAAAAACAAACTATCGACTAATATTTTTTTATAAATTCCTGACTTTTTCAAGCCGTTTATGGAGATATACCAGTTCTATTCTTTTACCCAGTTCTATTCTATCATTTTGTCATATCAAAGAAATTACAACTACCCACACAAAAATTATTAACCCGATGACAATAACAGCATAACTGTAACTAAGATGCACATTCTAAGCAAATCTTGTCCTTATATAATAGGCTTGCATATCAGTGTCATAGTTCCAGAAATATCCTTATGTAATTTAGATACTTTTTATCTTCCTAAAACTTTTTAATGACAGAATATTTTCACCTTGTCAATGTGTTAATTTGTCGCAAAGATAATCTATCAGGACTGTCTCGTGAAAGAACTGTTTTTCCGTGCTCTTGCTGAAGTCATTGATCTCTTGAAAGACACTGTGTAGAGGACATTAGTCATCTGAAAACACACAGTAGAACATATGCTGATAGCCAAAAATACAACTATGCTATAAATGGAAATAAAATGTATTCTCTTTTTGTAACCTTGGAAACAATCCTTAGTGATTCAGCAATCTGTTGGTATTCATGCTGATCTGAACTGAAAACAACACAAACCAAATATGATTCATGTGATTATATTATTATCACTTTGTACTGTACAGTATGTTATATGTTGTCTTTAAAATATATATAAAATTCAAGAAATGCAGTCATGAATATTACATTTTATTAACAAAATAATGAATAAATTATACTTGGTTTTTCATTTTCTTTTATCCTGAAATTATTCTTACAGCTTATATCATTATTTTAGCTGAACACAAGAAATGGTTTTATATTAAATGCTGGCTTAAATTCAGCTTTGAGACACACGCAAAAAGAAACATAATTTCAGGAGACTGTTGAGGGCCAATGTCATTACAGTGCATTGTCATTCTGTTTTTTTTTCCTTCTACAGTTTAAAAAACACAATTTGAGGGCAGGAATGGTTGAGCAGATCCTCTGTTATTCGCAGCGCTTTCTCCTAACTCGCGGGTGCTCTGCTAAATGGTGCGGTGGGACTTAATATCGCCACGTGCTCCCGCTAACAGCGCTAATAAACACACTGTAAAGCACTAATACCCCCGGAATGGCGGGAAAGGTGTCGGCCAGATGACGCGGGGGTGCGCCGGGGAGCTGGCCTTTATGGCGCACAGTAAATTCAGCGCTAAGAAGGCCAGTTGGTAGGGTTGAATACATTTTCTGAGATGGCTTCTGTGGAAATTTGGGAAAATCAAGAGGAATTAATAAGGACCAATGTAAGCTCAAAACCCATTTGCATAAAGCCTTACACATTAAAATGCTAAGTTTTAATTTAACTCAGAGTTTATAATTTATATTTATGTCCAAACAGGGATCCAATGCACTTTCGTAGAGTCAAATGTTGTTTTTAACAAAATTTTACAGTGTATACACATAAGAAGACACTCATATGATTGTTTAGATCCTGCAGATTCAAAGACATATGGCTTACATGCCCAATTTACTTATTGTTTTTTAAAACAGCCTTAAGCAGAAGACTCACAGACCGAACTTACTGAGTGTGAATTGGAGGTGTATAAAGTCTTGGGGGTGTACAGAACCTGCTGGAAAATAACGGCTGCACCTTGTGTGACCCTGGCAGGGAAACTGGCTTGCATGCAGGATATTGTTGCATGAGGGAAGTGAGTCCATCTGCATCAGCTGGTGCTAACAGAATTTGCCTGCAATCTCTACAGAGGCATTTGAAGTGGATTGAAACAAATGGGGATGGGAGGCCCCACGACTGGACATATTGTTTTTTTTTTTTTTTTTTTTTTTTTGGAACTGAGGCTGGTGAACTTTTGACCCTGGAGGTTTTGGCTTGGCCGTCCTCTGAACTGTCTGAACTCCGGCTGGTGTGACCAAGAGTCTGCATTATTGACCTTGCTGCCATGGTGATCACAGGGTTCACTCAGAGAGTGGCCCTGGACAGGAAAGCGACTGTTGCCCTGCCTGAAGAATTTTCGTGCTGCTCTCAGTGTGGGCAGGACAGAAACAACAGACTCAGATAGTCAGAGCCCACATGGAAACGCACAGCAAATATTGGCATATATGCATCTGAGGCAATTGTCTGAATAGAATTAAACGAAACTAGAAAACATCTGATGGCTTATTGAAGGAATACGTTTTGTGAGAACTTCCTTTTTCAAGAAACTTTCAGAAAACTTATCTGAATTTATTTTTAATGGATCAACTTATGCATGCGCATTATAATAATTAGTGTTCACTCCAGCAGAATTCATTGGGGTCCAACAGACATTTCTTTCACTGTGTAGTCTATCGCAGAGTTGTTTTAAGACAGAAATTTTACTGTGAAGTTAATCTTAGGGCCCAAATAATTCTATATTTTTGGGCCTGACACCTGTGTATAAGGCAAAATAAAGCTGATACATCTTTTTGAACATGAACAGACATTTTATAATATAGACTCCTTAGATTCTCAAGTCGCTGATTGTGTTGCTGATTGCAGGGGTTTTACATTTGTACAAATGTCATTCATTCAGCATTGTCTTCATGGATATGCTACAGTGGAATATGCAGCCAATGTCAATTCTAATAACATAGTTAACATGATTTTATGAAAAGTTCCTAAAATTCACAAGTGCATCAATCCTCTGCTTTCCTTTATTGTATCAGTATTGTATTTGCATATCTGTCGCAGGCTTATACCTGCTGATAATATCAAAGATCTGCAATACCCATCAGGCCCAGTGTAAAGTGAAATGAAAGGTAAGGTATGTAAGCCAGGCTGTTTCTGCCCTGCCCTGGCCTGTGCAGCTGCCTCAGCCCAGAGCCTCTGCCACTTCGGTGGCCCCTAATGGAGCTGAAACTAAAGGCGGGGTTCCAAGACGATCACCATTCCCCAGTCCATCATTAAGAAAAGTAACTGACCCTTCAATCGCTTCCTCCACTGAAATGTGAACGTGGCCCTGAAGAAAGCACATTCGTACAACATACATGGGCCACAAGTACTTATTTCTTGGTGGTGAGAGGAGAAAACAGAAGTACTTTTTTAATGGTTGTTGTTCAGAACTTAAACTGATGGATTTGGCCTGGCCGGAGGGGCCTTTTGTTCTAGCGTTGTGGAGTTAAGAGATGGGGGCGGCTGGACAGCGGCCAGCGCAAGAGTGCCTGTCTTCTGTCCCGCCGCCATGCTCACCAGCGCGACAGGGGCTCTGGTCTGTGCATAGCACTGCGAAGCCACAGAGACCGACAGGGAAAATGTCTGCCCGTTCTGCAGAGGAGCATCCTGCTCAGCCAGAGCCACCGACAGGCCCACTGTGCCTCGTTTTATTGTGTTACTGAGAATGCCAGATCCTCAATAACACATTCCAAGGCTTTTTGACTGATTGGGCATTGGATCATAAATACTGGCTGCCAAAACTAGCAAGATTAGATACATGAATTTGAATACAATATGAAAGTTAGATGATGATGATGATTATTATTATTATTATTATTATTTTTATTATTATTGTTATTATTATTATTATTAATAATCTATCAAAAATGCCATTGTATCTGGTCTGTCATGTGTTTGCATAGACTGTAAATGTTAGCTAATGGCATCATGAAGTTGCACGTTGCATTATTATTGTTATTGTTATATTAACATTATTAAAATATAAGTGTTCTGTATGCACTATCCAATAGGCCATCATTCATTTATCATGACTCTTAGTACAGACTTACCTCTTTAAATCTGGGCTGCCTGTTTTACTATTGCTCCAACAGCACAGTTTATTTCAACATGATGTATTTCTGGCCTATCGTAAACACAGAAATCCAGTATAAATATTGGCAGGCTCTTCATGTTATTTTACTCCAGGGGAAATTAATTTTCACCACATTCATGATGGAATGGCCTTTTTCATAATTTACTAGAGGAGGGTGTCAACCCCAACGGACAACTGAAACTGTGAAGGAAACCCTTCTGCAGGGGAAAAGTCCAGGGCTTCGCTTTAGGAAATCCTTGCGGCAGTAAATTTTATTTGCTTCAGACAGAATAGTCACACTCTTGTTTTTTTTTCTCTGTCTCTGTTGGACACAGTCCGAATCGCCAGAACACATTCGTAATTGGACAGCCTTGTTTGAACGACAGACGGTATCATGCAGGAGGTTGAGCGTTGCGCCCTATGAAACGCGAACAACAATAAGGCCAGTGTTGGCTGAGGCACTTTACATTTCAGCGGATCTGTTCACCTCCAACAAAAACAACATCCAGCCTTACGATGGACACAATTTGTCACCCCTGTTGATGTAATCGGAGGCAAGCAAGAAACTGCTTTTCCATTTCGTGCTCCAGAGCTCTCCTGCTGACTAAGACTGGTTTGGCAATCCCTTTCTTTGACCAATGGATTGCCAATAAACTTGTAACGACAGTCGCAGTGAGCATAACCATAATGGGAGAAATTGATCTGATCTTGACACGTTAAATAAAAACTAAAATTTACATTTGCATCATATTTCAATGCATGGGTCATATTTCACCCTTGCATTTCATATTGCATGAAACAGCCACTTGCATGAAAAAAGTCAATAAGAATTACTGGTTAAATTGTGGCCATACATTTATGCTTCACACAATGACACATCTCGAAGCTGCAGTGCACATCTGGTGCCGACTGTCACCTTGATAAAGCAAATATTTGGTTCAAAATTGGTCTAAAATACTGACACGTGGACATTTAGAAGCCAGTCTGTTTCTGTGAAACACTTACAAATGACAAGGTTCATCACATGTTTATGCTAAGGTGCCCTTGAAAACAAGGTTACGTTTTTGCGTGCAGACAAATCGTTTTTCAGGTATTGTCCTTTAATTACATTTTAAAATAAGCTCAAACTATTCCGTCGAACGCCTTGCCAGTTAGGTTTTAAATATCTCGGTAGTTCAAAAAAAATTGTCTGAAACATATATCTTCATTTGCTAGTTTTCCATGCTGAGACTGAGAGAAAATATGCATGACAAATAATGATAATAATAATAATTATGGCGATTTCCGTAATAATGGCCACTATAAAAGATATTATTGTAATATTTTCATTAGGCACGGCCCAACCGATCATTTAATTAAATCAAACGCCATGCCTCATTTAGCATGGCCTGAACTAGACCGCCTTTGCTGAGTGTCCATTTGCTTGTACACATGGCATGCACACAGCTTAAGTATTACTTCTTCAGTGCCTGCGGTGCTGCTGATGGCTGAAGGGATCGTTCCAGAAACAATGTTCCAACAGACAAGAAAGCATAGAAAGAAACAGTGAAAAGAGTGTATGATGTTAAAAAATGTGGAACATTTAAATTATATAAGTATAATTCAACTTTTTTTTTTTTTTTTTTTTTTTTTTACTATGGGGGCACAACCCCTTATTCCACATGAGTTATAAAAGAATATATTTACAAATTTAATAAAATAATGAGGTAGTAATTCTATTTCTATTACAGGAATATGCCATTAATAATGGAGAAATTCACCGTGTCAAAAAACCCTGAAGCTCATTTTGTATGATTATAAATACTGTAATTAATTTGCAGCTCATAGTTTCTTAATATTAAACAGAGGGACATTTACAGCATTTTTCATGGAATGTATGTGAAAATGTCAGCCAGGCAGCCCATTGCTTTCCTGTTGCTAATAGCATTGTGTAATTTCACATCAGCCCACTGTTTTATTGATGGAAAAGAATATCTATCAGAGACTGAATGTGCTGTATCACAGATCCACTTGAGAGCTGGGGAGTGGAACTGTCTCTGAGCATGCTCCCTTCTTTCAGTACTGCTGAATATTTCCCTGTCCTTCAGAGGTGAGAATGAAACAAAAGCTTCTTCTTGCCTGAAGCTTCTTCATTTTGCATAGGTGCACTAAAACACACAATGTACATGTTTCAACTGCCTGCCGATGTCCAGAAAGGACAAACGTGTCAGAAAAAAAGGATGGCGTATTTCCATTTACCTTCCCCTTTTAGTTTTTTTTTTTTTTTTTTTTTGCTTGATGCTGGTAACTATCTGTAACTGATACATTATATTTGTTCATTTGCTCTTTTATTTATCTGTGCTCCGCTCGGTGGTGTGACCCTGCAGGATCCCAGCAGTGAGACTCATTTTGCAGGGTGCGTTCGTGCATAGAGTTAATAAGCAGTGGAAGGTATGATCCATCTGCAGGGAGCACAAAGCATGGTAAATGACTTGTGCCGTGATGACGACCCCTCCCTCTCCCCTCTCCCCTCTCCCCTCTCCGCTCTCCTTGGCCCTCCCTCCATCTCGCCTGCCCCTTAATGAATTGAAAAAGAGCCCTTATTAGACTGGGAACAGGCCCCGTGCAGTTCTGACTCTGCGACTCAGGTTCAAAAGTTCACTCCTTTCCCCGAAGGCAACAGAGCCGCTGCCACTGCTGCTGGCTGCTGCTGTGTCTGCTGCTGCCTCTTTTTTCTATTTCTCCTCCTCCTCCTCCTCCCCCCTTCCTCTTCGCTCACTCCTTTCTTGTCCTCTCTCTGCTCTCGCGCTCTGTCTCCCTCTTTCACTCCATCTTCTCTTGCCTGGCAAGACGCAGACAGCCGGAAGGGTGGATTGGGTGTCTTTAACTGCCGAGCATCCGTCACGCTAACACCCAGCCCTCACATACACATGGACATGCATACACACTCACACACGTACATGTACACTCACACACACTAACACCCAGCCCTCACATACACACATGGACATGCATACACACTCACACACATGCATACATGTACACTCACACACACTAACACCCAGCCCTCACATACACATGGACATGCATACACACTCACACACGTACATGTACACTCACACACACTAACACCCAGCCCTCACATACACACATGGACATGCATACACACTCAAACACGTACATGTACACTCACACACACTAACACACAGCCCTCACATACACATGGACATGCATACACACTCACACACGTACATGTACACTCACACACACTAACACACAGCCCTCACATACACACATGGACATGCATACACACTCACACACGTACATGTACACTCACACACACTAACATCCAGCCCTCACATACACATGGACATGCATACACACTCAGACACGTACATGTATACTCACACACACTAACACACAGCCCTCACATACACATGGACATGCATACACACTCACACACGTACATGTACACACACACATGCTAGTACTCAGCCCCCACATACACATGGACATGCATACACATACACACGGACATGCACATGCTCTCACATGCATACATGTAACACACACAGGCTAACACCCAGCCCTCACATGCACCTGGACATGCAAACACACTCACACATGTATATATATACATGTACATGAACACATGTATAGCACCCAGCTCTCATATGCAAACATACATGCATACACATGCACATATATATTTATATGCACACACACACACACACACACTTTAACATCCAGCCCGACATACACACAGACATGCAAACACACACATTAATGCTAACATGCATACACACTCACATGGTAACACCCAGCATCTACATGCACATGCATGCAGATGCATTCACACCCATGTACATATTTTCTTGCATTCATGCACTCACATATACACAACAATGTATGCACACACACAAACATTCCTTATTACTGTTATTATTATAATTGCACTGGGCCTTTTTTCAACATGGTCACCCAGGCCTTGCTCTGGGGATTCTCTGGCCTGGGACAGAGCGCTGCTTTGTGACAGTGTTCTTGTAAAAACTGCTGTACAAATAAAACCTAATTGAACTGAGTACCCAACGTCTGATAATAAGCCATAAAATCAACATGGTCACATCATCAGAATTTTCAAAGGCAGTGCTCAGGTACTCAGTGCAGGGTTTGGTCTAATTGCTCTTGTTAAATACTTTACTGTCATTTACTCAAAGAGTGTAACTGCCCAGGTTTCCCAGTGTTTCTCTTTAGAGCACGGAGGTTTGATTGTATCTCCCTCTCTGGACCCTCAGACTGTAACTTTGAAATATGTGAGCGTCAGTGCAGCGCAGGGAAGGTTCCATTAGTTTGAATGCGTGTGGGCAGGATCAGGCCTTCCCTCATTATTTATTGAGATAAGCGTGGTCTTCAGAGGGAAGATTGATTGAATATCATCTCTCTGTGCTAAAGGTTAACAAAACAGTAACAGTGGAAATATTGATAATGGGCACGCGTTGGCGTGGCTCTGCTGTGTGACTTCGCCGCTCCTCGCTTGGCCGCCTCTCACTCGGGGCGGAGGGGGCCCAGAACAGTCTGTGGCATGGATTCAATCAGCGTGTCCTTAACTCTGACCCACAGTTAAGAGCACAGTTTAGCTTTTCATCTCCATCAGCACTGCCTGGCATGTTCAGCAATAGTCAAAAATAGCGCGCTCAAATGTGTTTGCTGAGACAGAATGGACACTTTTTTGGTTAGTAAAAGTTAAGGTTTGGGTGATTAGGTTACCGAATCCAGTTTTCTGTATTTACTTTGTTTGCCTTATTTAAATGATCAAATGACCAAGGGCAATTTTAATAATATACCAAGCTCAAAATCACACACAAAATCAGTCTGTATGATTTTCTTTATTTATTTAAGCCATTTTCATAATATTTATAGCAGCGGTCTTTTGCTTACCATGGGAAAGGATTTTCAGGTGATTTTTTAAGGAAAATTACCCAATGTTGAAAAATGCGATTTCTAACAAAAACAAGTATTGTCATGGCTTCCCGAATTTCGCTACTGGAGACGCTAGCCAGGGAGATGGGGAAAATCATTATGAGAATATTACAGTGAATACATTTGCAGACCCTGGCTCTATGTTATAATGTGACTCAGTCTGTGATTCACTGCCCTATGCAGGCATATCTCAGCGGTTTTTTGAAGCAGCTTGTGGCCAGATTGACGGGCTGTGTGAGGGTCTTTCATTTGCAGGGCTCAGACGAGCGAACAGTCAACAATATGATTTAGGAATCCCAAAACGATTTAGGAATCCATCCTTGCTGTGAAGAAAAGTTTCCAGTGATTCAATGGAACAATCTAATTGAAAAGACCAGTACATAAGATGTTTATTTGATGGAAGAGGCACCACTGCTCTCTTCGTTAGTTTGGGTGGGGAACAGAACCACAGCTATTTGTGGTCCAACAAGAATAATGAAATTAACAATCAGGATCTGGATCGCTGACAATGTAGCACTGAAACACAGTGTGTAACACTGTGAGATGAGCTTTTACACAGAATTAATGCCCTCAAATGCTCAGATATACAGTCATGCATACACTTATATGTATAATATACTATATATGAATATGTATATTGTGAGTGTGTGTGTGTGTATATATATATATATATATATATATATACCTGAACACACTCACACAAATGCATACAGTACCACATAAACACATCCAGGAAGACTCACACAGGTGACTTATCGTTGATTAGGCTAACAAAGGGCCAATCCCCCTGGGAGCAATGGTGTTCTTGCTGTGACTACAGGCTGCATGCATAGCCAACACTCTTACTCGTGAGTGCATGCACTCACACACACTTTTGCAGGGCCAGCCAAACTAAATCACATGTCTGGAATCGAAAACCCCTCCTCAAATTTTACGGGAGCCATTCTCTCCGCCATTTGCAATAATTAAGAATGACTCTGTAATCACAGGTTGCTGTCTTTACTCTCTGAGCGGGTGGTTGCCGTGCCACCCAGAAGAGCCCATTCCGCCCAGACTCCTGGTGTTCATCTCCTAAGAACATAATTACAGCTGCGCTAAACTGCGGTGAAAGTGTTGGAGAGTTCATTTAACCCACAATCGTGGCCCATATCGCAGCCATTTGTCGCAGTTAAGGCTGCTCAGCGGCAGTCCCTCTGTCTTCTTTATGGACAGCCCTTATCTGTCAAAGGCGTACCAGTTTTGGTAGCGACCGCAGTATGTCGCCACCATTAGCGCCCGGGAAAGAGCAGCTGCTAGCATTGCTGGGACGGCCCGCTTGGCAAAGGCAAGCTAGAGAGGGCCGGCTGGCCCACGTCCAAATGGATGAATTACAAATCAGTAAACGGAATATTATTCATACTTTGTTGATGTTAAACAAGCTGCAGAAATAGTTTTAGCCAGCACTTCACAGAAACATGCTTACGGAATGGATGTGGAATTTGGGCCATTTTTCATAAGCAGAGTGAGCACGCTGCACTGTGCTGGAGGCAGATGAAAGGAAAGAAAGGAAAGGGTCAGCGATAGCAGGAGGAAGGGATTTTTTCAGCTGGCTTAAAGTTTCATTTGCACTTATGTCAATAAATGTTTGTGAATCAAATCCAAAATGGAAAGCCTTACACTTGTTAAGCTGTCAATCACTCACTCGAGTTAAATGTTACTGTGTTTTTGTTATTTGTTTCAATCTACTTTTCATTCAGACATGCTGTAGAAGATGGGCCCAAAATATTTTTTCTGTTAGTATCTGTCCTTCTGTTTTATTTTTCCTTATTTGCTTGTGTGAAAGAATAAGAGAGCTAAGACAGAATTAGTTATTCAAACCTATTTGTTGCCTTTAGTTAATGTTTGATAGAGAGAGCTGTAACTCTCTGTACACCTGTACACATTTAGAGTTGCATGATAGTGCATTTAAATATCAAATATGAATCAGAGAATTTGATGTGGTGCTGTGATAGAAACATGTTTGAAAAATACATTTATTGTATATACTTTATATATTTTATAATACACATAAAATAATATATAAAATTATATAAATATATCATAGTTTGTATTTTAATGACAAAATAGAAAATTAGAAAAAAATACCACATGTATTTTATTTTATTTTTGTATGTGCATGATAACAATGTCAATTTCTTACTCAGTCTCAATTTTTGAGTGCTTAGCAATCTCAGTTCTGAGATTGCAATAAATAAAATCAGTGTGTTGTTAGAAAAAAACTTTGTTGCACAAGTGCTGAGGAAAAGCTGAACACTGCAGTAAAACAACACTGAATATAATGGTAACCTTCTGTAGTTTCTGGTACAAGACAGACGGAAAATCTACTTGATAAATCTGGATTAATTACAGCTGACTTGAGTACATAAATAACAGACCTAGTGGGTCGTTCTTTTTCCTTCTCATTTTACACAAGGGCAACATTGCTAACGAACGGGTTTCAAGTCGCAAAGACTTTAGGCTTCACTAGTGTGAATGAGCAGAGGAAACCTCGTAACCATCAGGTGCTTGAGAGAGGCACAAGGGAAAGCTAAAACAGAACAAAAAGCAGGACATTAACAAAGGGAAAGAACCTCCATGCATCGCCATCTGTAACAAAGAACAGAGTAAAGGAAAAACATATCGTGATGGCTTTAATCTGGCTTGTAGCTGTCTGGTTTTTAGATTAATAGAGAAACAATCTGAGGCTCTGGGTTCATGGAGAGGTTAGCGTTCCCAGGTACCTCCTGTTCCCCCCTTTCCCTCCGCCCTCCCCTTCCCCTGCCTCGCAAATGAGAATCTGATTTTTCTCTCAATTGGACTCCATTCCTGGAGATTAATGAAATTTCGATGCAAGGACCAGGTGCCCCTGCAGCTTTGTTAAGAAAATGAATGGGGATTCTATTGGCGTGACACCGCCTGCTTGCAGACAGTGAAGAAGGTGCTTGCATCTCTGCAGCCGTAAAGGGACTGTAAACGCATTGATTTTCTCTTGCTTTTTATAAATTTGCGTGTCGAAGGATGGTGTGTGTGTTTGAGTGTGTGCATGTGTTTGTGGGGAGGGGTGTGGGGGGGAGGGAAGTGACAGACATAATTGGATTTATTTAATTGCAAATGATTGATCATTAGAAATCTCTCATGCACACACACACACACACACACACACACACACACACCCACATGCACACATGCACATACACACTATCCATTTGCTCAGCTATTTTTCCCATTTCAGTCCAGAGCACCAGCTTGGCTAAAGTCTGCTGGTTTATTCTCACGAAATCTGCATTGTTGGGAATGTGAGGGTGTGCAGAGGGCACCCAGTGCTGACGGCGCAGAGGCGCCGGATCATGTGCCACTGTGACAGATTCCTGACCCTCCGCCCGCTGACGTGCCGCAGTTTCCGCTCGGAGATGAGGAGTACAACGCCGCGCCTGCATTCTGCACAGCGCGGCGCGCTAGCGGCGCCAAGAGCATCACACAGCCTTGTTTTTTAACTGTGTGGCCTGTTTGTCATGCTCTACAAAGTTAATCTTCACTGGCTCAGCCCTGTGATCCTGTGGTTGAAGTGCACGCCCAGCCTAAATAAAAATATATATATATAATTTTTAACTGGTAGTTTTGATTATGTAGTTTTCCATGTGTTGTTTTTAACCTGTGTTGTTTTTATTATTGTGTGCTTTGGCATCATGATTGTATTTTTTCACTTCACTAATGTACTTTGTCTTTTTCACTTCAGTAAAGTTGAGTTAAATTTGAATTCAGAGGGTGAGAGAGAAAGGGTTTAGGGAGAGGACTCAGAACTAATCGTTTGAAGGAAAGCCTCATTCAGCATATTGTGCGTCCTAATATGTAAATGTTTAACAAACATTTGATGACAGCATTTAGCCTTTGTGCTCAGACCAAGGCAATAATTTATGTCTGCGGGGAGGATTTTGGAAGCCTGGTCCTATAAGAGAATCGGCCCATTGTTTCAGCCCCATCTCTGCTGCATATGGAATCTGGTAAACAGGCTGGGCCAGATTATTCTAAGGCTTATTATTTATGCTGCAAAAGCAGTTAAGCCTGTGCACACAGTGACTTTGGAAACACAGTTTGCCTTTCAACAATGGACTGTGTGAACACTGCTGCGTTACCAGCTGCACTCCTGGACTGCCCAGCTTTTAATACACTAAGACAGTGTGCAGAGACTGTAGACTTTCCTTTAAAAATTCATTCAGTCGTAATATTTAGCAAACCCTCTCTGGATCAGTTAGGAAAGTAGAGCATTTCCATGGGACTCACTGAGCTACCAAAGGTTTTTTTATCAGCTATATATGCATGCAGATCTCACACGTACACACATACACACGCACACACGCACTCACAAATTCATGTTACAGTCACTTTTAAGTGCCAGCATGTACAGGCCGCACACATTAAAGGTGGCCATAAACAATTCCAGCTTCCAAACAGTTTGCAAGACATCAGGGACTGGTCATAATTGCCCTAATTAGTCTTTTATAGAGCTATTACAAGGGGAGAAATAATGTCACAGGAACACCGCACCCTGTCCATGGAGGTAAAGGTTTTGCTCCCTCCTTCAAAGCTACCCCATCATCCCCCTCGTAAGGCCCATGAGGCTGTAGTCAAGAGAGGGCTGAACTGAAGGTTTTGTCCCTTGACAGCAGGCAGCTGTCACGAGCCGCGATAGCCATCGGCAGCAGACCATTGTTGACAGAGACACAGATCAGCTGGACTCTGTGTTTGCCCCAGAAGCAGAAATAATATAGTACATTACAGTAATCTACTACACATTCACAGCCTCCATGTTCGGCCACTTCTTTCCCTGTGGATGAAGTCAGCTTGCCCCTTATATTTTCTGTAGTGCATTAATATTCGGTTTTAAATAGTAATTGTTGCCTTCAAAATTAAACTCTGCAATGCCTTCTTTTGCTTTAACGGCAAACACAGCTTTTATTATGTCACAACGTTTTTTCTCAACTTTTTAATATTTTTATTTTTATTTTTATTTTTATTATTATTATTACCGTTGGCCCGCCTTATCTGTGGGTATATGGTTCCAGGACCCCTGCGGATGTGCAGAAACAGCGGATTCTCAGGGAACTTACATAAAATGACGTAATTTTACCCTATATGTGTCCATAACTTGAAACCCCACCTATATGAACTGCTAAAACCCACGTAAATCGTACTGACTACATTATCCTTGCATGTGCTGCACAAAGGAATTTCAAATGTTCTTTTTCAAGAATATTCAGGATTTTTAAAAGAT